>OZ012703.1:20268317-20864105 GCA_963942595.1 Cylloceria caligata
CGGGTGAACCGCGGTCTGACCTGTGAATTACGTGTATCCACTGCGATACATTTCTCGAGACTTGACCTTTCCTGTTTCTCCCGCTATACGATTACTTTTTTTTATGTTTTCGTTTTTATATTTATTATTGCTGATTGCCCTCAGTAGCTCTATTTTTTTTTCTCTCCCTATAAGTCTTTGTAAGACAATTTTTTAAAATATTTGTATATTGATTTCTTATCATTTTCATAAACAAACGTTATCTATTATTGTGAGACTTTTTATTATTATCTCAGACTCTGATAAACGCAAATTGATTTATCGTTTGAGTTGACTTTAAAGTATGCGAACTACTTCGAGGAGGCAGAGGTCCGATTCAAAGTGGCAGACTTGAGGGTTACAGCTTACGATTACCCAATCGAAAGTTGAATCGGAAATGGTTCGAGTATCCTCTCAAATCTCTTCTCATCCTTTGCACTCGCATAAGTAAGTTGAGCATTCGGAAAGGGTGGAGAACCTATTTGGAATGCATTGAATGTTCAACGTACTGTATGTATGTATACATGGGTTTAACCATAGCGTGTGCTTCATCGACTCCAGTAATTTTCTAGATTGAATACACTCGCCAGTATCAAGCGACGCGGGCCTCAGTTGAAAATGAACAGACTCTCACCTGTATTACCCGAGACTTGTTGAGTATTGTATTTCCAGATGGTTGAAAACGCTCCATGTCTCTCAACACTCCACGGACACCGACGTCGTCGGCGTCCACTAATCGAAAGGCAGTGATGTTGACAAAATTGTACTTGAAGTCTTCCAGATCGAAAGTTTCGATATCCTGAAAGATAAATTTAATGCTATTTTAAATACTTTTAATAATAATTCGGGAAATAAAAGTGATACAATATTACAATAAACTTGATATAATTGGGTACCGGTTGAGGTCACTTTTTAGCTTTATCAAACTTAAAAGATTAACGTTTAGAGAAATAACTATTAGAACGGTTACGATGATATATGCTCTTAGTCGTAGTAGAACACAATATCGTACACTCGCAATTAAAATGAGACAGCATCTCTGAGCAAGCAAGTATTGTATTTAGAAATACTCTTAATTATATTTCGGAAAATGCGAAATGTGAAATATTATAGTAAATTGAATAATATAAGATGCCGGTTGAGGCCACAATTAACTCTTTCAAACTTAAATGGCTAACGATTGAGGAAATAACTATCAAAATGGCTACGATGTTATATGTTCTTAGTCGTAGTAGGATACAATATCGTACACTCGCAATTAAAATCTGACAGCATCTCTGAGGAAGCAAGCATTTATAAATACTCTCAATAATATTATACTCGCAATAAAAAAACTAAAAGTATCTCTGAAAAAATACCAACTTAGTGAATAAGTAATACGACGTTTACTAATTCATAAGCTGTCTTTATAACTGTAACTCCAACGAATTTTCACAACCTGAAGTGTAATAGCTGAAATATTCTAGAGAACCCTAACAAATTGCTATTTTTGATGAATAAATATTCTGAGAGAGGTTAAACCTCTCCAGGGAAAGATTGTATCTCCTGCAGAGAGACATTATCGTTTGTACCTACCTTTCAGGATAAATAGTCAACTGGTGAGATATATCGTGAGACTGCGAATTCTGCTCACGAGATGGCGTTGTGTAAAATGAACTTTAGCAACGGACTACTTACATCTTAGTATTATAGACTGTATAATACAGTTAGTACAAATATTAGTACATGTATTATACACAATTATATGAAATTGACAAGCTAGGTAAATGACATAAATATTACATATACTTTTTCAATAACGGATTAATCGATCTATCTGAAAATTTGCTTCAAGTCGGGTCGCGACCCATCTCGATTCGTTGCATTTTCAAGTTGTTTGAATTTTTCGAAAAAAAGGTGGGATTTATCTAACTTTTGTAAGTTTTGAGCTGTCGAGGTAAAACTTTCTACAAGAATAAGTTGGGGGAAGAAGTCCTTCGATATCAAGTTTGGTATAAGTCGATCAAGGCGTTCAGATTCTATAAAATTATGAGTTTTTGTAATTTTTCGAAAAATAAATCGATTTTCGCTCTCGTAAATTTTCTAAATTTAAAAATCTCAAAAACGAAATAAAAGGTTTCATCGTTATTTTATACAGGCAAGTCAAGTTGTCAGTGTTGGAGTCTAAAATTGTACTCACTTTCCCAGCCCGGTATTTAAAAATATAACACGACACCAATGGAAATTTTTTTCTTGTTGAATCTACGCGTACAACTGCTGGCCTAGTTTCGAAATATGGGAACGTATATTCTGATAAGAAATAAGCGAGTGCCGATCAATTATTTTTGTTTTTCGGTTCGCTATACTCGTTCTATCTTGAGTCATAGATAGCTTTCAGCTGAGTAAACAGATGAGCGCCACGACGCATTAACCCACCTTTTTACATCGTTATGAAACTCTTTTAATCCCAGCCCGGTATTTAAAAATATAACACGACACCAATGGAAATTTTTTTCTTGTTGAATCCACGCGTACAACTGCTGGCCTAGTTTCGAAATATGGGAACGTATATTCTGATAAGAAATAAGCGAGTGCCGATCAATTATTTTTGTTTTTCGGTTCGCTATACTCGTTCTATCTTGAGTCATAGATAGCTTTCAGCTGAGTAAACAGATGAGCGCCACGACGCATTCACCCACCTTTTTACATCGTTATGAAACTCTTTTAATTGCCTCATTTCGAAACTTGTAATCAAACACACGCGCAAATATAATTTAATACGCAGTATGAGCTCGTTTTTTTGTTACAATGTTCGTTAAAATAAATTGATGGAATAAAATTTTAGAATTCTTTGATTTTTATATTTCATGTTCACTCAAATTTCGTGAAACTTCAGTTACTGTCAGTTTGATTTCTGACGAAAAAATGCAAGTTACACTGTTTCAGATGCCTACAGCCATTCGACGGATTGTAAGCGAAAGAATTTTTAGGTATGTCGTACGTATAGAGACTGGAACTGCATTGTTAAAAATTTTAATGAATGTATTATTCAAAACTGTTTAAAATTTACGAAGCCGGCACCACTTACTAGTGAGCGAAAGTCACCTCTCGAGTGCAAAGGGTTAAAGCTCATTAAAGTTGACTGGTTTGTTACGCAGCCGATAAATTGGCAATTTAACAATATTCAAATAAACAACGACAACAATAACTAAATATCTAACGATAAGAGAACGACGATAAAATTACTATGGCACTATATCGAGTATTTTTTTCGTAGCTATCAGGAGTACAAATTGAAAATGCGGGATTTTTTTCTATTTTTGAACGTTTATTCTGAAAAAATGGTAACAAATGAATTATTCAAAGTATTGTCCATCGCTAGCCACAACTTTTTCCCATCTTTCTGGCAATTTACGGATACCGTCGCGAAAAAATTCGGCCGGCTTGGCTGCTATCCAGTCATCGACCCATTTTTGGGCTTTTTCGTAAGAATGGAAGCGCTGGTCAGCTAGGCCATGTGTCATCGATCGGAAAAGGTGGTAATCGGAAGGAGCAATATCTGGGCTATACGGCGGGTGGGGTAAGACTTCCCATTTCAGCGTTTGTAGGTATGTTTTGACCGGCGCTGCAACATGTGGCCGAGCGTTGTCATGTTGCAAAATTACTTTGTCGTGTCTTTGCTCGTATTGTGGCCGTTTTTCTTTGAGTGCGCGGCTCAAACGCATCAATTGAGTTCGGTATAGTGCTCCTGTGATGGTTTCGTTCGATTTTAATAGCTCATAATACACCACACCCAGCTGGTCCCACCAAATACAGAGCATGAGCTTGGCGCCGTGAATATTTGGTTTGGCCGTCGATGATGATGCATGGCCGGGGTAACCATATGATTTTTTGCGCTTCGGGTTATCGTAATGGATCCACTTTTCATCACCAGTGACAATGCGATGCAAAAAACCCTTCCGTTTTTGCCGTTCGAGCAGCAGTTCGCATGCAAAAAAACGGCGCTCGACGTCTCTCGGCTTCAGCTCATACGGCACCCAATGTCCTTGCTTTTGGATCATTCCGAGGGCTTTTATACGATGGGAAATGGCTTGTTGTGTCACTCCCAATGAATCTGCGAGCTCTTGTTGAGTTTGACACGAGTCTTCATTGAGTATTGCCTCCAATTCAGCATTCTCAAACTTTTTCACTTGGCCCGGCCGCTCTTTGTCCTCAACGTCAAAATCACCACTTCTAAACCGCACAAACCATCTCTCGCACGTTGAAACCGATGGAACATGACTCGGATAAGCCTCGGAGACCAATCGATGTGCTTCAGCAGCACTTTTCTTCAAATTAAAGAAGTAAATTAAAACTTCCCGCAAATGCTGTTTTGTTGGCACGAAACTCGACATATTGAGAGCTCAAAAAAACTATGAATTTGACACTGCGACAAATTGACACATACTGAAAATTAAAGCTATAAGACGTAGCTTTGACATGAACATAGTCACAGTACTGCCTGATGCGTATAGCGTTAGTAACGCCATCTGTTATCAAACCCGCATTTTCAATTTGTACCCCTGATATTATTTGACATTTTCTCACTTACTCTTATAATATACATTGGAGATATACAGTATATGTTGGGAGTAATACCGCGCAAACAATTCGCGTAATCTTAGACGACGTTTCAAACGCATATCGTAGTCCCGATATTTACGACGTTTACGAGTTCTGATCTCTCGCCCGATTTCAATTTGGATAAGCGCCACCTCCGCTAAAGTTTGCTCACGTTTCAACGCAGTAATAAACTTGCCGATTGCAACATGAGAAACGTAAACGCGTACGTTAAGGACACGGTGCCAATCCTCACAGGAATTATTCGTTTATGGCAAAACATCAACTACTGTCTGATAATAATGTCAGATTTGCGATTCAATTTTCGGCGCGGAACGCTTGTCACGATGATCCTTTGACCCTATCCATACATTTTCGAAATATCCGACGGGGCTCTCCAATTCGATGTTTTTCAAATAATACGGTGATGCAAGAAATGTCTCGAAACTCTACCGGCACAAAAACCCAGGGCAACCTACCTTTTAACATTATTATTGAACTCATAGTCGCTTCCATAGACTGTCGCCATCTGGTAATGTTAAGATGTGCTTTACTTGCACACATCGCGTACTACCTTATAGCAAATTGTTGATCCTACGACATGTTTATATCCAAATTCAAGAGAAATTTTCGCAGAAATGTAGATGCAATAACTTAAATTCAGACCAGTGGTTTAAGAATGGCAGGTAATTAAGTGATAGATCACGATATATCAAGTGTTAAGTCGAAGTGATATATCAAGTGTTAAGTCGAGGCTCAAGTTGGTTTTTTTGTTGATAACAATTGATGCCGTCGGTAATCTCTCAGGAGTAAACTTCAGGGAATGTTTTATTCGATCTGTTCCGATAGTGACACAAACAAGAAAAATCATAAACACCTTCATTTATATCACAGCATAGGGTTTTGATGTTACTTTGACTGAACTAAAAGGGCAATGTTGTTTTATTTGGATCGAAAGTTTCTGCACGACGATTCACTCAAACCGTTATTAAATTAAAAGCATATTATCTACGAACCCTTGGACGCGAGCGATACACTCGCACCCAAACGCGCGCACCCACGCACGCACTCACACACATACATCGCTAAACGTCGTTTACCATTTACCGAATGCGGAACGTCACACGCGGGGCGGTGAGGAAGCCGCACTGCGAGATTCGACTCCCGTAGAGTAGGTATGTACATGCATGAGCAGTTTCCAATTATCCATGAATGTGACAATTGATCCTGCGAGATTGGCCGTATGGACTGAAGAATTGGTAAAAATAATACAACCGAAAATTCTTTTTATGATATAATAGGATTGTGGCAACCGATTTTATTGCAACAAATCACATTTGAAATATTTCTTTTTAATCCCGACGATTTTTTATTAGAAAATTGAAGTTGCAATTTGAAGGTTGCCGATATAGGGCTGCTATCGGTAAAAGTATGTAAAAGTAGCGATAGCACCTCGGTGACGATAGATCGATGCGACATCATAGAAAGATTTTAATACTTTTTTTCGTGAAAAAATGTTTGTTCGAGATTCTGATGTCAGAGTACTCATAGTGCTCCAAAATATCGAGAAATGATATTTAGAAAATATATCCGTGCGCACGCGCGTGTGTGTAATAAACTTGGAAAAGTGAATTGGCTAATATATCTTAAGAATGGTTGAGTCGATCTTCCTGAAACTTTGCAGACGAGTCGGATCGCAACCCCCCATCAGTTTGCTGGAAACCGCCCCAATCGCTAATGGCTATCCCATTTTATGTATGTTTGACTTTTTCGAAAAACAGGTTGCGATCACTCTAACTTTGATAAATTTTGAACTATCAGAGCATCAGTTTTATTAATTGTGCAATGTTACTGAATTTTTTACCTTATTTTATTATTTTTATTTTCCACCTTTAACAAAGCGTTCTCCATGGAGATGCTAACGTCGATCAGCATACGTACTCATGGAGGTGACTTTGCCAATGGTGGAATATAATGAGGAAGCAACGTACAAGGTTCTAACTTGCAACCTTGTTTATTACCTGTAGCTTTTGAGTTTTGTAGCGAATCTCATAGACCCGATATGCCTAGACAAATGTATAGCAAATGCAACATCTTGGGAAGAAAGACAAATAAATTCTACAAACAACTGGAAGTGATCATAAACGATGAAGGGGCCACAACCGTACCTCATTAAAGAAAATTCAATTAAGATTTCTTAGAAAATAAATTCATTTGAATATAGGATCACCGTTTACTTTTCGCACAGAGATATAACTGTGAAAATAACGGTTCTTGTGTCGTTTTCACGGTTAAAACTGCGTCCAGCATTCGGACTGTGTGCGGAAAGAAAAGAAGGCTTGTATCTGTCGTTCTTCTTTCTCGCAGACATCCCGAGTGCCAGCGGCAGTTTTAGTCGCGAATACATCTATTATTGTACTCACAAAAGTAGTGAAGAGATAGTGATACTTGTAGTCATTCATTTGTAACTGGAGTATCTGAAATACACAAAAAAAATGAAATAAATATTGCAATCATGCATAGATACGCAATGAAGACAAGAGAACTTAACAGAACACTGCACAAACTAGCTTACCATTCGTAGAAAGTGATGCATGTGCTGGGCTTTAGTGTCGACGATGAGATTTCGTATCTCCTTGGACTTAATCTCGGAGAGAATTTGTCTGTAAGAAGCCGGATCTGCCTGTCTCAGATGAACCTCAAGATCTCGAGATCTTGGCGATCTAACCAACTCCCGTAACTTTACAAGGCCTGAAACAAGAAAAGTAGTCACATAAATTATTTTCTTAGTTTCAGCGGACGAATATCTTGGACATGGTTGAATCTCGGAGAAAACATTTCGCTAATTCCAATCTCAAACTTGACTCTTTGTACACCTTAATACTTTTTGGTACGTATGCTCAATACTTAAATAGACGGAAACCCGTAAATCGCGCTACGCTATAAAATCAATACGACGCAGTGCCTAAGTAATCAAGGTATCATCTCCACTTTTGGGTCTTCCTGAGGTTTCAGTTCGTTACCCTACTACCAGGTTGCCCCCGGGATAACAGTGACACTATAGTTATATCGACGACGACTCTTTCGCTCCGAGACCACCTGCGCACTTACTCGCCACTAAAGCGATAACTCAGAGACTTGAGATTGAAATTATATTTGCCCGAAAGATATCTGTCGACAAATCATTCGTCACAGATCAGTTTTATGAATCTGGCTTAAATAAACGGTTTATAAGAAGCTTTAATTAAGATTTTCCGAGTTCTTCAGCTGGAAAAAGTGGTATAGTCTCATTTATTAATTCTGGAAATCGATAGCAAGTATTCTCCAGAGTCAACGTCATTATGTTTTTTATATTCTTATTATAACATTAATAATTATTTATTATTATTGTACATCTGTTGGATATCGATAATATATTCTTATGATAAGCAAGCTCGTTGGACAGTTCAATATGAAGAATTTTGGTTACTTTCCGTATAGGCAGTTTTTAATATGGTCTCGATTATGTTCAGCAGTTATAAACTATCGTACATATGCATATGTTAACACTTTTTTATATAAAGTTTTTCCATATGATAAATAATCAAAGAAGCAAAGTAGAACCGTTTACATTGGTTCCTCATTATTTTCCATTTTTACAGTACCTACCTTCTTATCACATTTCCCCCGACATGGGAAATGTACCCATGGTTACAAGTGCCCTTTTGTGACTGGTATTGGCAAATCAATTGTTATTTTATTATGAACTACTAGTCCGTAGTAGTGGAGATACGGTTCTGTTAATTTTTCTTCAAGTCGAGGTCCCCTAACGCCACCCCTGATTCTAACAGTTAGTATTCCCCATTGTTCCCTTCCTTTTTTATTGTTCGTTGGCGCAATCAGCTTACGCGTTCGACTGGACTTTACGACATAAAAAAGTCGAAATCATTGTAACTTTTTATTTTATTTTATCGCCTCAGATCACACGGATGTGTGTGCGTTAGAAGCTTACGCCAAACAAATGCTACCGTAACTATTGTCAACGCATCATCCCTAAATTCCTTGCTCCCGTTAAGTTGCCATCCCCCCTCTCCCGATAAAAATAGGTACCCTCGCAGTCTATTATTGGACCTCCCCTGTCCCTATTATTCATACCTCTTCCCCGCCACTATGATTAAACGCTCTGTCAAGCGGATCATACGGAAGGGTGGTGCTGGGGAGGGGTCTAAAGGGAACTTCGATCTACGGGGACTGAGATATTGTCTTCGAGTGGCTGCGTAAGTGTCCATGAGTGTCTATGCGAATTTCGAAATACTTTTATAATATATCTCGCAATCTATCATTGAATAAATTGTATTTTTTGTACATCTCTTGACCTTCCTAGAACGACAGATTAATGTTCTTTATGGAGGATCAAAAGATATTCAAACATCCCTTAGCTTTCTTGGAATCACATATTAGAACCACAGGTCAATATAAAGGGTAAATGAGATTTAAAATGTATAATCTCGATTCTCCTATGCGACGGTGAGCTGCTTTTATAATTTAGAGATATAAATCCTCAACATTCTTCTCCCCATCCGCCCCTATCATTTCCATATGTCATTTCCTATTCGGTATACTTCCGTAAACTCAAGTGTCTGGAAATGAAAGAGCTAGATGGGGAGGATACGATTCATATATATATTTCGACGAGATTTCTCGGTTACACAAAAATAAGGGTGGGGGAAGGTCGACTACATGCAAGAATACACAAACGAAGAAAAAGTTACGCCTCGTTTGTTACGAACAAGAGTAAAACAATAGAAAATTAATGATAGTTAAATCTTCTAAGAGAACTAAAGGAAAACACAAGAAATAATAATGATAATAACGATTTCGGGATTGGGAGTCGAACGAGGAACCTCATACGACTCTAAACCCTCGACAGCGAAAATAAGGTCTCTCAAATGAACATAAAAACGATCGGTGATCGATAACAATATAAATAAGTCTTCGAGTCTACGAGTTAAACACGCTCCCGTTATAACAGGACAAGAAAATACAATGGCTCCTGCTAATAACTTGGGCTCCAGATCTCAATAAGAAATAATGAAACCAGTTACTCGCCCGTGTAGGCGAAATAGCACTAAAAGGGGATAGATAGCATTGGTAACAATTCGAGTGTCAAGAAGCAACGGAAAGGAATTTTTGAAAAATACTCGTAGCTCACTGTGCGGTCAGGTCAGGCAGCACCAATAAGTCAAGAACTTGTGTGGTTTCTGGTTGAAAAACTGAATCAAGTGGTTTTCACAGGCTTCTTTTGAAAGCAGCTTAATTCCATTGAGAGAGTTCTGCAGAGATCGGAATAAGTGACAGCCAGAGGGTGCTATGTCTGGACTATACGGTGGATGCATCAAAACTTCCCAACCAAGCTCTCGCAATTTTTGACGGGTCATCAAAGAAGTGTGTGGTCGGGCGTTGTCATGATGGAAGACAACACCTTTTGCTTGATGTAATATCTCTAGTTGTCCACAGTAGAGTTGAGAATCAATCGTCTGACCAACTGGAAGTAGTTCATGGTGGACGATTCCCTTCCAATCCCACCACACACACAGCATCACCTTTTTCGCCGTCAATTCTGACTTCGCGAACGCTTGTGATGGCTCACCATCCCTTGTCCACGATCTTTGACGCTTCCGATTCTCGTACGTGATCCATTTTTATTCACCGGTTATGACACGTTTCAGAAATGGCTCGATTTCATTGCGTTTCAGCAGCGCATCGCAGATGTTAATTCGCTCTATCATGTTTTTCGCGCTCAACTCATGAGGAACCCATACATCGAGCTTCTTTTTGTAGCCAACCTTGTGTAAATGGTTCAAAACAGTTTTGTGGTCAATGCCTAGCTCTATACCAATATCGATACTGCTGATATGCTTATCTTGCTAGACTTCTTCAAGAATTTTATCAGCTTTTTCAGTGATTGGACGACCAGAGCGTGACTCATCTTTCACATCAAAATTACCAGAACGAAAGCGAGCGAACCATTTCCGCGTAGCAGATTTTGATAAAGTACCTTCAACGTTCACAGCACAAATTTTTTCACAAGCCTGCGCAGCGTTCTCCCCTTTGTCGTAATAATATTGCAAAATATAGCGCAATTTTTCATTACTTTTCTCCATTTTTAAACGCAAACAACTTTCCAACCACTGCACCCATTTCGATGTTTATACACTCAAAGTAACGCTCGAAGTGTCACCTTTCCAACGAGCGTTTAGTGGTGTCGCTGCGATCTGTGTTTTCTGACTTATTTGCAATTGATGCCATCTATCGGGAAAAACGTCACGACCTTTTTCCCAGACCCAATATTTTTAACTCACCCTTACACTGCGGCGATTGCTACGACGGCTCTCTAATCCAGCGTGATGAATATGATAATTCCTCTTGCACACACGCACACGCACACACACGCACGCCTCATTACGCTCTCCACCAATATCACTCGTCAGCAAAACGCGTCGCTCAAAACCTCTTTGCCGTATCACGGATACATGTTATTCTTTAAAGTTTGCGCGTAGGATGTCAAAGACAGACTTAATGCTCAGGATGCTGCTCGAGGATAACATGGACTCAAAGATAACAACCTTCTCTGGATCATAATCAGGTACCCAGCGCTTTGAATGCATCGACAGCGGTTTTTCACGTGTGCTTCGATCTGCGCTGTGTTCTTCGCAAAACGATTGCTCTGCAGTAAGCGGCATAGAAAGAGAGAGTAAGAGAGGTAGAGGTAGAAAGAGAGAGAGAGGTAGAGAGAGAGAGAGAGAGAGAGAGAGAGAGAGAGAGAGAGAGAGAGAGAGAGAGAGAGAGAGAGAGAGAGAGAGAGAGAGAGAGAGAGAGAGAGAGAGAGAGAGAGAGAGAGAGAGAGAGAGAGAGAGAGAGAGAGAGAGAGAGATTGATTGATTGCAGTTTATTTAGCCTTAGGCTACTTGTATTCATACATTGTTTCTTATCACTATTACAATTCTTCCCTTTTCACATACTGTTTCATCATGTCCTTAAATTTATCTATATTTTCCACTTCTTTTATTTCATTTGGTAACTTATTATACATATCAAACCCCTTGTTTGTTATACATTTTTGTGCAGCTGTTGTCCGGCATTTCTTTAATTTTATGTTCTCTCTTTGCCTTGTATTATAGCTGTGTGTTTGTCCCATTAATGTAACCTCTTCTGTTAAATATCTCGGCATAAATCCTTTTTCCATTTTATACACAAATAAGCACACATTATATCTCATTTTTTGTCGTATTGTTAAAAAGTCTAATTTATCTATCATGTATTGGATTTTTGTATGCTTGTCGCATCTTAAAATAGCACGCATTGCCCGATTCTGTATTTTTTGTATGACATCTATCCATTGTTCACTAAAATGTAGCATTAGTGTGTTACAATATTCAAAATGCGGCGCTACAATTGTTTTATAGATAGTCACCAGGGTATTACGTGTCACCATCTTATTTATTCGGTACAAAAAATTTACTTTTTTTGCTGTTTTCTTAACTATATACATTGCTTCTTTATTAAAATTCAAGTTATTATCAATAATTATTCCTAGATATTTTATTTGTTTAACTTCGTCAATTTTTTTCCCTCCTATTTCAATATCACATGAGTTCATAATATTTTTCTTCCGCATATCATGTATTATCATGAATTTTGTTTTCGTTGTATTAAGTCTTAAGGAGTTATTGTTTATCCATGTAACTAATCTGTCTATATCGAAATTTATCTTCCTTTCAACTTCTTGTGTACATTTTTCACTTATATATATAACTGTATCATCTGCAAATATTTTACAATCACAAAATTTCAAATTTTTTTTTATATCATTTATATACATTATGAACAGTAGCGGACCTAGGACCGACCCTTGTGGAACGCCGTGCATGATTTCTTCTTTTGTTGATATAAACTCTCCATATTGTACTTGTTGTGTACGGTTCAAGAGATATGACTCTATCCACCTATGCACAGTTCCTGTTATACCATACATTTCTAGCTTCTTTAATAATGTCTGTCTGCTTATAGTTTCGAAAGCTCTTTTGAAGTCTAAGAATACCACTCCAATTACATTTCCTTCATCTAGACTTTTTTTCCATTTTATCATTGTGTTTTGAAGCGCCGTTTCACATGAGTATCCCTTACGAAAACCGGATTGTTCTTTTATTAAAATATTCTCTTGATCTATGAATTGCATTATTTGTTTTTTCACAATCGTTTCTACTATATTTTCATAAAGTGGTAACATATTAATAGGTCGATACTCTTCTGCTTTTATACTACCCGAAATTTTTTGGACCGGTATTACTGTTGATGTTTTCCAATTCTCTGGGAAAACCCCCTCAAATAAGGATTTATTGATCAGTTCTATCATGTATTTTCCTATTGTCTTCCATGCATTCTGTATCATTCTCGTGCTTATTCCTTCTTCCGTTCCTTTCTTATTTTTCATGCCTCTTACAATCCTTTCTACTTCCTCCCTCCCTACCTCTGCAAATTTACTAAATCTTGCTTTTATTTGTGATTCCCCACTTATCTCCTCGATTTGTACTTGTAAGTCTATTTCCAGGATTTTTTCAATACTCTGCACAAAGTATTCATTAAATTTCTTAGCAATAGTTCTTTTATCTGTATCATGTTCTCCATTAAATATTATTCCATTTGTGTTTCCTCCCTTTTTTTTGTTACCTATAAGTTCTTTTATCGTTCGCCACATTTTTTTCGGGTCTGTTTTCACCGCATCAATATTTTCTTCATAGTATTTTCTTTTGCTGCTTCTAATTACTTGTACTACTTTGTTTCGCATCCTCTTATATTCCTTCCATTCATTTACTTTATTTGCATTATTATGTTTTGTCGTTTTTATATACGCTTCATCCCTTTTTGCACAGACTCTTCTAACTTCCTCAGTTATCCACGGTTTTTCTTTCCACTTCCTCGGTATTTGTTTCTTTTTGATCGGTGCTAATCTATTTATATTTTCTATCATACATCCAACTATATTATTTGCCATTTCATGGACACTTCCTAATGGATCATATTTTTTTTCCATGTCCTTCCTCAACGATTCATTAAATATATTTACATTGAAATTCTTTAAGTCACGCATATAAAATTCTGTCATCTTATTTGTATGTTCGTCAATTTCTTTTTCTTTTAGCTCAACTTTTATAATAAAGTGGTCCGAGATTTTCGGCGTTTGTAATACTTCTGCTCTTATATGAAAGTTCGAAAAAACTAAGTCTATCATTGTCCTTGACGTTTCTGTTATCCTCGTATAATCTTTTACATATTGCTTAAGTCCTATATTTCCTAGATTTTGGATCAGTCTATTGGTATATTGATTTTCTTTCTTTATGTTAATATTAAAGTCTCCCAGTACAATAAGATGTCCTATATCAATTATATTTTCACATTCCTTTATAATTTCGTCAATAAATGCCCCATCACTTTTGTTTGGAGAATGGTACACATTACATATCACAATATCTTTCAATTTTCCCTTTAGCTGTATTGTATTTATCCATGTATTTTGGTTTACGTTCTTTGTTGTCAACACTTTATATATTATTTCATTTCTCACATATGTCAATACACCTCCAGTTCTACTGTTTTCGGTATTACTTCGTATCATTTTGTAATTATCAATACCCAATTCCGTATCATTTATTTCTTCTGTAATATGCGTTTCTGTTAGGCATATGACCTTTGGTTTGTTTTTCACGATTAGAAGTTCTATTTCATCTTTATTGTGTATGTATCCTTGTGTATTAAGTAGTAACATGAATGCATTATTGAGGCGTCTATCATCATCTACTAATTGCTATTCATCTTCGTACAATATATTTCTCCTATTTCTGTCTACCATTTGTCTATACACTTTACATTTTAAATCAGTGGCTTCATGATTGTTATCAATATCTTCTACTTTAAATTTTTCAATTGTCTTCGTGCAGTTTATGCACTTTTTTATGGCCGATGAACATTCTCTACTATTGTGCTTGTTTCCACATTTTCTACAATATGTCTCATTTCGGCATTCGTTTGCAAAATGATTATATCCCCAGCAATTAAAACATCGGGTCACACTTACGTAGTCGTACACTGGGCACAATTTCCAACCTATTTTCATTTTTCCTCCTTGAACTAGCTTTTTGTGTGTTTTTTGATCCACTTCTAATATTATAGTTGATTCATTTTCTCTGCCTTTGATTTTCTTAATTACTTTCATTTTATTTGAAGTTTTGTCACTCTCTATACCGTTTTGTGCGCACACTTTTTTTATGAATTTCAACTCGTCCTCCTTTACAATCTCTTCTTCTATCCCTACGACTTTTATTTTCGGTAGTTTCTTGTTACCTAACAAATCTACGCACCTGCGTAGATTTTATACTGTGGTCCCATCTTTTCTTTTAATGCCCCTGCTAATATATCTCGGTCTTTCATTTTTTCGCATCCTACTATAATTTTTCCCTTTCTTGCTTTTATTAGACTATCTACTCCAAATCCAAGTTTCATTATTTCTACATTATTTTTCATCATCCCCATTGTTTTTTCACTTGTCTGTTCTATTACTGGCTCTACAATTATCCGTTCTTTATTATTCTTTTGTACAATTTCGGAATACTCCCATCCTTTATTGATTTTATTGTCGTCATTACCTCTATTTTTTACTTTACATTGTTCGTATTGTTCTGAACTGTTATTCATTTCCGTTCTCAATGTAACTATTTCTTCTCGGAGTACTCTCGTTGCCTTTCCTACCTCCTCAGCTACGACTTCTTGCATTATCTTTTTTATTACTGTTTTCAGTGTATCACCCAGTAATTCTTTTGATATACACTGTTTGATTTTTTCCATATAAATTTCTTCGTTCTTGTGATCCTGTTCGATGTTCCCAATGCTTATTTGTTCCTCGTATATTTCATCTTGGTTATCCTTTCGCTCTTGTGATTTCGTTCTTCTTTGTTTGTTACTCACTTCGGTTTTATTTACACTATCCTCAAATTTTTTATCTCCTCTCTCTCTATCTATTCTTGCTCCGATCTTTTCTGTTTCTGCTTGACATATTACTAGTTGATTTTTTTCGTTATAGATTTTATGGGTTGACTGACATTTCGTATTCGGATGAAAATATTTAATACATATTGGGCAATATACTGCCTCACCTTTTATGTTTTTCTTACATCCACTGCATTGACGATTTACGCTCCACTCCATCATTTGCGTCACTGATATGGATTCTAATTTACAATTTATCACTCATATACGGTTTACGTTTTACTGTAATTCTAACTATTGTCAACGCATCACAACATCAGGCCGCGGTATATAGTTCAGTATCCGGGTTTAGAAAACAGCACTTCGTTGGTATGTTCAACTCCGTCCGGGGTACAGCCAACACGATGACAGTAAAGTGAGGTTAGATAATCCAGGAAACCTTTTTCACCAATTTTGTCTGCTAATGCACGTTCCATTTACATTTTACTGTCTTAATGAACAGCATTTATGTTGCATGTTTGCTCCTACAATCTAAAACAGGCCCGAAGGCATTTTGCGGCAGTATAAATTCAATAATAATCAGAGTGTTTTAGAATGCGTGTATGTTCCTGAGCAGAGAGAGAGAGAGAGAGAGAGAGAGAGAGAGAGAGAGAGAGAGAGAGAGAGAGAGAGAGAGAGAGAGAGAGAGAGAGAGAGAGAGAGAGAGAGAGAGAGAGAGAGAGAGAGAGAGAGAGAGAGAGAGAGAGAGAGAGAGACAGAGAGAGACAGAGAGAGACAGAGACAGAGAGGAGAGAGAGACAGAGAGACAGAGAGACAGAGAGAGATTAAGCTTTCTCACTTTTTTCGTTATACATATGTAAAGTGTCTTACATACTATACAAATTCCGGCATAATATACTCCGTTAACCGCTTAAATGTTGTTAATCTATCACATTGTTTCAATTCCGACGGCATGGCGTTATACATCTGTATCCCTTTATAAAATATACTTTTTTGCGCACTTCTTGTTTTTCCAAATTGTATCACAATATTCTCTGCCTACCTTGTTTGCCTCTCATTTGTACTTCCTACCAGACTATCTTATTTTCTAATTGCTTCGGCAACCAACCTTTAACCATCTTAAATATAAATACACACACATTGTAATAGAGTCTCTGTCTCACCGACATAAACTGCAACGCTTGCAGCATTTTTTCTACTTTCGTATACGTGTCACATTGCAGTATGACTCGCATGGTCCGGTTTCTGCGCAACTTGCTATTCAGTCAGCTGCGTTTCACCCATACTTACTAAAATCGTAGCACAATACTGAAAATGTGGTGCTATAATTGACTTATAAACTAAACATCCTACATATCCCCATATGTCATTGCCAATTTTATTTGAAAAACTTATTTCTTTCCACCGTTTTATCGGGTGGTGCTTTAATCGGTAAAGCGGACAGTATAGTCTTATGGTAAATAAAATATGATACGTATGTTCTTGATTCAATATTTCTCTATCCATCTTGCTCTCTTTGACGCAGCGCGCTCATGGCTGACGATGTATAGCTCCTATTCCTCTTCTAGAAAAAAAAAACACGCATGCACGTAACCCTACCGACCTTCTTCCATCGCTGTCATCTGGCTGTCTTGCCCTCTCTCTCTATATTTTCGTCCAAATCGCTGTATAGCTGACAATGAGTCTTTCTTGGTGAGTATGCACACATATACAAAACATAAATGTGTTTAGTCCCAACCACCCGAGGAGTAGGAGACCGAAGAACCACACAAAGCGGAGATGAAGAAGAAGGAACCCTATGTATGTGCATAACATCTTTCATCGATTTTCGAAATTTGTTTCACAAGAGGACTGTCATTACACTATTTTGGGGATTTAATTTAGCCTGATTTTTTCAAGAGGTTCAAATTGTATTGCATTTTGAATTTTTAGGAAAAAATTTACTTAAGATGAAACATTGTCAAAAGTCAATGATCAATCAAAGTGTACGGTTGATTTTCGGTTTTTTTCAAGATCCACGACCATAATTTAGATAAAGTTGAAGGAGTCGCGGCAACTTGTCCGATTCACAGTATATTTCCTCGTATACAGGTGACCATACCTGAAAATATTCAAGTTCTGTTTGCTCTACGCACTTCAGAGATTCCTCGAATTCTGGAATCATCTTATTGGTGTCAAGCTTATGGAAATCGATGTAACTATTGATATCGGGCTTAACAAGCGGATCGGAATATGTCTGTTGAACATCATTTCATTTACTTTATCTTGTGGAACACTTGCCTTGTCTTGTGTCTTGCACAATCCACAACCATCATGAACTACTCTTGTTAGGAAAATGCAATTCAGTTGACGTCCTAAATCAGACGTAGTAATGAATTATGGAAATGGACATTGGTCTCACCAGTTTAGTCGATATCTGTTCAATGGAATGTAATGTTCTTCATCGAATTCATCAGTTCATCGAATTCTGAGATTTTTTTCCTGTTTTCATTTGCTTTTTTTTGATGGATTCGTTATTAGATGACAAGATTATCTTTTTCAACGAATCTAGATAAGTGACAACATTTCTCCGAATTGAATCCAGCGTCATTTTCGGGTTTGGCCTTGATCGAAGTCTTCAACTGGAAAGTTAATTTATGTCAACCCGTCATAAGTACATTGATTAGATTCGACGATTCAATCGGACTGTGACAAATAATTCAATTGTACATTAATTCATTCACAAAGCATCGTGAGATATTATATTTTTAAACTTCTACTCGATTAATAGAGAAAATGACTGATTATGTTTTTTTCGTGACCTCAGTTATAGTGTAATGACTGAAAGCTATAGGCTTAAGACATTAAGCTATAGGAAAATGATTCACGATTTCTTTAGAATTAAAAAATCGTCGAGTCCGGTTAACTCATTAATTCTTAACGAATTGATGAATCAATCGGAGTCGACATAAATTAGGGATTCGATTCTTCGAGATCTTTCTGTAAAGGATGATCGATAAAGTAGAATTCTATGCAGCACTTGACTCAGACGCCGATTTGTGAGTAGCCAAAAGTCCATCTAATAATACAATAGAATAGTTGCGATGACGCACCGCAAATAATTATTAACATAAACGACCACTTGATAAAAAAAAACATATGGGTTAGTGTTCTACATAAAAAGTTAAACATTAAAAAATAATAATAAAATGGGAGAAGAAAATTAATAAACAAAATTTCGATTTCATTTGTCTGGTGTCTTGACGGTCTTCGAAAAAGGAATATGGGCCCTCGATGGTAAAACCATTGGAATGTAGCGGTGATAAATACAAATAAAAGTATATCCGCTAGAGGAAATCGGATATAAATCCATTTGCGGTTAAGGCGCGAAAACCGTCTAGGGCTGACGTCCAGGATAATTGGCTGCATCGCTTGTTCGGTATCTCGTACAAGAGACGTTGCGATGGTGGCAAAAGGGTCGCTTTAGATGAAAGAGGAAGAGAGTGAGAGAGTGAAGGGAAGAAGTGATGGCAATGTTGGGGCAGGAGGAGGATGGGAAGGATAATTTCTCTAGGGACTTTGCTCGATGCCCCAACGAGTGTCGAGCTGCGCCTTGTAAGGTCTTCGGCGAGTGGAGCACTGAGATGTTCTCTCAGTTATATCGAGCTTCATACCGTCTAATAACAACCACTTAGGATCGTGCCACGAATGTCGAATCTCTTGTAACTCGAGTCGGTAATAGACTATCTTGCTCCAAAGTCCCAGAAACGGGAATCCTTGCAAAATATCTTCACGAGTACGCTTGGATGCAGGTACTATTTGAGTGAAATCTTGAATTAGAGGATCTTCCATTCGCTCGCACCACGACCAAGGATTGAATATATCGAGTGACTGTGTACATGTCCGAATCTAATTCGAAGGGTTTGAATATTTCAATCAACTCCTTGCACAGTTTCGTAATTTATCAGGGGTACAAATTGAAAATGCGGGTTTGATAACAGATGGCGTTACTAACGCTATACGCATCAGGCAGTACTGTGACTATGTTCATGTCAAAGCTACGTCTTATAGCTTTAATTTTCAGTATGTGTCAATTTGTCGCAGTGTCAAATTCATAGTTTTTTTGAGCTCTCAATATGTCGAGTTTCGTGCCAACAAAACAGCATTTGCGGGAAGTTTTAATTTACTTCTTTAATTTGAAGAAAAGTGCTGCTGAAGCACATCGATTGGTCTCCGAGGCTTATCCGAGTCATGTTCCATCGGTTTCAACGTGCGAGAGATGGTTTGTGCGGTTTAGAAGTGGTGATTTTGACGTTGAGGACAAAGAGCGGCCGGGCCAAGTGAAAAAGTTTGAGAATGCTGAATTGGAGGCAATACTCAATGAAGACTCGTGTCAAACTCAACAAGAGCTCGCAGATTCATTGGGAGTGACACAACAAGCCATTTCCCATCGTATAAAAGCCCTCGGAATGATCCAAAAGCAAGGACATTGAGTGCCGTATGAGCTGAAGCCGAGAGACGTCGAGCGCCGTTTTTTTGCATGCGAACTGCTGCTCGAACGGCAAAAACGGAAGGGTTTTTTGCATCGCATTGTCACTGGTGATGAAAAGTGGATCCATTACGATAACCCGAAGCGCAAAAAATCATATGGTTACCCCGGCCATGCATCATCATCGACGGCCAAACCAAATATTCACGGCGCCAAGCTCATGCTCTGTATTTGGTGGGACCAGCTGGGTGTGGTGTATTATGAGCTATTGAAATCGAACGAAACCATCACAGGAGCACTATACCGAACTCAATTGATGCGTTTGAGCCGCGCACTCAAAGAAAAACGGCCACAATACGAGCAAAGACACGACAAAGTAATTTTGCAACATGACAACGCTCGGCCACATGTTGCAGCGCCGGTCAAAACATACCTACAAACGCTGAAATGGGAAGTCTTACCCCACCCGCCGTATAGCCCAGATATTGCTCCTTCCGATTACCACCTTTTCCGATCGATGACACATGGCCTAGCTGACCAGCGCTTCCATTCTTACGAAGAAGCCCAAAAATGGGTCGATGACTGGATAGCAGCCAAGCCGGCCGAATTTTTTCGCGACGGTATCCGTAAATTGCCAGAAAGATGGGAAAAAGTTGTGGCTAGCGATGGACAATACTTTGAATAATTCATTTGTTACCATTTTTTCAGAATAAACGTTCAAAAATAGAAAAAAATCCCGCATTTTCAATTTGTACTCCTGATAGATAAAGAGGAAAAAGTTGTATCTAATCGTGCACTCAATGGTAAAATTTTCTTCACCAAGTTTAGAGTTTTATTTGACGTAAAAGTTTTTTGATTGATTTTTCGTAAAAGTGTTATGATTATGTAAAAGAAATCTCCAGATGTGAATAGAAAAAAAAGGTAGAAGAAGCTCCATTCTTTTGTAAATAGAAAATTATATTGAAAAATGGAACACTGTCTGAAATTTGTTCTATTTGGATTTGGGGTTATGATACGTTGGCAAAGTATCAGGATCTCCTTATCAAACTTCGCTAGTTGAATAGTTGCAGGAGCAGTCAGGCTAAAGCATTTTGAAATATCAGTACAATCGAAAATACTCGGTGCGCCTAACGAAATTACAACTAAATATATGCACTAGCGGAATCTATGCGATACTAATAATCTACGCGGAGTAAACAAGTTGACTATGTGTTCTGAATTGCGTTCTTGCAATTGCAAGAATCGAATTAATGTTAAAACTATCTGGCATCAAGGTGTCTTATGAAACTCCCATCCACGAGATGCGCGTTTTCCGTCAAAAGTCTAGATCTTTCTATCACCACGCGAACCATTGCGCATTTATCTCATCCGAATGTCATCTCAATATCTCGCGAGTAGGTGTTACGACAGCAGCAACAAGGTTGAGATCATTGGCACGAGAGGCGCGGTGCTTGCTAATTTACATAAAATAGGTGCATGATTTTGTGCTTCTGGTTGTTGAGGTTTTGATGGTTTGTTCCCACGAGTTTGGCGCAAGGTGAGTGACGGCGGAAACCATTGAGATGTAAACAAGCAGAAAGCTCAAGGAATCACTCAGAAATATCCCTTTTCTCCCGACTGCGTTGAAATGACCACATTGCATGCTTGCAGCACAGGCCGAAAGTAGCACTTTTCGAGCTATGGCTAGTGCGCTTGCGCACTTGACTGAAAATTACTACTCTTTTACCCTAGGGCAAAAACTGTGAGATTGCCCGAGCGAAAAACATAAGGTGCTCGGGTGGCGCCATCAGACGGAGATCGAGAGACACTCGTAAAAGCGCGCGCATGCGCGGCTGTGTATGTGTCATGGGTAACAAATATCAATCAAGAGACGCGGTAGGATTTTGAGGGAATCTATCCATCTGATCAAATTGGTCATTCAGCTATACTTCGTATCGTACTCTTGCATCGGTTACGAATTTTTTGAATTCTTGGCCTCGTCAATATTACATTCTATGAATACTATACGTTTCATCGTTACTGCGATTCGTGAAGTTGGCATTTCGAAAATATTGCGTTTTGTGAAGTTGGCTTTTCGGGAACGGTGAATAATGGACCCTACGTATTGGAAGCATGAGTAATTATACTTGGATAAGTTGCATTTTCTAGCTGTGATAGACAATCCTGACAAGAATTATATATTTGGTTTATACGACAAATCTATTTGAAAGCGTTGAATTTAGTAGAAATTCAGTGCTCCTTTCCATTTGAAAAATAAGAATAAGATATAAAGCAATCTATCGAAATAATGACAGATCTGAATATCCATGATAATAAACTCATATTGGGACATCCATGTCTGTTCAGTCATTCAAATGATTTGAAAACACAGTTCAAGCAATTCAATGAACATTAAAGAAGATGTACGACGTTCGTAATTAATTCCGTTAGCCTCTGATAATTAAGAAGAAGGTGGGGTGTAATATTGGATCTCGTTTTCCAGAAAGGTTATAGCAAGCCGCGCCACCCGGAGCCTAATTCAAGATATATAGTACATACGCTATGGAGGTGCGCTTCCCACAAAATACACATTGCTCTCGGAAGGACCTTGAGATCCAAGCAGTTCACTCATCCTCGTATGT
Organism: Cylloceria caligata; assembly: GCA_963942595.1. Lineage (NCBI taxonomy): Eukaryota > Metazoa > Arthropoda > Insecta > Hymenoptera > Ichneumonidae > Cylloceria > Cylloceria caligata. The sequence goes on from OZ012703.1 coordinate 20,291,025, forward strand.
ATTCAATCATGTGAGCAAGCGCAGATCTTGAGTAAACTCACAGTAGGCAGTGAGCCTGGATTTCACGGAGTTGAAATCAAATAAATAGTAAAATTGAATAACACGGAGAGAATATACTGAGGCACGTCCATCTCCGTGTTCACGAGTTAGATTCCCAAACAGTTATGCGAATATTTTAGATTCAAAAATTTGTCTTAACTGGTCTTTAACTCCATTGTTATAACTTTCCGCCTTAACAGATTATATACCTTGATCATTACTGTCTTGAGCTGACCAAACTTGTAAACTTGAACAGCCTGATTTGCCATCAAAGATCCACCTTACGTATTTTAACAACAAGCATGGACAATACGATAGTTATTAGGTGAGTTCATACATGGATCACCATATTTAATACAGCGCTGATCGCAGTCACTCCGTTGGCATAACATACCGGTCAAACTGACAGTCACTTGCATTTTATATTAATAAACAGGTACAGTTAATCGTATGATAAATGGTAACCCTACCAGAAATCGACGCCTGTAATTACTACGAAATATGCATTTTTTATATAAAATTGAAGATTTCTGCGTATTCAAAATTGAACTTTAGCAAGTTATAAGTTAGAAATTATGTCTTTGAGAAAAAAATAATAATAAATGAAATTCGCTCGTTCAATTCTCTGATTGGAATTATTTAAAAAATGTGTTATCCACAAATAAAGTAGGTCTACTTGTATGAGTACTCTGGCAAACTATCATATTTTAATGATGGCTTCGAAAAAAAAGTTAAGTAGGATCTGTTGGTTGTCAAATTTTCTGATGGGAGACTTTTTCGAATAAATTTAAGGTTCGGCAGGCTGTAACTTTGAAATAAATTCTTCGAAAGTAATACTGATAAGAAGAACTTATTAGTCGTTGAATTCTTTAATAGACGATTTTTTATTAAAAAAAATTGGAGCCCAATAATAATGTTTATGCTGCTACGGACGTGTATGATAAATGTTGAGAGGGAGCATCTGTGAAGGACGGCCTTGTGATACCAACACAAGGAAAGGCAAGAAGCGAATGTAAACTTATTTTTGTTAAATAATAAACACTTTTTGGAAAGACCCTGACCAGAGGGTGAAACGTTAAAAGAAACTTTGTGTCATATCCACAAAGCTGTCTTCCACCGATGATTCTTCTCAACATTGAAAAATAACCTATTTTTTTCGGTATAAATACTTTGGCAGGTTACTTTTAAGCAAAGCTTTTATTAAAAAAATATCTTCGTCTTGCTCATCTATTTTCTGTATCTTGAAAAGTATCTCAATAACATTGGAGACAAGCTATATCGTACTTCATAGGTTGATATTATTATCGTAATACCTTCTTTCGATGTACATTACAAAACGAGGTGATTGAAATGGCCTTGAAATTATATTCTCAACGCTGCGAACGAAGCTTCACTTCAAAGAGAATAAAACTAATCATTGACTCTCGGATCAGCAGTCGATTTTCCGAGAGAGGGAGGAGGAATAACGCGCATCTGCTGTTGCTTAACTGCGACCTCAACGTGATTTAACGTTCTCACGTAAATTCCACAATCGCGACGTCGGATCGTTGAAAACGCGAGATCAGGTGTTTCGGCTCCTTCACGGCCACATTTCTTTAGTTTACTGTTTTTCTTCAACAATCAACTAGTACAGACTTAAGTGTCTAAATAATTCAAATCAGTCACCGCCATAACGGTTGTTATTTTCATACTTTTATTGCTGGTGTTGAATACATGGGTACATGAACTGATTCAAGCGGGTTCTTAATTTGGGTAATAAACAAACATGTTTGATCAACTTGGAATCTCAGTTTTTGAAAATTGTTAATCAATCAAAAGAGCATAATAAATTGTTGTATTTACTTAACATGAAACACTGTCAAAAGTCAATGATCAATCAAAGTGTACGATTGATTTACGGGTTTTTCAAGATCAATGACTGTTCAGTTTTCACGTCTACCAAGCACACACTCAACTCATGCACACGGTACACTCACAATCATCTGACGCCTCGCGTCATATGGTATAGCTCGCAGGTATGCTATATCGATTTATCGACCGCGCACTCATGAATATTGTCCATCTGCTCACATCCTCGATCGAAGCTCACACTCATTATCATACATTTTTTGGTCCTTCGAGCCGGATATAATTTACTCACACACATTATCATACAATGACCTCATTTTGGATAAAAATTTTGAGGGCTCCATGACGACTTTGTCGGATTCAGGGTATATTTTCATGAATAAAGGCGACCACATCTCGAAAAATTCAAGTTCATTTTGCTCTATTGACTCCAGAGATTTCTTGAATTCTGGAATCATGTTATTGGTCTCGAGCTGATAGGAATCCATGTGACTATTGATATCGTCGTTCAATTCCTTAACATACGAATCGGAATACGCCTGTTGGAATAAAATATCATTTCGTTTACTTTATCTTGTGGAACATTTGCTTTGTCTTGTGTCGCGCACAATCCACAACCATCATGTAATGCTCATTGTTAGGAAAACACAATTCAATTGACGTCCTAAATCAGACGTAGTAATAAATTATGGTAATGGCAATTGGTCTCACCAGTGTATTCTTAGTCGATATCGGTTCAATGAACTTGAATAATATAGAGATCTGGTCATTGAATTCTGAGATTATATTCCTGTTTTGATTTGCTTCTTTTTCAATGGATTTGTTATTAGATGACAAGATTATCTTTTTCAACTCATCTAGATACGCGAAACATTCCTCCAAATTGAATCCAGCGTCATTTTTGGATTCGGTCTTGATCGAAGACTTCAACTGAAAAGTTCATTTACGTCAACCCGTCATAAGTACATTGATTAGAATCGACAATTTAATCGGACTGTGACAAATAATTCATTGTTCATCAATTTATTCACAAAGCATCGTGAGATATTACATTTTCAAAATTCTCCTCGATTAATCGAGAGAATGAGGCAATATGTTTGTCCGTGGCCTCAGTTATCTCCACATTTAGTTTTTCGTTCTTTTCCAGTAGATCGTTCAAATTTTTCATAGGGAACACAGTGAAAGCATTCGCCACCTAAAATTGGTTTAAATAATTTAAATTATTAGAGGTAAATGTGAAAAAATTCACAATTATAGGTCTTTGATCTTTACATTTCGTACTTTTTAAAAATAACGAGTTTCTTTACTTTATCGACTTATCGGTCATTAATTTTGTATAGATTTTGCACACTTACCGAAATAAAAATTACGACGCACAGAACGATGGTACGCTTGGACATTGTTTCGGAGTTGTTGGTCGTAAGGTGTTTAAGTTTAGATTATTCGAACAGTGCTTATATATGAAACACCCAAGACCTAGCTTCAATAAAAACGGGAGTCAATAGTATAAAGATAAACGAATATTCGGCCACTTGTGTCAATAAACTTTAAGGAATGACTTGCGTCAAGAGATCGATGACGTCTTTCGCGACACATGGAAAAGTTTTTTTTTCCTCATTCGGTAATCAAATGGCCTAAAACGTAGAGAAAAGTGATTTAGGACATAATATCTGTATCATGCAGACGTATACTTATCGCAAGTAGAAAACTTATATGAATTATCTATAAAAATGTATTATGACGTAGATATAAGGCTTGACATATATATGTGTTAAGCCTGTAGCTTTCGCAATTTTTTAGATTTCGAGCTCAAATTTGTTTCACAAGAGGACTGTCATTACACTATTTTGGGAATTTAATTTAGCCTCATTCGTTCGAGAGGTTCAAATTGTGTTGCATTTTGAATTGTTAGGAAAAAGTTTGTGTTACTTTTTGAGATGTCGGGCTAACATTTTTTACACAAATGGACTGATATTGAATAATGATTGAGTATAGAAATTATAATGAATGAAACCAGTTGTTCAAATTTTTTACCAATTTCCATTTTTTGTATTTTAATAAAAATAAAAGTTTTTTTTTCCATCGTGCTATTTTCTGTGATATTTCTTTGTGGAGTTTTTAAGTCGGATTTTAAAAAATGTTTCTCTGGTAGGTTTCATTTCCACGGATATTTCTTCAGGATAGCGTCACCGCTTATACATTATTTCTATTCTATATTCCGTGTATTATAGTTTACTGTACACTATAATCGATACAAGGTAATCAATCACAAGATTATAATATTCAGCAGGAGACCAAAGAACCGCACAAAGCGGAGACGATAATAAAACACAAAGCCAAATCAGATATGATAAAGTTTACAGTAGTTGCTCTCGAAGATAACGCCGTGCTGTCTATGAGTAAAACTAAGGTTTACGAGTGGTATAAGCGTTTCCAAGATGAACCGATGAAAACGTGGAAAAAGTGAAAGAAATGATTATGAATGATCGCCGAATCACAATCAGGGAAGTAGCTGTTGATGTTGGCATGTCAATTGGCTTATGCTATAAAAGTTTTTCGGAGGTTTCAGGTATGAAACGTATGGCAGAAAAATTGGTTCCAAAGTTGTTGCATTTCGAATAAAAACAGCGGCGAATGGAAGTTGTCCAAGAGTCGCTAAATGAGGTCAACAACGAGGCAGCAACATGGGTTTACGGATATGACGTCAAAACTAAGACTCAATAGTCCCATAGTGGAATGATTCTGCATCGCCAAGACCGAAAAAAGATCGACAAGTAAGGTCGAATGTGAAGGTTATGCTTACTGCGTTCTTCGATTTTAATGGCATAGTGCACCATAAGTTCTTGCCACAAGGTCAAACTGTCAATAAGGAGTACTACTTACAAGTTGAACGCCGTTTGCGCGAGACAATCCGAAAAAAATGACCGGATTTATGGCGAAACAATTCATGGTTTTGCACCACGATAATGCATCTGCCCACACTTCATTGCTTGTTTGTGATTTTATGGCTAAAAATAACACTGTAATGATGCCCCAGCCTCCATATTTACCAGACATGGCTCCGTCTGACTTTTTTCTGTGTCCAAAAATAAAGACAACCTCGAAGGACCGTAATTTTGCAAGCATAGATGAAATTAAAAACGCATCGCTTAGAGAGCTAAAAGTTATCCAAAGAACGAGTTCAGAAGGAGTCCAGAACGAGTTCGGGGATTGGAAAAAGCGCTGGCTTAACTGCATAATATCTAATGGGGACCATTTTGAAGGGGATAACATTGTTGTAGACGAATAAATAAAATTCGTTCTAAAAACGAAAATTCTCATTATTTTTTTTGACATAGCTCGTATGTATAATTGAAAAACAAACGAACTTACCTGTAAGTGAGGTTCGATTGTAATTAAATGAGGGGCTCGTTCGAAATGATTGCAATGTAGTACTGCCGGCTACCGCTAGATTTCACCACGTCTTAAAAAGTAAAACATAAAATTGACCGCCGACTGCTTGTCGGGACGTACCGCCATCTTCATATCAGGGGTACAAATTGAAAATGCGGGTTTGATAACAGATGGCGTTACTAACGCTATACGCATCAGGCAGTACTGTGACTATGTTCATGTCAAAGCTACGTCTTATAGCTTTAATTTTCAGTATGTGTCAATTTGTCGCAGTGTCAAATTCATAGTTTTTTTGAGCTCTCAATATGTCGAGTTTCGTGCCAACAAAACAGCATTTGCGGGAAGTTTTAACTTACTTCTTTAATTTGAAGAAAAGTGCTGCTGAAGCACATCGATTGGTCTCCGAGGCTTATCCGAGTCATGTTCCATCGGTTTCAACGTGCGAGAGATGGTTTGTGCGGTTTAGAAGTGGTGATTTTGACGTTGAGGACAAAGAGCGGCCGGGCCAAGTGAAAAAGTTTGAGAATGCTGAATTGGAGGCAATACTCAATGAAGACTCGTGTCAAACTCAACAAGAGCTCGCAGATTCATTGGGAGTGACACAACAAGCCATTTCCCATCGTATAAAAGCCCTCGGAATGATCCAAAAGCAAGGACATTGGGTGCCGTATGAGCTGAAGCCGAGAGACGTCGAGCGCCGTTTTTTTGCATGCGAACTGCTGCTCGAACGGCAAAAACGGAAGGGTTTTTTGCATCGCATTGTCACTGGTGATGAAAAGTGGATCCATTACGATAACCCGAAGCGCAAAAAATCATATGGTTACCCCGGCCATGCATCATCATCGACGGCCAAACCAAATATTCACGGCGCCAAGCTCATGCTCTGTATTTGGTGGGACCAGCTGGGTGTGGTGTATTATGAGCTATTGAAATCGAACGAAACCATCACAGGAGCACTATACCGAACTCAATTGATGCGTTTGAGCCGCGCACTCAAAGAAAAACGGCCACAATACGAGCAAAGACACGACAAAGTAATTTTGCAACATGACAACGCTCGGCCACATGTTGCAGCGCCGGTCAAAACATACCTACAAACGCTGAAATGGGAAGTCTTACCCCACCCGCCGTATAGCCCAGATATTGCTCCTTCCGATTACCACCTTTTCCGATCGATGACACATGGCCTAGCTGACCAGCGCTTCCATTCTTTCGAAGAAGCCCAAAAATAGGTCGATGACTGGATAGCAGCCAAGCCGGCCGAATTTTTTCGCGACGGTATCCGTAAATTGCCAGAAAGATGGGAAAAAGTTGTGGCTAGCGATGGACAATACTTTGAATAATTCATTTGTTACCATTTTTTCAGAATAAACGTTCAAAAATAGAAAAAAATCCCGCATTTTCAATTTGTACTCCTGATATTTTTTAGAGTACATTATATATTTAAGGAAGGGAAGATTATAATAAAGGGTGGGTTTAATCTTCACTTCATCATTGAGTCGACTCTTCTTTGTTGAAGGTTTCTCTGATTTTTCTAAAGAAAAAAGACGAGAAAAAACTCGAGAAAATTAACTGGATGCCACGTAAAAATTCGAGCCCGACCAACTAAAGTGAGAGACATTCTGTGCTAACAACACGCATAGTCACCGCAAATAAATCCAAAGAAAAAACAAGAAGTTTTCTTTGTCACCTTACCGTTATTTTTCGACGCATCTTTTTTATTTTCCTCGTCCTGGTGCTGCAACACGCGTTTTAACTTCGATTCGAGATTCCGCATCTTTTGTGCAAGTTTTTGAAGATCTTCTTTCTTCTTCACCTGATCTCGATCTTTCGAACGGGACCTATTCTTCGAACGACTCATAATTCCTGTTTTTCTTCGTAAATCTTCTTGAAATCTATTGACAGCTAATAAAGCAAATTTTTTGCGTGGTTACTATCTGGCGCACTAGAAACAATAAAAAGATGGCGGCGCGTCCCGGCGAGCAGTTGGCGGTGAATTTTCTGTCTTGCTTTTTAAAACGTGGTGAAATCTAGCGGTAGCACGCAATACTACATTGTAATCTCGAAGAACGAGCCACGAAATATAATTTAATTGTAGCTCTGTGCTTTGAGCATCCTTATGGAAATTATCGATGACTCCACTGTAAAAGCAAGAGCAATATTCTAACACGTTTATCTGTAGTCACTTTCCACACGAATTGAAACAATGGAGATGGGAGCGTTTGAGTCAACTTGTAATACTTTTTTTGAACTGTTACTACAATGTTCGCTGGTTTAATAACTTGTTTTAAAGGGAGGCTTGCGCAACCTTTTATTAATATATAAATACAAATTAGCTAAACTTTCATTATACGAAAAGATCAGTGTTTTGCAGATAAAAATGGTATTTTCTAAGGAAAAACTTACTATACGTACGAGTAAGAGAATCCATCGTGATTCAAGAATAACTCGATTTTAACTAAAAATCTTAGTTTCACTGGTAAATTTCATGAATGGGTGGAGTGTGTCACTATGTAGATATGAGAGATTTGTAAAAGGCATTCGAGAAGTTTTTTATAATGAAAGTCGAGAGTTCTCTGAATAAGTCTACTGAGGACGAGTAAGACAATGAGTAGATTATAGCGAAAAACACCTGTTTTCTTTCTAAATTTCCCTAAACTAAAAGTTTTTTAGATTTTTAAGATTTTTGGAAGCGCTCGAGGGGCTCGTTCGAGCAAACGATATCAAGGAGGAGAATTCCTTGCCCTCCTGTCACAACAAATTTTTAGAGATTTCCAGAGAATATTTTTTTGCCAGAGTACATTAAATATATTTAATTATTGAATAAAAATACAATGTCACGAGTGACGGTGACAGTACTTTTATGAATCTTTTTCATTAATTTTAGTGCAAAAATAATTAATAAATGAACAACCAAACGGTTAAAACGTATGGCACAGATAATACTTTTATAAATAGCTGATAATAAAAAATCATGGTTTAAATGAACAAAAAGTACGATTTAAAAATCATGAGTGCAGCTCTCTAGTTAGTTAATTACTAATTACTTTAAGTATTATTATCCCTGATCCCCGTAAAAATCTCTTCCAAGTTCGACTCTTATTTGTTTTTGTTTCAAGAATGAAGTTTAATTTGTAACTAAGTATTGATATCGATCAAAAAATCTGCAGTACGATTATAGTTATCAGGCAACAGACTGGTGACTTATCCAATAATTAAAGTACCAGCTTGTTCAAGATATTTAACAATCTGAACAAGTTCTCTTAGAGTGTAAGCAGACTCTGGACTTACAGTTAACACTGGGCTTACAGTGAAAAGTACCGTAGAGTGCAATGCATTACTGCAGGGAGTTCGTCAGGTGAATGTTTTAATCACTGCTGCTTAAGTGTGTATCGCTAACGTAGCTTTGCACCTACGATATCGTTTTTTCAAAATGATTAGCTCTCTCCACATCTTGGTTACTTTTCCGTGGGCTAAGAGTAAATGCAGTTGGTATAATTACCGGGTCCAGGTATTGATTATTACAATGATGCGAGTAAGTCGACAGTGCTAGATTGATTATGCGTTTTGTACTACTTAAGCGTAATCTCCCTGGCAATATTCATGCCAGGGAGACGCTCTTAAGGACATCCATAGCCGATTATGCAGCAGAACGCCTGATTATTCTATTTAACAAATTGAATCCGTGGGTCTCGAGGAAATTGTACAAAGTGTTCGTAGATTCCAGTGACAGTATGGTTCCTGTATCAGCATTCATTCGCGTAACTTCTAGATAAATCCTGAAGTGTACTTTATTATCGCTGCGATAAGACGAGAGAGTCGAGATGGCTGTCGTGGATTACTACGGAGTGATTTTGTGAAGCGTGCCAAGGGCTGTTTTTCGCTAGGATTCTCGTGTTGTTTCGTAACGGAATTCAACGAGACTGCATCGTACTTAACTCTAAACTGATCGATCGATGATACTGAAAATTTAGAAACGGTACACGTAACGTTGAGAATTCTAAAGAGAAACAAAGGCTCACTTAAAGAGCTTCCCTGTACACGCGATTGAGCAGTATGTCAGTGAACATTGTCGTATGGAGGTCTGTCTGCAACCACTCGCATTGGAATCTTATTCCCCTTTTGTCAAAAAAAAAAAAGAACAAACAGTGAGTAGGATGTACAAAGTAGAATTATGGGAAATTCTAAATCGCCATATTTTAAATTAGTTATGGGCCATGTTGAAAAAATTATTGAATACTCGATTCCCTATAAATGATAAAAAACTATCAACAAGAAGATTGATTGGAAAACAGCAAACGCGGTTTCGTAACGAAGACCGAAAAAGGAATGCAACGTGAGGTCATAATTTCAGAAAAGCCGAATATTGATAAAATCGAATTAGAGGATCCGCATGAGTATAATTCACTAGGAAATGCGGCGATTATATGGCGGAAATTAAATTGATGTCCGTAGTGCATTAAAAACAAGAGAATCTATTAATGGTATAAGTATGGTATTAATGGTATCAATAATCAGGTTATGAATATGCATCGCTTCCACGATCCAGTTCCACCAGAGACGATAACTAAATAGGCGGAAACGTGGTTAGTTCTCTAACCGAGCATTTGAAATCGTTACCCTTTAGGGCAGCCGGAAGTGTAAAGTATAAAGGGGATCCTCAGATACCACAAAAAGGAAATGTGAACGTAGAGTCCGCGGTGGGCCACGTTACTCTTTCTTCCGAAAGGAATTAAAGTAGGTGCGAGAATCCGCGGTGATCCGCGTTACTCTTTGGGCTGGAAGTTGGGAAGTTGGGATGGCGAGTCCACGGTGGTTCGCGTTACTCCTTGGGTTAGAGTTTGGGAATGTTGAGTCCACGGTGGTCCGCGTTACTCGCCGTCTTGAGCCATCTTCCACCCGTCCGATATTCTAGAAGGAGGGTTATTCCTTATCTCAAACGGACAGGGGGCCCGTTTCCCCTCTGCCTTATCTTAAGCGCCTACTGTGGCTACCTCTCGGTTGAACTATGCAACGACGTCAAGAGAGTTGTATTTTTGGGGGCGTAACAATATACAATAGTGGAATTCAAACAATTTTTTTTAGACATCCTTGTTTCATTCGCTCAATACTGATTTTTCGTTATATTATAATTATTGCCATAAACTCAGATAATGGTTTATTTTGTATACGTTGAGACGACGGGTTCATGCCATATACGCAAGAAATATTAATACCAAAGCACCGGTACCATGCAACTAGCATCGATACACGCTATTCAGATATAGCGAAGCACCGGCACCACGCATTACGAAATCTACAGAGAATAACAAGCCCATGGGGGGGGGGGGGGGGGGTGCTTGCAGTTCTGAACGTTGAAACATACGACGGTCTAAAATTTCTAACTGTAATATCATACCCGAAATATTTTACGATGTGGTATATTAACAAACGTTTATAGAAACGAAGAAGACATACAGAGATTGGTGTTAATTCCAAAAAGATAATGACACAAACGTTCATTTATATAGTGCACAGTTAGCGACAGTGCACGTAGGGGGGGGGGGGGGACAACACGGTTATTACCTGAACAGCTAGGATTACAATATTAAAAGATCAGAAAATTTAAAGTTCAGAAAGTTGTATGGATTAAAAATTTAATTTCGAGAAAAACGAACATTTCGAAAGCCTCAATATCTGAAATTTTACTTAACAGCACGATCATATTTGCCAAGATTTACGATTCCGAAAATCACAGTTCGCAACGTTTATTGTTCCGAAAATAGATTCCACGACAGTGCAAATATTCAAATATCACACTTTGGATGGCACGAAGTGCCGAAGATGAATTCTCTTAAAGGGCAAATCTCTAAACATCACAGTTTGGAACATTCAAAGTTCTAAAAATATTTTTTCTTTACTGATGCATGCAAAACCCTCGTTTGCCCACCGTTTACAGGCCTCCAAAATGGCCGATTGCCGCACTGAGCGCAAAGGCGATTAGCAAAATGGGGTCGACAGTGATCAATAATTTTGCTCACTGTGAGCAAAATTTTTGATCACGGCTTACTGCGATGTACGAGTGCCATCTAGCGTCTGAAACTGGGTATCGCTCGCCTGGTTCTTAGCGGCAACGCACCAGCTTTCGCTCAACTGCTGCCATCTAGCATTGCCGCGTTAAACGCGGGGCGAAACCCCGTGAGTGCGAAAGAGACGCTGAAACTACGTAAACATTGTGTTATGACGTTCGGGCCGGTTGAGTCATTCAGTCACAAAAGACTTGAACAATGGATTTCGACGGAGAGGAGAGTGCTGACAGTTTCGACAATTTACAAAGTATAATTGACAAAGCAGACGATATTTTATTAGACTCTTTACCGGCTAAATCCAAAGGAAAATACGTAGCTGTGTACGAGAAATTCGTGGAGTGGAGGAATGATGAAAATGTGACAAAAAACAACATGCGAGAAGAGGTTATGCTAGTCTATTTACACAAACTCTCGCAGGAAGACAAACTAAAACCACCAACAGTTTGGTCAAAGTATTCGATGCTCAAAAGCACGTTGCTAACGTACGAAAACATCAACATGAAGCCGTGGGAAAAAGTGACTTCATTTATGAGGAGGCAAGCGAGAGGCTACTGCCCGAAGAAGGCTCAGATCTTCACAGCGGAGGATATTACAAACTTTTGTGCACAAGCCCCTGATGAATTACATCTGCTTGACAAGGTAAGTCATATAACTGCATATAACTTCCTTCTAGAGAAAAGTGTGTAAAATCTTTCGCTTTTGTAAAATGTCCTCTTTTCTGAGGATACCGATATAAGGATTTTTTTCTACGATCCTTCTTAAAGTACTGATATGTTTCGATGACTCGTGAAAATGTTAATATCTCAGAATTGTATATAACAAGATAATAACTGTAATGTTTTATTGTTTACAGGTGATTTTGATTTTGGGAATGGCCGGAGGATTACGAAGAGAAGAGATATACAACATCTGCATCGGAAATGTTACAAAGAATAAGGACAATTCTCTGCTTGTTTCAATACCAAAAACAAAAAATGGAGACAAAAAATCATTTGTTGTGATGGGAGAATTGTGCCGCTTTATTGAAAAATATCAAGCACTGCGCCCGGCGGATCTAAAGAGCTGCAAGTTTTTTATTAATTATCAAAAAGGAAAATGCACGAGTCAAGTCGTTGGAATTAATAAAATAGGCAATATGCCGAAAAGCATCGCCGCTTTTCTGGGAAAAACAGATCCAAAGTTGTACTCGGTCCATAGTTTTCGGCGCACATCGGCAACATTACTCATCGATGCAGGGGCGAACATAACAGAATTAAAAAGACACGGTGGCTGGAAATCGACGGCAGTTGCAGAAGGGTATCTCGGAGATTCGATCAACAACAAAAAAAGGATTTTCTCCAAAATAACAGAGTCAATCGAAATCGAAGAGTCTCATAAGAAAAATCGATCTTTAAATCTGCCCATTCCATCACTAGCTAATTCGTCAATTCCATCGACTTCAAGCTGCCACGATAAGGAAAATGCAATAAGCACAGGAAAGGCAGGCGGTACAAATGTTTACAATCTGTCCAATTGTACTGTGACGTTTGTTAATCATCCACGATAAGAAAAAGAGATGAGCGGTAATATGGTGCCAAAGGAGATGAATGTGATAAATATATTTAAAAAAGTAACATTCATACTAAAATATTAAGGAAAAAGCGCTATATAATGTAAAACGTATGGAACTGCACTAATGCTAAAAAAAGACTTTTATTTTAAGAATATTATTCACTATTAAACACAATATTATGCAATTTATGTTTCGTTTTATCAATATATTATATTAAAAAAGTATTAAACTGCAAACGTGCCAAAAAAATGTATGTTAAACAAATATAAGATATTGACTCGTAAAATAATAAAAACAATGTTCCTTTTTATAATAATATTAAAGAAATAAGATATTGACTCGTAAATAAAAGAATATTAACGATGTTCCGTTTTTTAATAATATTAATAAAAAAATAAGATATTGACTCGTGAATAAAAGGATATAAACTATGTTCGGTTTTATAATAACATTAGTAAAAAAAAATTCTTTATGACGTTGATTAAATTAAATAAATTGTTAATAATTCTTGAAGATTTGTGTATTGTTCTTTCGCCCCCCGAACCCCCCACCGGGGCTCCGCCCCTGGACCCCCACCCGCCCACTCCCGCGCTTCTTCGCTTATGCATGTCATCTTCTATTATTGTTCATTATTATTTTTGTTCTATATGTCTCGGGTTTTGCATTGCATTTGTAAATAAATATACTAATTTCCGACGGGGCATAATTCCGAAAATGAAAGTGTACTCAGATCGCGTAGTTTGTTCTTCTGCGGTAAGATGGCACCATGAGATTTTGACCCTTCGAAATGTTTACCATATGGAAAATTGGTCCTTCGGAATTTTGTCTTCTCGCTTTTTAAACTGTTGGGACTTGAAAATAGCGGTTATCGACCTGTTAATTTCCTAACCATCGAAACTTGGAACTATCGACTTTTGATTTGTTTGCATTTTGACTTGCCGATGTTTTGACCATTCGTACCATTAAATTTCGATACACTTAGCTCTCAATGTTTTTGTTTTCTAAGTTTTCTCTATGTACATTAAATTTTATTGTTGGTACATTTACCGTTTGTCTAGATTTTCTTGAGAATTTATCTTTTGTAAATTTTACGATTCTAGATCATGAATGATTACCTTTTTAAAATTTCGGGACCTACCATCGTATCAACTTTAAGTTAGACTAAAAAAATCGATATTTCAACCTTTCGAAGTTTTTATTGTACGGAACTTCAAGCCCCCCCCCCCCCCCCTCCAAGCCTATGTACGCTCGATGCATACAACCAGAGAGACCTGTACTGCACACTGCCAACACTATGAAGAACAGCGTACCAAGAAACCAACTACCGTTACTCGAGCTATGATAGTACAACAACTAGAATACTAAATGATGTATAAATGATGTATAGATGGACTACAGGACGACTATCAAATATAGTTATACCCTTTTATACAGGCGGAACTTGGAAGAAGAGCAGAGAAGCCAGTATAAAAGGGTACAAAATGTGACAATCGAGGAGCATTTGTTTACAGATATTCGCCGATGCCTAGGACCAGATAGCCAACCAGCAGGAAGACCAGATCACCAACCAGAAGGAAGACCAGCTAACCAACCAAAGGAGGATCATATCGCCAACACGACGCCAAGAACCAGGGCTGATGCCAAGGGCCAAAGAGGAACATCTCCGCTGACATCGAAGTTCAGTAGCTGTGTCTCAGGAACATCCGAACCAGCTACACAGCATCCCAGGCGACGATACTTCATAGTATAAGGATACCGAGGGGTATGAATAAAGCGAATACAGGCGGCTTAAAACACCCATAAAAAGAGCTGGGGCCGGCCCTGTTGTCATCGCGATGCATCGATGCATCGAGAATGCATTTCGCTGACGCCTGAGGCAGCGGCGGCTGGGCATCGAGCAACTAGTATAACTAGGGGAGAGCAAGCGAGAGCTCCATCCCCACCATAGGGTCGCATGACAGACTCCAGATCCGCAATCGAAGAGTTGTAGTAGATCACGTTTGCACATCGTTTAGTTATCAACGTAGGATCTAGGACGCAATGATAAATTATCGAGGATAGGGTCGGTATAACAATTTTCCTTCATACCATCAGTAGAATTCCACTGAAATGGGTGGTAACCAATGTCTCGAAGACTCAATCTCTCGAATTCCGCTTGGCCAACAGGAATAACTGAACAACGGTACACCGTATGGGAACGCTCGAGAAATCGAATCTTCGAGACATTGGTTATCACCCACTCAAATCAACCAGAACCGTATCATACCAATTGAGGGTTATTCCATCAATTAAGAAATTCACATTTCTTAGCGGACAGGATTATATAGGCGTGCGAGAGCCCGGGTAAACTTTGCTGTGAGATACATGGTTGCCAAGAACCATAAAAAAGGAATTGAGAATTTTAATAATTAACGATATTCCATTTTTTCATTGTACGACAATACTATTTATTATGTCTTTGTGAATAAACCTTACTTCTACCCAATATTGAAGCCTAAATTCATTTCCTCCCTGCTCGAGTCCGAACTAAACCCTTTTCACCACGGAGAAATTCTTATAATCAGGATAGGGTTTTATCCCTTCTTTTCTTTTAACGCGCCTGACGATAAGAATTTTTGAGGCTCAGGAGCCCTATACAAGGCCGTGAAAATCGGCCGGAGACATAGTTTCACGGGGAGTAATAAACACAGTTTCTCGGGGACCGAGTAGTACAGTTTCACAGTTTCAAAGTGTACAAATAGTAAAGAGAACAGTTTCAAGTAGTACAGAGTGCGAGTAAAAAGAGTACTGGACAAAGAGTCCAGAATACAGAAATCGACAGTACTTATAATAATTAACGCGTGCGAAATCGGGAATATTGAACGTGCAACATACGACTACTCATGTAGTTTTATTTCAATAAATAATTATTGATACGCACCAACGCATACGTTCGATTTTAAGTTTGTCCGACTTCACCAGTCTACGCCGAACCAACGTTTAACAGCAATAACCACAGCAACAAACAACCGTAAGTACAATTTTCTTTTACTAATTAAAGTGAAATCTTGATTCACGCGAAATTGTCATTCAAGTCCCACCTCATTATTCGTGAAGTGATTATCCAACAAACAACAAAACGCACTCCAGCCCTATCCCGAGTAATTTTCCGCGAGGTTAGATTCAAAAACGGGCTTGAGTCTTCGGTATTTTCCCGTCGGGTGTGGTAAAGGGAGGATTTATTCTCCTTCACCAGAACTCGGAAAATATACACCGAAACGTGCATCTATGTTAAATTCGTAGATTTTGTAAAATAGGCTGATATTTTGACGTAACATGTGCAAGGACAGGGTAATATTATCTTTATCAAAAATATTTCACTTCAATGAGAAGTTTTCCTAACAAGAGGGTGGGTTTTGCAGCCACGGGGGTGGAGCACTAAAATCGAACCTAGCGTATTTCGAATGTACCTGGTTCGTTAAATATGATCCCACATCATTGTATTTGGAATACATTTAATGTATTTGAAAAATAATATTTCCGGGTGGATTTGGGGGTAAAATTTTTTACGATTCTAAAGCACTTAAAAATCACTTAATTCATGTGAAAATACATTTGGCGATAATGGACACCTTGAAAAATCCTCTGCTAGCTTCATATCAAGCTAGCAGAGGGTTTTAAAAATTGCATTACTGGCTAAATTAAAAAAGTACTAAAATGATAAACTTAGCACCAAATTAGCACCTAAAAAGCACCTTATTTAGGTATATAGTAATTTGATTTCCGGGACTTCCGTCTGCTAGCCTGACAAGGGTAAATCGTGCGATACTTCTGTACATGGATAAGTCGATATGTTTTTTATTTCGAGTTTGATAACGTGAAAATTCCGTGTCTCCGACAAAGAGGTGAGTTTTGTAATCGCGGGGATGTAACTCTCAAGTTTTATAATGCAAATATTGAAAGTACCTGACGGATTCAATGTGCTCGCAGAAGAATGTCTTAAAGTAACGTAACTGTGGAATTTTAATCTTTTTCCGTTGTTAGGGATGTTTTTCCGACCGAAGCGGTGGAAAAATTCAGTCGTTTCTAGTATTATCTGAAAGCTTCTAATTAGCACTTAACTCTGCTATGCATTGAATATTTTTAAATACATATTTACCCAATGAACCGCTAGCTTTATATAAATCTTTATATAAAGCTAAATATTTATATAAATCTTAATAAAGCTAAATATTTATATAAAGCTAGCGGTTCATTGTAATGTTTCCATTTGCTGCGCAATCAGACGCGCACCTAATTTTTCACTTCGACACCTAATTAACATTTAAATAACACCTTATGTTAGTAGGTACTTAATATTATTTCGCCTTGTGGACTGCTAGCTTTACAAGGATAGCTGCAATGATACCACAACATTGCTTTCACCATATGTAGCTCCAAGAAACGTATACTCATGTGAATTAAAGTTTTTAAGAAAGCCATCTCCTGATTCTAACACAGTTATTTATAATAGTTGAGAGCTTGAAGGTACATCGTTAGGACTAGGAGGTGGCTTACCTGATTTTTAACGTAGAAATCCCATACACTTTTATTAAAAAGACAATTATATGTCTGCACGAACAAAATGATAGCTTATACAATTTTTTGATTGCGAAATGACTGTTATACTCTACATTAATAAATTATTTGACAATGCGACCAAAGTTATGGATTCGATTCAACAATTATACGAATGCGAAATTGAGTGAAACAAATTTTTTATATTTTTAGTCTTACCCAAGAATTATTTTTTTTGTTATCATAAAGCAGACCTCACGAAAACTCCAACAGGCCAAAAAATATTAATTGGTCGCTAAAAGTTTTACAAATTATAAGTAATCGTTAAAATCAGTTTTTTAAAAATATTTATCTTTCCGTTTACCTTGTATTCGTTTTTTTCCACCGAATTTCTGGAAGTACGCAAAATTTTAAATAAATATATTGATATTCAATTTAGAAATTAGTTAAATGAAATGATAACGGAAATGAATTAATCCTTTTTACATTAAAAAAAAAAAAAAAATGAAAACTATTTAAGTAAAAGTTTGATTTATTATATTACAGTCGGGAGATTTTTAAACTTTTGAAATTTATTTTGATATCTCAACTTTTTCTTCGTCATCGTCGTATTCTACTTAATTTTTCTAAATGGTCGTTTTCTCGTCGTCATCATTGTTAAGATGACATTCCTGGCAACCAACGGTTCTCGCAGGACGTTGGGATTTGTTTCACGGATGCTAATCTCCGAGAATACGAAGAGCTACTAGATATCGTTTTGGGTAATGTACTACATGGTTGTTTATTAAAAATCGATGCGAGTCAAATTAACGAGATTGATTATCTTATATCCAGCCAAAGAACCTCGAACGGAACTTATAGACCATGGATTAACCCATAAGACCTCCCATTCAACCATGTTCTTAAGGAGATGTAAGTAGAATATTGAGTCCTAAAGCAGAGTATTGCTGTAATAATTTAATGCACTTGAATTTCTCATGAGATTCGTGCGATTAAAAGTAGATTTTGAATAAACATCCTACGATAAGTTTTAGTGTAGTAAATTCAGAATAAACTTTAAAAAAATAAAATTAGCTTACCATAATCGTCCTCGTAGACAATGGCCACCTTGGTCCAATTGAGAAAATCCATGACGTCCTGGTAAGCCGCGTTGAGCAGTGTTTGTGCGGGATGTAGATTGATGCTGAACTCTTTCGCCTCCGCGTCCAGGTCCAGCCTGACTTCCAGATGCGGAATGTCCAATGCATCGCATATGCTGTGGATGTGCTGTCCGAGTATGGGATCGGATGGCCCAAAGACAGCCTGCACGCCGAATTTGACCTGTTGACAGGCTGTGAACAAGCGATATCATCCTCATCTCGAGTAACTTGAATATCGTTGCAAAATACTTTTTATAAAATGACGACTTTAATCTCAAGTCTGATCTAAAAAAAACATGGACATCCCATAGATTTCTATTTCATTGAAAACCATGCATGTCAATCGTCTTTTTATAATAATTTTCCGAGATAATCTCGGACAAGTACATTTAAATTCGTAATTGTCCCTCTTCGTACAAAAAGATGTGAAATAAATTGTAAACAACCAAAGCACATATCGTTAAGTACATAAGGTTTATGAGTTAACCTGTTTGGAAATGTATGTATAGAGTGACACTATATACTCCAGACTGGAAACTTGAGACTGGGTTTAAATGGTAAATATAACTTTTCCTACAAAAGTACTTAGCGAGTTCAGATGCATCAATCGGTCTGTTACTCGTGTTCCCATTTCCGAAGTGATAAAATGTCGTTCTTTCATTTGATAAAACATAGTATCACTAAATAAATAAAGCTCCAGACACATTAACTCATAAATCACATGCACTTGACGATGCTTTGCTTTCCTTTTGTTTTCCGTGTTTATTTCGTTTGTCAATTCTTGCTACTATTGGCGAAGCTGGTAAGATAAAACGTAGATTTATCTACCTAAAGCTCGCATTATTTTGTTTTCTCTTTTGAATTTGTTCTTAATTTTATGTTGCGTTTTATAGATATTCTTCATGACTATGTTATATAAAAATTATCAACCGTAATACACATCAGCCGATGAATTGAATAGTTCAATGTGGGACTTGCGCACTTTTTCTCAGAACGATATTGTTCTCGTTGATGAGGAAAAACGCTTTATGATTAACATTTTGTTCAATATGGGGACGAAGCTGTGACTTTTTTATATCCTGGAGATAGCTTACGCAGCCGCAGCCCTTTGTAAAATCATTTTGTTTACCGCGTCGTGGTATTCCTTGTCATAAAATAAAACTTCTGTCGAATATAAGTTCTCCTTTGCCCATCGGAAGAGAACTTCCGATGTGACTGTAAGTTCGCCAGATGTAATCTACAGCCCTAAAAGCGTATCATCCCTCTTGAAGAGAGCTTCTATCTCATCACATGCTCCTTTCTTGACCGCTGTGGCATGCATGTGCCATTCAGTCTTTATACCAAAGTCTTCTTCGTGACATCATTCAATACCGATTCTTTTAATGTTGCGTGGCTTCGTCTATAACATAAATGATCTTGTTAACGTTGATATGAACCCGTTTAACATTTTCTATAAATATTTCTTGCATAACGTAAGAAGCTAATGTGTCATGAAGCAGACTAATAAGATAATACAATCAGACTTTGATAGCGGATTACCTAGCCTTCCCGATAGTAGCTGCTCCTTGTCATCGACATGCAGACAGATAACTTTTTTGACACCTGGTAGAAGGTAGCTATTAATGTCGTATACCATTATAAACCGTTTATATGGCGTCATTTATCAATTTTTTTCCTGGTTGTTAAGCCGGCAATGCTAGCACCCCTTTAGCATCCCTTCTGCACCGTTGAGTGCCTTCCCTGTCATATGTTTTGTATGGAACTGATTCCCTGGCAACTTTGCGGGTACTTCAAAGTACGAGGGCTATGCTCAAAATTCGCATTCAGTCAGAATCAGTCGTGGACGGATCCTTAAACTTTTCTGTCAATCCATTCAGCATTCAGCATGATTTTGAAGTCTGCCTGCCTGGACGGAACAATCACGTTACGGTTTTGAGTCTAAGAATTATCAGAAGCAATTTGTAACTAGGATTCAGAGGAGCTTTCAATAGCCGTTTCCATAGAACTATTGCAAGTGAAAGTTAATAACATAGGAGACGTTTAGTGATATTCTGCATTGTCCTTTTTCCAATCGATTGATTCGCTAGAAGTATCAAATCTGAGGGGGGAGAATCCCTGTGACATTTCGCTTCGAAAAATGTTTTTTTTTAGCTGAACTGACATGAAATGCCTCTTATGTTGAAAGTTTTAGGTATATCCGTCGTTTTACATTGTTGAAAAAAAAATTCAACTGTTATAAAGTTTTAATGAACTTATCGATTGCAATTAATTTCACTATACGTTAGTCGGATGGTCCAATCCATCGTCGTCCTAAATTTCATCCCAATACTTCAAGCCCTTCTCAAATTATAAGAGTTAAATTAAGTGTAGACAATTCTGAAAAAAATGTCATCAGCTTGAAACCTCTACGTCGATTGAAGCTAAACGAAATACCAATAAACCTTAGTCACAACACACTTGTACTGAATGTTTCAGTTCGATAGCTTTGAATTTGCACGTGTTAGCGTCTTTACGTCGTATTGCATAAAAAAAAATTTCACTCATATAATATCAGCGCAGCACAAATTTCAATTATATTCATTCCCTCCCACACACACAGAGAGAGAGAAACATATTTTTCCGAGACCGATTTTCTTGACTTTTTAGATAATTTTCAATATCCTGAAATTCCAATTTCGATATTTATTTTACGAAAACAAAATTCTTTCTATGGGGATGCAAAAACAGTGTAAACTATCGATTGCTCCAGGCTCCTCATCGATATTCGTTGTAATCGTTAAAACACCGGCTTTATCCTCCAAAGCGATTTTGTCGTTCTATGTTTTTGCCCGGATTTGTCGGAAGAAAATTACGTCGACGCGAAGCACGCTGTAACAGCTGGAAGCGTATGCAAAGAGCTACATACCACTCAACAGTGGATATCTATATTGGCGCGCGTTGCATGGGCTGCACGAGTTCAAGCCAGGAAATGCGAGCAGTATCTCTTGCTGGTGTCAATGTTTGCTTTCGTCGTGCAGCGGCTCATGGATTTTCACCCTATTTGCCTACACTCTCGATACCCAACCGGCAATGCATTGAGTACTGTGCGCAAAATTCATTCGATTTGCTCGACGACGATGGGAATACTGCATTCTCGTTGGAATCGTCACGTCATGATATTCACAACGACGATGAGGAGCCGGAAACCAATGCATACATCGGACGATGAATTTATTCATCTGTCTATTCAAGTGAAGATGTTTGTCCAGCAGCCCGCAAACGACAGTAACTTAAATGTGCCCTGCCGTCTGAGTATACGAGAGCGTCTAATTCACATTTTTTATTATATTATTTTTCCAATTGCAATTTAGTTTACTTTTCGCGCGTCGAAGTTCTAGTTCGGAAATTAGAAACCGAAAGAAGACAGTTCTTTGATAGAAAAATCAAAGGAAATCAATCTAAATTATGACGAATGAGCAAATAAATTATCCCTATCTACTAAAACACTTATCTACTATACGTGTTCTAGTTGTTAACACTTTGTGATTAATAATTGTTCTTTGGCAACACGAAGACGTTAGTACTCCAGTCAGTAGATTCCCATCTATCTTGTCCACACCTTCGTCTACAAATCCTTACAAAACGTGGCCAAGTTATCCTAATATATTCGTCTCCCAGGTTTGAATTCGCTATATTGGCCATGCGGATGCGTCATCTATCGGCTGAATGCAAATTTCGCATTTGTTATCCGTTTACCATTGCTGCGGTGTAATCGCGATCAAAATAAATTGATCACTCGGAGACCGGACAGACGTGACACGTATCTGTACAGGCATTAAACGTAGTACAGTAGCTGCCATTTGTTTTTTAAAGGAAAAATCTCTTATTTACGTTTCGACCCTCCATGTCGATCCTCTTAAAAAATATTATCATTTACAATTTCTGTGAAATAAATGCAAACAACAGGTAAAATTAGATTCATAACACTACTTTTATTCATTTAAAAATTTTAAATCCGGAAAATCTGTTTTCCCGCGAAATCTCTAACATATACTATGTTTTAATTAATATACGTTACATGGTTTATTATTACTACGAAGTATAGTCATACATTTGATAACAACGGTGGTAGGCGACCGATCTTAAGGCAGTTCTTGGACTTATGAGGGTAGTAACGAATTGTATGAATTTTTAACATGTTGCTCCCTGGGCGCCATTTATTGCGTCTGAAAAGTTGGAATGTAAATCTCAAGGACGCTTTCAGCTAGAAAACTTAATTAAAAAATTGAGATTTTACTATGATATTGCCTTTGTTTTTCGCATTAAATGTAGTATTACCGTGTTCGTCTGGAAATTGTCTGATAATTCGTATACAAGAATAATTTAACATTACCCAAATCAAATACTCTTTTTTGTTCATTAGATTTGACGCTTTCCGATGATCACTGAAAAAAGTAGGAATACCGAATGTTAAAAAGACATTTTTCATGTTTTCATAGGCATGATAGTATGACAATGTTATCTTCTCTCTGCATGGCTGACACACTCAAGATATGGTAGTGGCCTTAATTAAAAAGATCGTATCATTGACGTTTACAAAAAATATGACGAATTAGCCTCTGTTTGCCAAATAGATCGGAAATATAAAAGTTATTATATGCAAGTACCAAAGGAAAAGAGGAATTTACTCTGATAAGTGTCAGGTATAACCTGCTGAGTCATCGAAGTGGTTCAAATTCAAACCAAATAATCAATTATTTTTTATGAAAAAATAATCCACGTGATACAATAAAATGCCGAATTAATTATAGGAACATATTTCCTATAATATGTTCACATAATTTTTTTTCAACTTGACAGGAAAACTGTTCTTTGTTTATTTGCCCGAAGGACTATTCCGATCGTTCTGCCATATATTTTTTTTGCTTAAGCTTATGTATTCGATAATCCACGAGGTCATCGCACGTGATACAGATGTGTAAATCATAGATAACGTTACATAGAAATTGTCGTTTAAAGTAGAAAGACAAGTTTACTACAATGTTCAATATATACTACTTCTAGAGTACTCGAATAAATTATTTTCCGTGATATAGAAGCTGTATCTTGCCCAACCCCTTCGATCGTCAGGGTAAGCGTACCTCAAATAAAGAAGGATCTCGAATTGCAAGGGAAATAAATAGGCCCTTCTTGATACGTCGATGTCCAAAACTATAAACGTCAACTTTCATGGAAATAATATTTTTTGCCAAAAAATTGCGTGATTATTGCTCGGAAATGATTATAAAGCGGCAACGTACATGAATTTCTAGAGCATTATTTTGCATTTGGATTTGGGATATTCATTCTTCGATATTGATTTCTTAGCCAGCTTACCGGGATACACAGACAACTGAATGTGTATATATGTACACAGTGGAATCTCTCATAGCTAACATAATACGGGGACAAGTAAGTTATCCAATGAAGCAGTAATCAGGTAGGCGGAACGATGGACTCGGTCTCCCTTTTCTCATGCCCGTGCGTTAGTATGGCCAATAGAAAATGGATGCTCTTTTGACACCCATTAGGGGTGTCAAAAAAACTTTGGTTGTGCTCCCAGGGAATTTAACTTTTATGTTTAACGTGACATGAACCCTCGCAAAAAAAATAGAATCATAGCTTAATATTGAAAAGTGGCTCAAACGATTTTTGTGTTCTTTTATCTAATTAAATAAAAAAGAAAAGAATATGATTGAAAAGTATTTGCGAAATATTTCAATTCATCGATTTGTAACGTAGATGTTTCTTTTGGATATAAATCACAGTTTGTCTGACGTGGTGCTTACGATTTGGAACTACAAAACATTGTTACTTCTGCTTTGATACTATTTTCGATGATTTTTTTACAACTTGCAATAGGTATTGATATTGGTCTACGTCTTTGGTCAAACAATTATTACAAATCCGACAGATCTTGAAAAAATCGGGGTTTTAATGTTCAGGGTACTCAGAATGCTGCACAATGTCCGGAAATGATATTGAGAATGTACGTCGGTGTGTGTGTGTGAAGAGGAAGGAATAAGAAAAATTGCACAGGACTCCGATGCTGCACAACCAACCTGGTCGATGTTAAAAATAATATCACTGGATGGATATATCGACATTCAAACTTGGAAATATCCGAAAATGTACGTCGTAATGATATTTTAGTATCAATGTGTCAGTATTTTAAAAAATTGTACACGCCACTTTCATCTACGACAGATTTTTTAACTGAAAATATGTGAAAGTTTCAATAAATAACGAAATTGATAGAAATAGTGCTTTTGTTACTATTATGTATGAACATATGTGTCAAACTTTTGCAAAATTCAAACGTCTGTAATTTGAGAACGGCTTTATCTGTCGTGCTAAATTTTTTCATGCAAGTACAATAGTTACACTCTTTTGCTTGTTATAATTTGCGTAATAACTAAAACTATCCAGTTCAAATGTTATTATTTTCGAAAAATTTACTTACGCTTAAGCTGGTACAAATTTCGAGTTATTAGACTGAAAACTTTTACAGATATCGATTAATATTAAATTATATTCAGAATAGAATATAGTGAGAAACGCTCGAGGGGTCTAGATTTCTTGACGAATAGAATTTTTCGAATTTCAATAAAAACGAATATGAAGAGAATTTATGACTCCGAATGCCACAGTTAATTTTACCTTCTCCTTCGAGTTTCTCTCCAATATCTTAAGACTTTGAACTCAAAGTTGTAAAAAATATGGAACTCACTGTCCCTTCAGAGGTAGAAAAAAGTTACAAAGCGAACCTTGCACATTGCTTCCTCATTGTTTTTGCTTGCAGTTTGCAAAGCTTCCTCAAAGAGAAAATCAAAATTGGGCAACGTCATTTCTCATAGAGAAGGCTGTGTTTATCGCGGACCGAAAAAATAAGAGGAAGCAATGTGCAAGAGTCTACTTTGCAACTTTTTCTTCAAGTTAATTTATCGAAGAGTACAAACGTTGTTTAGGGCAACTCTAAATCTTCAAATACGGTGCCCAACTTTTGCAAGAATCAATTATAAGTCTAACCGTAATACGTGATATCCATGGGGTGCGTAAAATATTTTTTATGATACACCCTAATATACACATATGTTCTCTAAACCCCCTGACACTGTAAGATATAAGAATGTTGAATATGCGCGATTTCACTGTATACAGCAAAGTAAATGTAGTACGTGCTACGAGATGGCGATGAGTCCGCGGGATGAGAGCATGGTACGTTCATGAATGCAAAATGTGTGACGAAAAATAAAGGGAGGAAGTATGTGCTCCGGACGAATGAACGGTAGCCAGGGCGGAAGAGAGCTAGCTTCTAGCTAGCTCGAACCGACGGATTTGTTTACGACTTTGTGGGACGAAAAAACTTTATGCTTTGGAGCGGCTGATGGCGGCGGAATCCGAGATAAATAGTGAAGTTAATCTCTTCAATGCGGTCCCGTTGTCAAGGTGACCAGCGTACGTTCGTCGACTGGACGACGGAAGTTATGGTGCTCCTGGTGCACTCAGCAACCACAAGTTCAAACTAATAGATGGATGTCTCTGGCTGATTGCGTATCATACTGTTTTGAATGGGATCCTCGTTTCTTTTCACAGTGTACAACGATTGCTATTGTATGAAAATATCGCTGTGAAGATGACGGTGTTCGGTCAACCTGAATTTGCTCAAGTGTAAATTTTTTGTTTTAACATGTGATGAAATATTCATTACACTAGGAAGATTCGGATTAAATGCGGTAACCTCATTTATACGACATTCGGACTCTGTTTCCTAATCCAATTACTTTTATTTTGATAAATATTCATGATGTATAACAATCACGTTGTACAGCGTGAATATTTCGCATTCAGTTGTTAGCCACATTTTTTATGTGCTCTATTTGGAAACACATGTTGTCAACTTGCAGAATTAGCTATAAGTTTGTAGAGCTCTAACTAAATAATCTTGTGTACGAGATTATTTCGCGTTGACCTGTGTAGTGTCTACCAGTTCGGTATACAGATGTAAGGTGTCCACCTGTTCGTCGTAGAGATGATATTGTGTCAAGCTGTTGGATGTAAAGCTGTGACGAGAAAACTTAGACCGCATTTCGACTGAACAACGCTCAGCAAAAAATGGCAAAAAGCGCAAAGATAATAACTGGAAGCATTTCTTACGCCCAAGTTGCTAGGAATACAAACGTTGTCGTCCAACAGCAAGCGCTGCAAACGAACCTAGAACTTATACGGAAGCTTGCAGGGTATAACATCGGGAGGCAGACGAATCAGGCAAGAAAAGCGAACCAAGCAACCAAACATGTTCATGTTACATTATTTGAATACTCGGATAAACAGAAATCTCTCAATACCCGAAATTGATAGCACTCTACCAGGTATTGTGACACATTTTTTAAACAAAATGCACTCTACAATATCCACTATAAAATTTTTTTTAAATAAACGATTGACAAGTACCACGAAACTCTACAATAAAATGTCTGCATAACGAAAAATTCTACTCAGTACCATTGCTACATAAATTGTACTTAATAGACCCGAAATCTAAACGTAACATAACTAAAGTCGTAAAAACAGCTTTCATAATCACACGAAACTCATTATAATCGGAACTTAGAAAGGCGTCGAATATATATTGGAATGACCAAGTTAAATAAATTCATTACCGTAGAAGGAAGAAATTCATTCCCAAAATTAGGTACTTTACGAGATCCATAGTCACTATTGCATATTGCAAACATGTACGTTGGACAAGAAAAACAATCATTACTGATGTGTAGCAACTGTGACATATTCGAAGCGGAGTGCAACAGTCGCAGCTACAATTTTGCTGCGCCGAACGACACGCAAAATATTATTGAACCATATTATGAATCTATCAACTGCCTACGATACTTAAATAGCCGATCAAGGCTCAAAGAACTGGCAGACGACAAAGCCAACTCAATCGAAAAGTACTTCAAACTAGCCAGACAAAATAGTGCTACTATTATATCATTTTCGAATACCAATACAGCTCATAACCTAATACAAGTCTACTACGAAACGATAATGTTTTGCAATACCTTAAGCGTAACCAAAATATTCAATTTACAACTGAATGAGAACATTCTGTAGACGGGATAACATCCCACCTATTATACTGAAACATTTGTATCCTAATATAATTGAAGCATAGGAAGTTTAACAACACCATTAACAACCAAAACTTTCCAATGAACTGGATTTGCGGTAAAGTGCTCCCCATCCTTATGAAAGGCAAACACTCGACAGCACAATTCAACTACCGTCCTACTAGTCTAAATAAATAATAATGTAATAATGTATCATGTAATATGTATAGTTAGTGATTAATTCGTAAATCTTATTTACGAATGGAGTAAGTATCATTTACGAATTAATCACTAACTCCCGTATATAAAATTTCTTCAGTTACTTTAATATAATATAGTGAAATCAATTCGGTTTTAAATGTGAGCTCTCCACGGTAAATCAGACAATAATACGAAAACTCGTAACGGCTACCTAGTTGGGGCTGCGGTGTCGGACTTGGAAAAAAAACCTTCATTCAATAAGGCGTAATGGCATACAAACTGCTGCTGCTGCAAAAAAGATCCGCAATATCTAATATATGGGATATCATTTCAAATGAATCTTTCAAAATATGGAACGGCAAAGTGCTCTTCACACAGGTATTTTCCATTGAATAGAGTTTCCAGCTAGGAACAATGAATTTGCTGATTCGTTTTGATATATTTACAAGCTACAAGTTTATGCGATGGGAAAAATGCCACAGATTATAGAAAAGAAATCAGGAGATCTCGTCGAGACAAGTAATAAGGACTACAACGCAAGGAACCTCAGAATAAAATTCCAACAACGTGAAACTATAGTACACTGAGAGCCTACACTACTTAATTAGAGGCAAAAGAGAGGTATTGCCACCCTCTTTTGACCCGATTTAAAATTGAAATTATCGTCTCAGGTACTCAAGAAAAAGCAGTAATCCCTCACAAACGCACAGTTGAATATGTAGGAATTTACATCGAGTATCTATCAAGGAGTAATACTTATCTTGAGATATTAATAAAATAGCTAGAACAGCGTTCTGAACCAACAGTTAAATATTTTACAATAAGAACCTAACAACCAACTACGGCGTAAGTCATACTTACCACTAATTACACCGATTCTAACCTACACGGCTCCTATGTGGTAGAATACAAATGTTACGATGATGAAACAAGTACGTGGGTTGAAAGGAAATTTCTAACATCTTGCCTAAACACATACTCGTACCTTTCCCCACACTTAAACTATACAAAGTTTGTCAGCAACAATAATACTTTGCTGCATCGACTCGAAGACTATCTCTGTAAACTGCCAGAACAGCAAAAAATTACTTCCACAATAGCCATGATAAACAGCGATTCAATCCGCTCCTGCAGAAAGTACAAATAAGAGAGGACATCGCTAGAAAATAAACATGACATAAAAAATAACTGGCACAGTACAGACGCCATGCGTTCCCATTGCTAACAACAAAATTGGCATTCTGCATGAATATCAAAGTCGACGTACCAATCCTCTACAAGCCTATACAAATATCCTATAAGAATAATTTTAAGTTTAATTTGAAGTATTCTATAGAATTATGTAACTGATAAGTGGCATTGAAGTAGGGACGTTTTTTAAAATCATTGTTACTCATCTGTTTTCCCTTGACCATCCCCAGCGTCTGATCTATACACCGCATAATGTCAGCAATAAGACTGTTAGGAGTTATAAAGGGTGGTTAAATTTTAAGGGCCGATGTTGATTTTGAATAAAAAACAAATTATTTAGGAAATTATTGTCAATTATTTTTATTATGATAATATGGTATGGTTCAATTATGTATAGAACAAAATATCGGCCAAATGGCCGCCGCGACCTCGGCGGCACACCTCCATCCGATGGTCCAAATTTTCGATGACGCTTAGGCATAATTGAGGTTCTATGCCGTTAATGTGCCGAATTATCTCATCCTTTAGCTATTGAATTGTTGCTGGCTTATCGACGTACACCTTTTCTTTCAAATAACCCCAAAGAAAGAAGTCCAACGGTGTCAAATCACATGACCTTGGCGGCCAATTGACATCGCCACCACGTGAGATAACACGGCCATTGAATTTGTCGCGCAAAAGAGCCATTGTTTCGTTAGCTGTGTGGCAAGTGGCACCGTCCTGTTGAAACCACATATCGCCCACATCCATATCTTCCAATTCGGGCCATAAAAAGTTCGTTATCATCTCACGATAGCGAACACCATTCACAGTAACTGCCTGACCGGCCTCATTTTGGAAAAAATACGGCCCGATGATGTCGCCAGCCCATAAACCGCACCAAACAGTCACTCTTTGTGGGTGCATTGGTTTTTTGACAATCACTCTTGGATTATGATTCGCCCAAATGCGGCAATTCTGCTTATTGACGAATCCACTGAGGTGAAAATGTGCCTCATCACTGAAGATGATTTTCTTCGAAAATTGATCATCCACTGTTGCCATTTCTTGCCACCATTCTGACCATTGACGACGTTTGGAATGGTCAAGAGGCTTTAGTTCTTGAGTCAATTGCACCTTATAAGCGTGTAAATACAAGTCTTTATGCATAATGTTCATCAACGACGAGCGTGAGAGGTGCAATTGTTGGGCACGACGACGAGTTGAGGTGGACGGCTCTTCAGCCACACTATCGCGAACAGCAGCAATATTTTCTGCAGTACGAGCTGTACGAGCATGCACTGGTCTTTTAATATCTCCTACAGACCCGGTTTCCTCAAATTTTTGCACGATTTTTCCGATTGTACGCACATTTGGACGATTAAATTGACCGAAAAAATCACGAAGTGCACGATATGCATTTTGATTTGAACGCCCATTTTCATAATAAGCCTGAATAACTTTAACGCGTTGCTCTATTGTGTATCTTTCCATGGTTCAAATTGAGTTAGTCTGAAATTGAGAAATGTCAAATGAAATGCAGAAAAAAACTTGACGTTTAGGTGTGGTTCACATTCAACGTCGGCCCTTAAAATTTAACCACCCTTTACAAGTATTTCTTTTTTATTCGTTCGATAGTTCGAATAAAAGTCATCTCATCTGATGTAAAGTGCCTAAAGCAGAAAGCTTTAAATTAGATCTTTAAAAAGATCTTTAAAAAAAAAACAAAAAGCTGTCTTAAGGTCTCGAAGGGTCGAATCCCGACCTGGATACCCACATTTCTTTCTGGATTATTCTTCGTAAATGTATGTCACTGTTCTTAATTAAATGTAATAACTAAGAGGTCATTCGGTGGTCGTGCATATGTTTCCTCCCTGAAATTCTCCGGTCTGAGCTAACCCTTTCTCCGCCCTCGATTGTACAAATTTGCGTGTAGTACTCCGGCTTATACCGCCCCTCAAGCAGTCCCAGCTTGTAGTACCCTCTTAACCCATTGGTTTGTTATGTTGTACTGTGCCTTACTGCCGTGTTTGGAGAATTTCGAGTACGATTCGGTCAGAGCCAAAGTTAACTGTGGCAGGGGAGTTTTTAACGCGGTGGAATATTCAATATATGAAGACAAATCCGATTACGTGTGGTAAGCGGTCTGGTGTAGATCCGTGATCAGTGTGCTCGATCGGCAAACGAAAGATCCGATTTCGATTCTCGGCGTAGACAACCTGCATTTTTCTTCGGATTTTTTCTCGTATACGCGGATAAAAAAGATTAGACGCGATTATCGATCATCAGCAAGAACAAGTACAATTGATTAACCGATTTGTTAGTTTGTACAGCTAATAGTTGGTAATCCCGCTTATTCTTTTATCCCTTTGTACCCCTTTTATCTCCGTCATAATGCATAGCGAACAATCTCTTTGCAATGTCTTTATTTCTATTTTCGCTGTAAATGATCCTTGATTGGAGTCACATTGAAACATATCGAATAATATCGAAGTTCTCAATTTAATTAACTTATAGCTAATTAATCGAATGATATTGCGATGCCATCCGTGCAACAGAATCATGGTCGGCGTCATTGTTTAAACTTTTAACGAATAAAGTCGTAAGATATTGTCAATGACATAGAATAATCTACTATTGTCTACCTCGTAAAAACCTCAGCTCAGCATTAAAAAGAAATATGATACCCATTTTTACTCATCTCCCATCGATGGAATCCTTTCTGCAAACGAATATTATATCCGACTAGATACGATCCGTCTACCGAATCTGGGGCCTTACAAAGATAATAGAAATTTCCGGTGTGTTTGCAATTCCGGGCTTACAGATACGCAAGATAGGGTGACGACATCGCGCTCTTTCGCTGCATCCTCATTAACTCGTTACTTTTCATGAAAAATATATCCTGCCCTCATCGACGAAGTCGCAAATAGACGTAGGTACGCGTAATCCATTGGTCGACAAAGTTTTTGCGAACGTCAGCGATTGCATCGAGCCAAATGAGCATTCGTCCTCTTATATCTTACAAACGAAAAAAAAACCTACGTGGATTTTTTAACGTTTCATATATTTGATAAAGGTATTAAATGTTGAGAAGAGAAATCACAATCTGCCAGCCTATGTACGTCTCTCATGTAAGTGTATAGGTGTTTCTCTGCGTTTTCAATACCCGGCTGTAAATTGCAACTCGTGCGGCGTAAACAGACTGATTCTACAGAAGTACATAACTCGCTCGTAGCGCATTAAGTACATACATATCTTATGTAAGCGTATAGCGTTCGTATCGATGCGGAAAGTATCTTAGTTACTGCTTCAGCAGGTTGATGAAAAGCAATGTTTTTCTTTTGTATGTCGAGGCGGCGCGTAACTTTTGCCATACTAAATAAGCCACTGTATAGATATTTACAATCGACGTTGCAGTACAATGAGGTCGTTGTATGCCTAGAATTTATTATTTATTATCAAATAACGTTATTACGATGTCTACATCAGAATAACGAGACAATTTCTCATAAGAAAATTTGCAAATTGCTTCCTACGAAGCTGTTTTATAAATTTTTCGAATATCGTCTACTTGTTTAAGAATATCAAATATTGACTTAGATTACAAATTAAACCATTGAAAAATTATTATGTACTACGAATAAATACAGATAAGAGTTTCTCTACAATCAAGAAGTAAGAATCTTTCTTGCATGCTCCTAGTTTGTAAATATTAAACGAGGCTAGATGTATTATTCTTTTAATATATAAATAATCAATTGTGTTATTTGATCTGTTAAAATCGGCATTAAAAGCAGGTGCAATGACGATAAGAGGTAGAATGTTATGCGTATTCCCGAATACAGTACATAGTGTCCAATGCACAGAATTGTGTCAGGTGATATTGACATCAAGTACGTGCAGATTCAAAGCTAAACTTTATGAGTTTTCATTCACAAGGTGTCATCTGTTATTACCTGGATAGCTAATAATTATCATTCATACTGGAAATGTCGTCTGCAGTAGTTTCTTCAATAGTACTTGGCGGGATCGTGTAAAAAGTATTTTGTAGTTAGTACAAGGTGTATGAAAAATATGTGACGTCACTTGGATAGTGGATTCCCTAGTTCATGTCTGATAAACGCCACCCTTAATAGATGGCCATGCGAATAGCGTTTTAACTTTTAAATGTAAGGTCCTTCAATGAGAACAAAAAAATTGAAAGATCAGTGATTTGAATTACTTGTAAACGTAAAGAGCAGAAACTCAACAACAGCAGATTTAAGTATCTTAAGAGAGCTCTTCAACTCTTAGCCGACAATTTATATTATCCGATATAAAAAAAATTATTTATAGCTAAGTTGCTTATCGAGCGATCATTACTTTTACACGTTGATTGTATTATCTCCGTCTTCGACTCATAGCTTCTTTCGTTACTTGATATCGGAATTGATAAAAGTATCATCAATTTGCATAAGCCCCACCATCGTGGTCGTATGCGAGATTAAATGGATCGACGTTTTATGATTCGCGCTATTGACCAGGCTTTTGAAAACTTCGGATAAGCTCGTGAAATTTGATTACCGGCTGCTCGATCGCGCTTTTGGTTCAGTCAGCAGGACGTCTTCTAATCCATTTGGGGATCCAAGATCGTGTCATTGACCTTCGAGCTCACCGTAATTTCTGCCGGTGAAGATGCTCCAGAAACTGAAGAAGGATTCCCAGTTTCTTTAGCGCGTTTTACTTACCAACGAGCTGTGCTGGTCCGGTACTGGTATCGTGAATAGCCAGAGCATACTCATCCGAACCCACAGAAACCCTCGAAATCTTCGCCATCAACGTTTGAGCAGTTATCGTTAAAACAACATTATCGGCCCGGTATATCTCCCGCTGCGGCTTAATATCCGGATCTGTTTGACGTTTCTGCAATGCACGCTATGGAGAACAACACCCTGGCAGAATCATAATCGTTTTTTTAATACACGACGGGCGCCAATGTATTTTTATCTTCAAGTCCGTCAAGACATCTCGATTTTAGTAAGCTTCATAGGTTCAACGGAGAGTTTACATCATGTGAAGAGAGTGAAAATTTAGGTATATATATATAAAGATGGGATAAAATAGGTCGTACAGGGTCTAGGGATAGGTTAAGTAGCTTGTATGAAAATCTATACAGAGTCACGGAGAGTCTACAAAGGGTCGGATGGAACTGTTGACTCTCCAGGCAGAGTCTCCGTAGGTTTAACGGACCGTGAAACTGGCGTCGGTATCCGTATATACAAGGGTTATTGGAGTCACGGAGGGTAAACGAAGGATAAAAATGTCGACTCGAATAACTATTACAGACTCGTATAAGAAGCAGTAGTATCGTTAACGCAGTGGGGCCGTTAAAAAGACATTTATCATCGTGTTGAAGTGTCTAGAGCTTGAAGGCACAACCTCGAGGTAAAGAATGTGGATGCTTAAAGGACGATGAAGGAGCAACGGAGGGATTTGCCAGTCTTTTCTGTTGTCCAAAACCAAGCTAGCGAGAACGAGAACGTCCGGCAAGATTCTCCACTTATGACGACGCCGTCGTTTCTCTTCCATTCTTGAAGACTTTCACGAACAACAAAGGCGTTCAGGCGGGATATCCACTGGCGCTACGATGACCAACGATATTGAAAAGTTAGAGAAAATCCACCACATATAGATCGACACACCAGTTCATAACAGTTTGCGAAACTTGTTCAGATAATTGCTGAAATTTTCATTGCAAATAAAAATGTAATGGAACTGTAAGTGAAATATAATATTTAACGCTATTTTGTTTACGGATTTACAATTATTAAAGTTTACAACTATCAACTCAATGCAAAATTCATTATTTAAACGTTATCATTCTTTGGTACTAAAAGTCCTTACGAGGCACTCATTTTTAATTAGATAAGAATGAAAGGAAAGCCGATTTGACACATTCGTTAATTTCAGTCAGGTCATAATATTTTTCTAATAAGTGTGTATGTATGTGTGTGTGTGTATTACTTATATCTCGAGAACGGGTTAATCGATTGCTCGACCGGTCGGATCGCAACTGGTGTCAGTTTGATGCAATTTTCAGCCAAAACGCTAACGGCTGTCTCATTTGATGATTGTTTGAATTTTCGAAAAAAGAAGGTCCTTTCTCTACCATTCGTAAATTTTTAGCGATCCAGTTAAAACTATCTACAAGAATAGACCAAGGGACAAGGTTGTTCGGTATCGAGTTTGACAAGAACCGATCAAGGCGTTCAGATTTTATAGAATCATGAAGTTTAGTAATTTTTGGAAAAAATTTTTTTTTTATCTTTTAACTTTCATAAATTTTCATACAACAAACTGACACTTAACATACTAATTAACTAGGATACATGGATGTTTAGTCTTAAATTTGATAAAAATCGATTAAGGGGTTTAAACGTTATGAAATTTTCAGTTTTATAAAATGTTCTATTGTATTGGGTCTGGGAAAAAGTTCGTGGCGTTTTTTTTAGTAAAATTCAACTGGGTTTCTTATAGTGTGAATATGAATTTATTTAAACCAAATATGCTCCATTATCGGTGAAGAACTTGTGTGGTTTCTGGTTGAAATACTGAATCGAGTGGTTTTCACAGGCTTCTTTTGAAAGCAGCTTAATTCCATTGAGAGAGTTCTGCAGAGATCGGAATAAGTGATAGTCAGAGGGTGATATGTCTGGACCATACGGTGGATGCATCAAAACTTTCCAATCAAGCTCTAGAAATTTTTGACGGGTCATCAAAGAAGTGTGTGATCGGGCGTTGTCATGATGGAAGACAACATCTTTCCTATTAATCAATTCGGGCCGTTTTCTTTCAATTGCTTGGGGTAATCTCTCTAGTTGTCCACAGTAGAGTTGAGAATCAATCGTCTGACCAACTGGAAGTCGCTCATGGTGGACGATTCCCTTCCAGTCCTACCACACACAGAGCATCACCTTTTTCGCCGTCAATCCTGGCTTCGCGAACGCTTGTGACGGCTCACCATCCCTTGTCCACGATCTTTGACGCTTCCGATTGTTGTACGTGATCCATTTTTCATCACCGGTTATGACACGTTTCAGAAATGGCTCGATTTCATTGCGTTTCAGCAGCGAATCGCAGATGTTAATTCGGTCTAGTATGTTTTTTTGCGCGCAACTCATGAGGAACCCATACATCGAGCTTCTTTTTGTAGCCAGCTTTGTGTAAATGGTTCAAAACAGTTTTGTGGTCAATGCCTAGCTCCATACCAATATCGACACTGCTGATATGCTTATCTTGCTGGACTTTTTCAAGAATTGCAACAGCTTTTCTAATGATTGAACGACCAGAGCGTGACTCACCTTTCACATCAAAATTACCAGAACGAAAGCGAGTGAATCATTTCCGCGCAGCAGATTTAGATGAAGTATCTTCACCGTACACAGCACAAATTTTTTCACAAGCCTGCGCAGCGTTCTTCCTTTTCTCGTAATAATATTGCAAAATATAGCGAAATTTTTCATTACTTTTCTCCATTTTCAAACGCAAACAATTTTCCAACCACTGCACCAATTTCGATGTTTATACACTCAAAGTAACGCTCGAAGTGTCACCTTTCCAACGAGCGTTTAGTGGTGTCGCTGCTATCTGTGTTTCCTGACTTATTTGCAATTGATGCCATCTATCGGGAAAAACGCCACGAACTTTTTCCCAGACCCAATATTCAAAATTTTTATACTACTGCCTCTTTGAGAAGCCAGTCATTGAGATAACCATAACCCGAAGAGGAGATTCTGATAGTGAGAGAGTATCACAAGGAAACAATGTGCTAATGTCAAATTTGCACGATTTTTTAATGAAAAGTATGCAATGGAGCCAGTTGTCAACTGCAACCTCCGAATAGTTTATCCCGTGTCAAGTGCAAATAGAAAGCAGTGCTAAGCGAAATAACAAAATCATTCGAAAATAAAAAATAACGATTATAATCGAAAGAAAATGTTACACGTATATCAGGTAAATGATTTATGATGGAGACGAAACTGACGAAATACCATAGACTTGAATAATGATTAAAAAAATTATTTTCATAAATCAATTACAGCTTCACCAATTGTTATTAATATATATTGGGGATATCTGACGATTAACAGTATATATGTCGTTACTCTCTTTGCGGAAATATACAATTTATTGCATCTTTTCATAAGGAGAGTAACGACATAGATATTGTATGAGAAAAATCATCAGACTCCCGTAATATTTGCCAATTGCTACACAGGTATAGGGACGATTTTCATATTCTTCTATGCGTACGGGATATATATTTTTTTATAAAACATCCAAAGTGAAATATTCTTCAACAAATAAAAATAGCTTTGATCCGTCTCCCTCCCCTTAATCCCAACGCTTTTGATTGAGTATTGGTTATGAATTATTAATGTTTGATTTGTAAACATAAATTCAAAAAAGATGTTAAAAAAATCGTAGAATCGCGGGTCTGACCACGTAGTTAAACTTTATGCTTTGCGGGCTTTTGCTGACGCAGTTGCAGACATCCGACGGTGGGGGCGTCAACGAAGTTTGCTTTATCACGCGACCTTTGTTCTCCATGGTACGATAAAGTTTCTCGCCCGTAAGTACAAAGCGATTATACAAGGGATATGCGCATAAAAGCAAAGAGAAGAGTGTCGGTATCGGAAATAGGGGAGAAGCCTCGAGCATCAGAGAAGCTGCTGAGAACACTCGTCGCAGATATGATATCATTTTCTGCGACGCGTTTTCCACTTATTCACGGCGGTTAGAAGGCAGCATGTGCAATAAATAAGGGAAAGTAAAAAAGAAACGGCAAGTCTTGTGCAATGAGTTTAGAAAGAGATAGGAGGAGTAAGTTGATCGTACGCTCGCCGTAGTAGAAGCTTCATCGACCCATTCCCGTCCAACTCAACTAAATAAATTGGCTTTGAACTTTGCCTAAACTCTCGCTTAACCGAAGCTCCGTGAAAGATGTTGAAAGGGCGAGAAGAGGGGAGTGACATCTTTAGTTCTGTGACTCCGTCACTGCTGCAGCTGCATTTTCGAAACATCTTGACCCGGGGGAGGGGGGGGGGGGGGCGTGACGAGAATATAAGTTTGCATCGCTATACACATAGTCGACTGGCCTCATTAAACTTTCTATAAGCTCGTAGGGATGTGCGAGTGCTCCGGTCTCCAAGTTCTAACTTCGCTATCCTCCTTTCTCCTCTTGTTAATATTTCGACCACGGAGAACGTTCAGAATTATGCTTGCCGAGCTCTGCTTCCTGATTGACTATAAGTATGCTTATCAATTTTATCAATTATCTAGCTATACCAAAAGGACCCATATAAAGCGAAGAGTATATTGAAGAGAATATTGATGTTGGCGAAATTGAAATTAATATCGTGTACGCGAGTAATCATGATTACGGTTGAGAAAAAGTAAAATAAATCGATTAGTAATTACCATGTTCTTCATTATCAATTCATGCCTCTCGCAATGTTCTACGAAGATTTTTTTAATCCAAATATTTGATTCCCGTGGAAACCAGCAGTATCGATTCAGTTATTGAAAAATGAGAAATACGCGATTTTTCGCCAACATTGAACTATCTAGATGACATTTTTTATGATCGATGAAATCTGTTTAGGGACTTATGATGACTATGGATAGATTATTTAGGAAGCAAATCGAGTTGATAAAATTATTGGAAAGGTTGCAAGGTAGAACATTCTACGTTATTTTCTCATTCCCATGATTCGTTGTCCATAGAATCTCTCTATCAAGAGATTCGTTGATCAATTTTGGCTTCTTTATAGAGGTAACCTGCCATCACGTTCAAAAATCTTGAGCGATTTTGGCTACATATTATACCAAACGTCTTTTAACTTTGTTAGGTGTATATGCCAATTGTTAGTTCGTGATCCAAAATTTTTGGCCATTGAAACTGGGGGTAATTGAAAACAAATCGAGAGCCCATAAAATTTGAAAATCTTGTTTATGTAGAAATGTTTGGCTTGTCATTTAAAGTTAATAGTTATCGCAATAACGTGAATATTTGAAAAAATTTCGAAATTCCATAAAATTCGAATGTCTTTTACAATCACGCCCACATGCAATACCACATAACCTAGACCGTATCTGGGGTTATAAAGAACTATTTATTTTAATAGCCGAAATTTTATTGAGCAATGGCACCTCTTTAAAAATATTCTAAATGATTAACGTCTGAATGCTCGTGCAGAAATGTTATCAGGCAGCCACGATAAGAAGAGGGTTTGTTAGGCTTTCGCAGGGTTTCCATAATAGGGATTCCAAACTAGAACGATGTACCGATCCATAAAAGCTTTCCTACTAACATTTCAGTTTCCTATAGGGCCACCCACAGTGGTCTCAGTAGGGATTTCTCAATGAGGCCCTGTTTAGGTTTTGTCGGGGATTCCAGAGTAGGACCTTACCGCAACCCACAGGGGCTACCCTAAAAATGTTGATGAAAAATATGATGAAACCTGACGTATTCGGAAATTTGATTATATATTTTGCGAGATATAAATGTGCTGATGTCGATAACTTATTGTCTAGTAGTCATTATTAATGAATTATCGATATTCCATTGATAAAAATGAGGGTTAATTAACAATTATTAAATTGTTAACTAAACTCAACTTTTTAGGTATATAAAAAGTACAGCGTATAATGTATACGACACCTTTAAGTTCATTATTCAATTGTTAATCGGTACTCAACGTTTGTCAATCAACAGTTATTAAAATATTGTTAACTGACAAATATTTTCTATCAAATTGTTCACTGGCACTCAACGATTGTTAATCAACAGTTATTAAAAT
This sequence comes from Cylloceria caligata, assembly GCA_963942595.1. Classification (NCBI taxonomy): domain Eukaryota; kingdom Metazoa; phylum Arthropoda; class Insecta; order Hymenoptera; family Ichneumonidae; genus Cylloceria; species Cylloceria caligata. Next base: position 20,330,943 of record OZ012703.1, read on the forward strand.
ATTGTTAATTGACAAATACGTTATTTATTTGAATTATCAATCAACTGTTAAATATTGTAAACGTTACAAAAATTACACTATATCATATGTGTCTGTTATACATTCATCAAGATAATGAGAACCCAAAGAATTTTTGATCGGAGCAACACGTTATAACTGAAATAATAAATTCTCGTGTAAAATTTATATTATTTTAGTCGGAATCATAATACCGTATAAAGTTAGGGTGTGTCTACTTTTTTTATACCACAAATAGACAATCAATCAATATAATTCTTAAAATGTGTAAACCCACGTGGGTAAAGGCGGAGCGTAAAATAAGCAATCCGCAGGGCCGCCGGTTCAAATTTCATCAATGACAGAACATCGACATGTGTTTTTTCAATGATTAATATGTATGGTTCTGTCGAATAAGCTGGAATAAAAAATTTAAAGTATAAGATAAACCGATTAAATGAGCGCAAATAAATATTTTCTAATGAGTTTTGTTGTTTTGTGTAATAGAGGTTTAGTGGGGCAACCTTTATAGGCCCTGACAAGAAAATCTATAAAGGCCTTAATTTTCCAAGTGTGAAAAAACTAGAAAAAACATTTGTTTTATTTCGCTTATAGGCCTCGTAAAGAGTCGAAGGTGTCTAGAAAAACCCATAGGAGACCCTTAATTAAATTTCTGTACGGGTATCTACATAGATTTGATCGAAAACCACAATCATTAACCCTTTGACTGCGGCGCGCTCTCGAACGAATCCACTAATATGGACGGCGCGTTTTTCGCATGTCGGTAGCTGCGACCTGGTTGTCCACTGACTAGTGACCAAAACAGTATCCGGAAATTTGATACCATTCTTGGGGTTTAAAAAATAATTATGGCAAATAAAATAAAAATATCAACTTTTATTTATTTATCTTAAGTAACTTTTTAAGCCATTTTAATTTACTTAACTTATTTTGTGCATTCCTTCAATAATAATCGGTAATTAAATATAAAGGAAAAAATCAAAAATTTATAATGTAACACAGAGTATGACAACTTTAACAGGATATTTTAATAATTTTAACATAATAATAAAAATAATAAAACGATAATGAACGAATAAATATTATAAAATTAAAATAGAAAAATTTAATAATCAATTTGTGTATGGTATATTTGAACGCATGGATCAACGCATAAACCTACATTACATTTTTTGCACTCATATCTACTTTCTCGTCGGATTTTATGTTTAGTGCATACCACACATTTTCGCGTTTGATTCTTTTTTTTCGCAGACGGATTAAAATAGGTACTTGGAAAATGCCTTTCAATAAGACGTAACGGGTCGTCGGTATTTCTTCCCCCTTGATATGTATTAGAAGTTCGTGAATATTTTCCAAATATTTGTTTTATCAGTAGTAAATGAAATGTCGCGAATTGTAACTCTTGACCTGATACGTGCTTGTATAAAACATATGCGTTCCAAACACTTATATCTAATAAATGAAAAAAAAAATTTTTATACCATTTATAACTTTTTCTAATGCACTCAATAGTGCTAATAACCATATCGGTCTTATCTACAGCAACCATATTACGATTGTAATCCTGTATACATGTTGGTTTTGTTACTGGTGTTTTTGTATGGTAATGAAGCTTTCCTGTTTCTACGATATCAGCGTGATGTAAACTTGTCAACATCCAAACTTCTCTTTTATCATGCCATTTCATACATAATAAAGTTTCAGTCGATCGAAACGATATGTCTCCTTTTTGCAATTTGTTGGAAATAATTGGTACATATTTGCGGTTTTTTCTTACGGTGCCACAACTATTTGTCTGGTGTTATAGTAAAAAAATACAGAGGGCGTATATTTACGCCTTCCGTATATATTGATGGATTTGTGAGGGCGTACATATACGCCTTTCGTATATATTAATGGACTTGTGAAGGCGTATATATACGCCTTTAGCAGTCAAAGGGTTAAAGATTAACGTAATAATGAAACATGACTATAGTATCTACTTTAATCGTGTGCTAAATCTCAGCCCGATTGTTCTAACGATCATCGAGTTACACACACCCACACACGCGCTTGCATCCGGAGTATCCTGATATAGACATCTCAAAACAAAAAATGTCAAATCAAAGCTTTCTCTATAAGGAAAAAAAAGAGAGACACACATTTATTCAGTAGCTTTCTTTCATCGAGCTGCGAGGCCAACTATTTTTGTAATGAAAGACTATTTGTGGAGACATGTGTCGACGTCTAATAGGAATATTAGTTTTAGCAGGGCAATCGAGCTAATTAAATTAGGTACGTGGAAGTTAGTTACGGTTGATAAATCTTTGTATGAGAAATACACACACCTAAACGTGTTCCGGGAAACCCAAACCAGTCCGATGAAAAATGATAGCGAGAGTTGATTCCACGGTCCACCACGCCCCGACTCTTCTCATTGTCGGTGGCGCACCAGGAAATGTCCCAAGCAAATGTCCCGTAAGGTCATTCAACCACTCCACACACCTATTCGCAGAACTTGAACGTAATGAGCATAGCAAGACCATAGTATCGCAAAAGAACATTCGAACCAAGAATCTTCGACGTTGCGACGATTTATCGAACGGGATGAGTACCAACGACAAATGAGACTGTGGGATTATCACGAGTTTTTGTTCAATCAGATTAATTGCGGGAAAAATCTGTTCGTTCTACCAGATTTAAAATCAATTTGCATGACTGCAAGCGAGCGATATACTCTGCGCATTGATTATTTATCGTCAGCCCATAAAATAGCGCACGCTTGTGACGACACCGGTATTTCACGAATTGATTGATCCGAACATCGAAAATTCTTCTTATTTTTTCGGTCTATCTCATCTAAGGGGAAAATTAAAATCAAATAGGATCTTCGTAATAAACACACGACTATCGCGAAGACCACGAAGGAAATAAAAGTACTTTCGTTACGTCGCGTGAATTTATGTACGAATCATTGAGTTTTGACGGTAGTTTAATCAGAGTTAGAGCTGTAAATGAGAGGCGAGTTTACATTTTCAATAAATTCCGATCAACTGGGCTCTCGTTATCATTGTGCTAAGATACGAGATTCGAGATTCCACTTATAGGTGTCGATTTATATGATAAATCAAGTAATAAGATAATAAATCACGAATATAAGTTTTAGATAATTTTTTTCACAAGAATTACTGTAATATGCACTTGATTATAATTTTACTTATGTTCCTTTCATCATTAACGATGCCATTTAGATTAAAAGATTTTAACCTAACGTGGTCATCTTAAAATATCAAAACTTTATTAAGTTTACAAGTTCATTTATGCTTTTTAATTTTTAAATAAATTGAGCTTCTTCTTTGTTCGAAAATAACGTGAAATTGGAAGGGTAAAGTTCTTTTTAAAGAAATGTTTAAAAAAAACTGTGAATTTCGTGAGGCTGGGAGCAATCGTCGATGAACACGACAAAGCGAGTATGTCTGTTCTGGCAAGCACCGCCCGAATCGCGTCATTTCCGGGTCTATCCTCGTGATCCTCAACGTCATCGCAGTTGCCAGCTTCCCCTCGACCTCCATCAGCGTGGGATTGAGGTTCCGTATCCCTTTGTGCATCGTCGTCGGGTATCACTGCTCGAGGATCAACGGTAGAAATTCCCGTCTAACGGTAGAAACACCCTCTAACGCCACAACGTGCTCACAAGAAACGCTGCTTCTCCGAGGCTATTCAAGCACTATGTGTTATATCACCCTACTTGTCGGTAAAAATCTCTTCATTCGATTCGTTTTAATCGTTTTCTTCAAGCCGTTTGTCTCCGCATTGAGAAAGGTATGTTTTCGTGAAAAAATGTTCTCGCGATTCTCATGTCAGAGTATTTGAAACGTCTCGAAACGTCGAGGAATCATATTTAGGAAAAATGTTTGTGCGCAATAAGCTTGCAAGATAAAAATGAATATATCTCGAGAACAGGTCACTCGATCATCCTGAAACTTTGCACGGGGATCGAGTCCCAACTCGTGTCAGTTTACTGCAATTTTCGGCTAAATCGCTTATCGGTCTCTCATTTTGTGGTTATTTGAATTTTTCGAAAAATTGAAGTTCGTTCTACAGCTTACGTAAATTTTTAGCTATCGAGTTAGAACTTTCCACAAGAGGAGGCCAGAAGACTCCCCTCGACCTCCATCAGCGTGGGATTGAGATTCCGTATCCCTTTGTGCATCGTCGTCGGGTGTCACTGCTCGAGGATCAACGGTAGAAATTCCCATCTAACCGTAGAAACACCCTCTAACGCCACAACGTGCTCACAAAAAACGCTGCTTCTCCGAGGCTATTCAAGCACTATGTGTTATATCACTCTACTTGTCGGTAAAAATCTCTTCATTTGATTCGTTTTAATCCTTTTCTTCAAGCCGTTTGTCTCCGCATTGAAGAAGGTATGTTTTCGTGAAAAAAATGTTCTCGAAATTCTCATGTCAGAGTATTTGAATCGTCTCGAAACGTCGAGGAATCATATTTAGGAAAAATGTTCGTGCGCACGTGTGTTTGTGTGTGCGTGCGTAATAAGCTTGCAAGATAAAAATAAATATATCTCGAAAACAGGTCACTCGATCATCCTGAAACTTTGCACGGGAATCGAGTCCCAACTCGTGTCAGTTTACTGCAATTTTCGGCTAAATCGCTTATCGGTCTCTCATTTTGTGGTTATTCGAATTTTTCGAAAAAAGGAAGTCTGTTCTCCAGGTTCCGTAAATTTTTAGCTATCGAGTTAAAACGTTCCACAAGAGTAGACCAGAAGACAAGATTTTTCGGTATTGAGTTTGGCATGAATCGATCAAGGCGTTCAGATATTATTGACCCATGCATTTTTATAATTTTTCATGTAATTTCCGTAAATTTTCATCGATCAAACAAAAACTTGGGATACAAATTGGTTAGGGGATAAAGATAGTTAATTTTGAATTTAGTAAGAATCGATCGGGCGGTTTAAACTGTATGTAATTTTCAATTTTATTCGATTTTTTATTCTCTTGAAAATTTTAATACCACTTGCTCTATTGCGAATCCAAAATCGAGATGATCATTACCTACAGAGAAAAATCTGTGGATGGGTGAGAAACACACGGAAGCAAAATTTTCAAATTTGTACGCTTTTTATTTATGTATGTATTGAGATATCACGAATCTTATACATGTCCTAAAGTAGAAAATGTTTTCCACGGTGCAAGTATCGGTAGTAAAGTCCAATTTGTTTACTCAAAGTTTACTAATTTCTTTTTTAAAATCTTTGTTAGGAGTTCTGTAAGGAGCAGCATAACGACACCGGGCTAACATCACTGCTATCAAGATGCTCATTTATACACGAATATTGAAAATTCTGAATAATTTACTCACTTTCATTGGCCCTAATGACAAAGGTCAGTCTGTATTTGTCGAGCAAGTAACGCATCATCCATATGCATATGCACTCGTTCGACAGTGCTCATTACTACCGCTTTTTATACCTTTGTATCAGGGTACGAAATAGTAAAATGCCGAATGAAGGGCAACTTTATTTGTAAAAAGCCTCGCTGTATTTCTTATAACTATTATGATCCATCACCGGAACCTCGCTATTCTATGTTTTTGCAACAATCGCGTAACTGGTGCACCTGCTCGCAAATTACCAATTGTGTATAGATCCGTTATTTATTACTCAAACTGTGCCTACACTCGTAATATTTGGAGTAAGGAATTGTTATACTTTACCACATTTAAAATTATATTTATGAAACTATTAGCAACTTAAGGAATAATTATAATTGTAATGGTAACTAATATTTATTTACAATAGTATAATTATCGGTAGTTCAGAACGTCTCACATTTTTTCTGGATGTTTAATTGTTCCCAGCTAGGAACCAACGAATATATTGTATTCATGTCACAATCAAATGGATACTCCCATGAATTGTCTCTCTCAAAATTAGTTAAAATATCCATTGGCACTTGATTGTTTGATATTTCCCGCTCGTGGCCGGTATTGTTCAGTTGAGCTCATCTAGGAAGCAATTCTATCTTCCACCCAAATCCGTTGAATAAAAAACTCTTCTGTTTCACCAAAATATACTCAAAGAACTCGTGGTAGATGCGGCTGCTATTAAGTGACAACTTAATATTAGTCCATGCGACGATTTTTATAGTTGCATGTACTGCTTCTATTGCCCATCTATAAGAAGTAGTTACGTTAACAATAAAATCGTCACACGTACCAAAAATTAACAGTTGTCACTATTGTTAGCCAGTATCATTTTTTTTTCTCTCAGTATATTTATTGCAATCTTATGACATAATATGATCACGTCGTCGTGAGATTACGTCGAGGCAAACGAATAAGCTCTTTAGTGAGTTTACAGGACAACTTATACGGACTGCATTGAGAAAAAAGTTTATTTATAAGCACCAGGATTTGCTAACTGTTAACAATTGATGGTAAAGTTGGAAATGGCGAAATAATCATTCCGTGAAAGTGATCAAATCGTTTGTTTGAACCTCTGAATTGGCACAATTAATTATTTATTAACGGTTAATAAATTCATACTTGAATGAAATGTTCATTTGTTAGTGTCTAATAAGCATCATGTTGACTCAACATAGCATTGTTATTAACAAAAAAAATTATTGAGCGCTAATCACTGCGCTGATGTCACCTATAATGCTCCTTTCATTCGAACCATCGACTTATATACAAGATAGATATCGTTACAGTAGGCAACAGGATTTGTCAACTGTTAACAAATGGCAAAGTTGGATATGGCGAAATAAATATTCCATGAAAGTGATCAAATCGTTTGTTTGAACCTCTGAATTGGCACAATCAATTATTTATTAATAGTTAATAAATGTATATTTGAATGAAATGTTCCTTTATGGGGGTCTGATAAAAATCATGTTGACTCAACATAGCATTGTTATTAATAAAAAAAATGCTTATCAATAGTCATTACATTGTAATAATTTGAAGAGAATAATTTCTTTTAGCAGAGGTTGGACAGAGTTATTGCAAACATTTATATTAATTAATATTTTCCATACTTACGTTCAAAGGGTTACCTGGACTCTACAGGCAGATCCCACCAACCAAGGAGATCGTTAAGGTTGTCTCGATAATCCTGATAAATTCTCACTTTTTATGCAACACTAACCTACTGAACTTATCCACTGAAGGACGACGATTGACAATAACAATAATAGTCATGTCCAACGGACGGTACTTATCTTAAATATAGATTTGATAACTTTAACAAATCTGTTAACTATTGACCAATCGGTAGTTGAGACAAACATTGGGCCTCCGAACGGTGATTTGATAACTATTAGCGTCAATTAAAAAAAAAGAAATAACTATTAGCTTCGTCGAGACGACAGTTATGTCATATGTATATTTCATAATTATTAATAAATCTCAAGTCGTTTTAAGTATATTTTATCTTATCGTCGCTAATCGTTCTTTATTGGTAAGAAACATCGAGAGAGTTACGAGAAACGAATTACTCAAATAAGTCGTTGGTTTGACGAAAGTGCCTTTGAAATAAGATTTTATTATGAGAACACTAATATTTATTAACTGTTAATAAATTTTGTAATACTTAACAAATATTTTAGATAAGGGGACAACTAAATATATTTAGTTATAGCAAACAAACTCTTGTCTCAGTGTGATACGGATGCCTGGGTGATCAGAAACAGTTTCGAAGGATATATTGAATATTGCTGAATAGTTTGCATTCTGTAATCTTTTGGTCTAAAATCATCATATTACCCTAAGATCAGATAAATACGAAGGAACAAACGCGTTGATGCACTCATATGCTTGTCGAAAATTTAAATGATACTATTCTATTGCGATTACTTAAATTATTTGTAGTTCATATCATGAATCATCACAATTCATTTATTACAACCAAACAGGTTATTCGCGTCTGCCGCTTCATTAATTAACTTTATTTTAAGTTAACCAACGACACGAGGTAAATTATGAGAACTCTCCTGAAACAATCATTTTATAGAAGGTGTCGAGGTATTAGACAATATTTCGTTTATCATATTTTTTAATAAAGTAAACCGACTACAACTGAAGAGTTTTCATACATCACATTTTGTATTAAATTAAATAAAAATAAAGTAAACCAATCTACAGCTGACATGCACGAGGTGCCTGTTCGAAAGTATCGTAAGGAAAATATTTTCCAAGTTTCCAACTACTCCTCGAACTTTCCAGGAAAATTTTCCACGTGGCGGCACTGATATTGACTTAATAGGATTTTTTAAATATTATAAAATAATTTTACGTCCAAGAATAGCGAAAGAAAAAATGTTGAGCGGCAGTCGAAATGGGATTCGAAGCCATTCCCTTGTTACTGAATATCCATATAAATGCACAAATGAATTTATTCCTTCGTATTCATCGAACCTTACTGTAATATAAATGTATTACGCGATCGGAGAGTGTGAAATGCACAATTTCCAATGGATTTATGTATGTGCTTTAAAGATATTTTTCCGGTTCGTATGAACTTGAAAACGAGTTCATTCATTTGCCCTGACATAGTCCCGCAATAACGTGACCATAATACGACAAAGACTCACGAAATACGGATTTTCGCGATTAATCGGAGCAATTTTGAGGGTGAATTTTGGTGAAAATACGCAACAGTTAGCTGTGTTACACTTTTTTTTTATTCCTCGCTACGTAGCACTCAAAAACGTAAAAAAATCGGGGTGTTGGAAAATTGATGAACTTTATTATTAAATAATATACTAAAGGTGTTGGTTATCCACAGCGCGCTTCTCGCGCCAATCCCCTGTCGTTATTATCATTATTTCCTATTCTGATTGTCTTTTGATTATTCATTTGATCGTATTTTATTTCCCTCGCGTCCATCTATTTTTCCGCATGGAGGAATCTTTGTTTTCACGAACATTTTTATATCGAGATTTTCATGGCCGATGATTCAAAATGATATGAAATGTCGAGAAAATTGGTTTAAAAAAATGTCCAGATGTGTATGTTGGTCGAGACAAAAAAAATGCGAACATCTGTATCATTAATCTTACTCGACTGATTTAACTGAAATTTAGTGTTCAAGTAAAGGAAAAACGTCCCGTTCGTTGGTATAATTTTCATCAAAATTCATGCACAGATTTAATGACATTTTGAATTTTGTGAAGACATTTTGGACTTACTTTTTACGCTCCAAATTTTAAGCTACCGGGCTAAATAGTTCTTTATAAGTAGTTTAATGTTTGGTATTGGGAAAAAAAATCTTAAAGGCGTTTGGTTTTATGGATCGGATATTGAATTTTTAAATTAAATTAACACTATTGCTCTAATCCAAGTCAACTTTGATTAGATCAACTCAATTTCTCTATGGAAATGAACTAATATTCAGCGTTGATAAAATCATTCTCAAGTTATAGAGGTTTTTGCAAACCCAGCGCGCGCGCAGAGCTACTCACACACAAACTGAGAGATAGATAGTGTCAGAACTACTCACTATATTATTGGCCGACCTATCATGAGGAGTTAGGCACACACACGTACACAATAATTATAAGAATATATTAGTAAATGCGATATTTACGAAAAGGCGATGTTACCAACGTTTTTTCAAGATTACTCATCTTCACGGGGACACAATAAATCTTGAAAATTCATGCAACTAATTCAATCATCCAGGCCATAGAAGCTTTGTTCAGAAAACTGAGTTATTTTGGCCGTTCTGGCAAACATCAATGACAAAAACTTGTCGTGAGATTATTTGATTAAGACTAAACGCATAGGTTCTTTGTTTTTATTCTGCAGGGCAGTCGGGCTATAAAAATAGAAAAAATAAAATAAAAAAGATCTGTCAAAAACGGAATCAAAAAGAACACAAATAAAATTAAAGTAAATTAAAGAAACACACAGAAGTCAACAACTACATTGATTTTGTTGATTATCCTATAAAATGTCAAAACTGTGAAAAAAAACTTTAATCGAAATAAAAGTCCAAGGGGAGACATGTCATAAAAAATGAAATCCTTGAAATTATTACATGAATTTTAATGCTACAGCAAACTATGATATCTGCTAATTATTTATGAAGATCTCAATAAAAATTAGAAATTGATATTGATAACAATTTTGAACGAGTTTGGATAAAACCCAACTGTTCTGAGAGGTCAAGTTTTTTTACATAGCTATTGGCAGCAAGACCGGTAGCTATGACAGTAGATATACTACTGTGTTCAAAAAGTAAGGTGAATTTTTAATTTAAACTTCCCGCGTTAACCGAATCGGACAAATGAATTTTTTTTTCAAGTTGGTAGGACTGTTAATGACATCTGTGAGAAATTACATGTCAATATCATCATTAGTTTTTAGTTTACGCTTGGTTTTATGAACAAAGAAAAGTGAATTTGGCGATTTTTAGGATGTCGAATTTTGTTGAGCAAAGAAGTGCTATTAAATTTTGCTTGCGGAATGAAATTTCCGCCGCTGAAACGTATGGAATGTTACAAAAGGCCTTCGGTGACGAGACTATGTCACAGAAAAATGTTTACAAGTGGTACAAAGACTTCAAAGAATGTAGAGAACGTGTTGATGATTTGGAACGCTCTGGACGACCATCGTGGTGTGGTGCATTACGAATTCCTTCCCACTGGCCAAACTGTCAACAAGGAATATTATTTAAGTGTTATGCGTCGTTTGCGTGAAACTATTCGCAAGAAAAGGCCAGAATTATGGAAAGACAACACTTGGATTTTGCACCACGATAATGCACCGTCGCACACAGCACTGGTTCTTCGTGAGTTTTTCGCCAAAAACTCCACTCATGTCGCTCCGAAACCACCGTATTCGCCTGATTTAGCACCGTGTGACTTCTGGCTGTTCCCAAAGCTCAAGAGACCACTCCGGGGAAATCGTTTTGAGTCGATTGAAGAGATCAAACGTGAATCGCTACGCGCATTGAAGGCTATACCTGAGGACGACTTTTTAGCATGCTTCAAAGACTGGAAAAAAACGTTGGCATAAGTGTATTGTAGCTAGGGGGGATTATTTTGAGGGGGACGAAATAGATTTGGAAGAATAAATAAAAAAATGTTATTTTAAAACAAAATTTTTTATTTTAAAACAAAATTCACCTTACTCTTTGAACACAGTAGAAGATACAAAATAGACATATTTTTTATTTTAATTCCACTCTGGAAAATCCCCAGTAACTGGAGAAATTCTCTGTCAGGGATATTCGGTCCCGGTCACGATATCGTGTCAAGTATCATTGAGTATCTTCGATTTGGAATAAACTGACAATTAAACAAATGAATTTCAAATATATTACACCATATTGTAAAAGTATCTTGCTCCCACCGCAGCCACCGCTTCCGCCGCCTCCGCCACCGCCGACGTATAGGATAATCGATAAATTTGTTTGGGAGAGAGAGATAGGAAAGACCGGATTTTCCAAGTTCTTTAAATTACTTAGGTCCTATAAATTCTTTAGATTCTCTTATACGGTTGCGGCGAGATATTTTTATAATGTGTAATGTAGACAAGGGGTTTTTGCGCAAAGCGCGAAGGGAGAAGCCACCCTGGTATATACATAGATTGATGGCCTAATACACCCATCTACATACACACAACTATATACGTAGACGCGGAAGCACTCAGTAGGATCGGGGGCAGCAGGTCTTGAAGAGGAACACTAGAACACGTGACCTGACGTTGCCAGTACGTACTAAAGGGGTTGGATACTCGAAGCCACTGGTTCGACCAGCCTTACCCTCATAAGGAGGAAAGGAGGAGATCGGAAGTAGGTGCTATGCAGGCTAGGCACTGCATTAGTAAGGTACGCATATATATATTGTGCACAGTACCAAAGAGACAAGAAATGCCACACATCTGCTGTATCTACGAGCTGCCGAACGTCTAAATTCTTGAAGGCTTAAGGCCTCCTCGTCATTGCGAGGCCTTGGTTGTCAGGCCGATCGTTCGTATCTAAGAGATTGATTTTTTGTTCAAGGTTCACGAGTGAAAGCTGGTACATTGTGATCAAGGTTAAGGGGCCATAGTTATATATCGGAAATTGATGTCACGTCTTCAAAACATGCATCATAGATTGCATTGAACTATATCGTCGTCCGACAAGTAGATCCGGAGTGACGTCACTTCGATTCGTCCAACAAGCGGTCAGAAATATATAATACAGCCCAATAAACTCAAAAGCTTTCATTCATCGCTGGGAATCGTTACGTAGTCGAACTAAAGTGCATATATTGTTGCGTTATACAGATTTTTCGGTGAAGAGAATAATTATTTAGTTCGTGGTGGTACTATATCAGTGTTCAGTCAACGAATTAAAAGTCCAATACATTTATTTATTTGATTTTACTACTTCATTCTATCAGAGTACTTCTGATAATTCGTGTAATCCTGCAAACGCTCGTTTGTTCGGAGACGCTTGTGCTTCGTAGAGATGCAGCGAACCACCGGTTTCGTGCCAGGAGATTGCAAGTTGGATAACTGAAGGACTGGCTCGTAATTTTTCGTTCTCCCTGGCATTGTGAAGTTCTTGCACCCCTGCACTGTTATACGTGTAGAGAAAACCGTAAAATCTGAATGGCAGTAGATACACGTAACGCTTGAATACTCGTATAAAGCTTCCTCTATGAAATGGATGGGCCAAGCGCCAGAAAAGTGAATAGCAAAGCATGTTGCTCGTACAAGACGGAATCTGCCAACGATACGCAGTATGCTCATCATACTACGTACACTGTAACATAACCTACGGTCGTGTATATATAAATTAAACATAGTATACTATACATCTACCGTAGTATTATGCTTTCTAACCGTAATATTTGCGGTGATGTCCAAAAACAGTCTGTGGAAAGTAGTAATCCACAATAACATTTATTCTTTCATCCAGCATTGGTTATAAACGATCGGTTGTATCGCGTGAATTCCGCGCACAATTTATATTCTACTTCTGCGTTTCATCGCAAGCATACGTACGTTAAACCGTACGATGCTATATAGACATAAAAAAATTTACTGGGTATCACCAGACGATACCCAATGTCTATGTATAGTCTATTTTAATGGAGACAATACGATATCGTTATATATGTCACTGACGATATAACATTAAAGAGACTATTTGTATCGCTGCTAATAATCTGTATTTAACTGTACTAATTTCCAACGATATCTGGTTAGCTCTATTAAATTTACCTTGCAATTTACTCAAACTTCATTCGGTTGGTTCCACCTAAATAGTTTTTTACTCGGTGTTCTCAACGAACTGTAGAAGTGGGATTGACAACTACTACTCAAAGATTTCTAAATGTCAAAACAAGCATGAGTTGCGTCTGCAATTTTTTCAAGTAATACTTCTAAACAATTTCGATCGTACAGCTTTAAGTACCAGGATATTCATCGTGGTATTTAACTAACTCGTACACTAACTCGTACACCTATTATTACTTATAATGTGTATATATCTTGTAACTGATTTTTTAGCCAGTGCAGACTCGGAAGTCCACCCCGAGAAAACATTAACGAGCAGGTAATTATTTCTATGCAACCGATTATGCAAGACGCCAGGCCCTCCAATTACTAGTAATTGAATCTTTTTTCAACGCGACCATAGTCGCGCTGACAGGTCAATCGTGGAGATTAGACATGGGGTTCTGAAAGAGTGAGAGCTTCTGAAATTATTGTTAACTCCAAGACATTGTATTTACAATTAACAGAACATGATTTTTTACAGTTTCTGACCCCCTAAGCGGGGCTCCGTTCTCACGGGCAGAACTGCTGATACATAATAAAATATAAAATAGAAAGAAATGAAAAAGCAGAAGAATTGAATAAAATAATATAAAATGAAATAACTGGATTAAAGAATATAGTTAACATGGCCGTGAAACGTTGGACGCCACTTCAGATAATGCAATCGATCACGTGACAACCTCGAGGGCACCTCGAATTCTACAATTAATTATTACCAACAAAATGCTCATTTCGGCAGTGAATCGGTCGCTTATCCGAATCGATAGGCAATACGCAACGAGAAGGAGGTTTTCTCGTCTCTTACCCGACAGATGACCAAGAATTACGAATATTTTCCAACAAGTATATTCCGAATTCTACTAAATAGAGCTCGCAGCATCTTTGGGGAAGGAAACAATGAGTGCACTTTCACCCACTGATAGTAAGCGTTGCTCCTTGCTTGGAAAAGGGCACGAAACATCCTTCCTTCCTTCCTTCATTACAATCGAGTTCGAATTCCCAAAAGTACTATTTTAGTTGCGGTTGTCTTGCGTCGCGTCCAGCCAACGAGTAACAAGAGTCATGGCGCGTGCCGGACAATCCAATCAGAAGGGAGCATAGAGAGAATGAAGATACTTCTCCTCGCTAACTAGATCGCCGTCAGTGCAGAAATTTTATCAGGAAGCCACGATTAAGAATAGGACCTTGCTAGGCTTTGACAGGGTTTCCACAATAGGGATTCCGAACTAGGGCCTTGTATCAATTCATAAAGGCTTCCCTAATAAGAATAATAATAAATTACAAATTCCAGATTCAAATAGGGTCATCCACAGTTCGCCACCGTAATAATTTATTTAGGTTTTTTCGGGATTTCGACGGTAGAGATTCCAAGTTAGGACCTTACTGTAACCCATAGGGACTTCCCTGAAATTCTTAGATTGAACAAAGTAATCAAACCTGCCGTATTCAGAAACCTGATGATATATTTTACGAGTAATAAACCTGCTAATCTCGATAACTTATTGTGTAATAGCAATTATTGATAAATTATCAATACTTTACCAGAAAAAATTAGCGTTGATTAACAGTTATCTAATTATTAACTGAGTTGTTGAAAACGATGAATTATTTTGGTCATAAATCCGTTTAATTCACTTGTCAAAAGCTGATGCCTCAAAGAATACGATTAATATACAAAGTTCATAATAATTAGTGTATGGTGCTTTTTAGTTAAAGGTACGCATTATTGTACAATTGTTAAATAAAAAGTGAAGAGGTCAATAATTGTCGGTGCTTGACTTCTTGACTTGTCAATATCCGTTATTAACAATTTGTTGACTAACAATTATTAATTAACAATTGTTCACCATCTATCGATAAACAATTTCTCACCATTTTATGCGTAGAAAAAGTACAGTGTACAGCGTATACAGCAGCTTGAAGTTCATTATTCAATTGTTCATCGGTACTCAACAAATGTCACTCAACAGTTATTAACATACTGTTAACTGACACATACGGTATTCATTAGAATTATCAATCAATTGTTAAATATTGTAAACGTTACAAAAAAAACACTATACGATATATGTTCGTTAGAAATTCATCAATATTATGAGAACCCGCGGAATTTTTTATTGGGACAACACGTTATGCTGGTTATTTATGAAAAGCTCAATAAGAATTTGAAGTTTGATGTTGATAACACTTTTGTACAACCTTGAATAAAACCCAACCCTGTTTACAGAGGTGAAGTTTTTTTACATAGCTATTGGCAGCAAGGTCGGTAGTTATGACAGTACGTACAGATAGAAAATAAACATATTTTTTATTTTAATTTCACTCTGGAGAATCCTTAGAAACTGAGGGAATTCCCTGCTCGGGATATAGGGTCCCAGTCACGATATTGTGTCAAATATTATTGAGTATCTTCGGTTTGGAACAAACAAACAAATAAACAAATGAATTTCAAATATATTACTCCATATTATAAAAATATCTCGCCGCCCCCGCCGCAACGTACTCAACGTTTTATGCGTAGAAAAAGTACGTTGTATAGCATATGCAACACATTCAAGTTCATTACTCAATTATTTATCGGTACTCAACGATTATCAATCAACAGTTATTAACATACTGTTAAATGATACATACGGTATTAATCAGAATTATCAATCAATTGTTAAATATTGCAAACGTTACAAAAAGTACACTATACGATATATGTTCGTTATACATTCATCAATATTATGAGAACTCGCGGAATATTTTATCGGGGCAATACGTTATAACTGAAATAATCAATTCTCGTGTAAATAGACTGAACTGTACTTTTATTTTAATTTTTTTAGTTGGAATCATTTAACTGTGCAGAGTCAGAGTACGTTTACATTTCTTTATACTTTAAATAGGCAATGAAACAATATATTTCTTACGATGTGTATAGCCACGTGGGTTAAGGTGCAGCACAAAATCAACAATACGTAGGGATTATTTAGCGATTAATATGTTCCATTCTGTCGAATAAGCTGGAATATATAATTAAAAGTGTCCGATAAACTGATTCAATGAGCGAAAATAAATCTTTCAAAATTAGTTTTGTAGGTTCGTTTAGTAGAGGTTTTGGGGCTGCATTTATAGGCCCTAACAAGAAACTCTATAAAGTTCCCATACTTTTAAGTGTGACAAGCCTAGTAAGGTATTTGTTAGATCTACCTTCTAGGCCCCGTAAAGAGTTGGGGAAGTGTAGAAGAGCCCATAGAAGACCCCTAATTAAATTTCAACACGGGCGGAAGTCCTCTCTGCCGCGCATTCCTGATCGCTAGACGGCCTACACAGTATAACCGTTCGCGCTTACTCGTACGCTTTAATTATTAGAAGAAATTATGTTTCGCGGCCATGTTTATCGTGTTTGGCAGGGGGAGCTGGCGGTCACATTTCGCCCATTCCTGCGATCCGTCGTCGTTATCCTTCTCATTACTCGAAATAATAATTTCCTGCTGAAGCGCCGGGTTGCGGGGGAAGGGAATTATTCCATTGGCTTCTGAAGATCCGTGGAAATCTGGGAGGTGGTGGTGCGGCGAAAGGTTTGGCGTAGTAAAATAAATCGAATCAAATAAAAATCTTATTTGATTTTCTCTGGTTGTCCGATCGACTCGATTGTTTGTTTCCGCGGCTATTCCTAATTTGTTGCCTCTGAGGGCCCCGAGCTCTTATGCCGTCTTGCTGGCTGGATTAGTTTTACACGCTTAATAACGGGAAATTGCAACTTTTGTCATAGGGCTACTAAATGCACTGTTGCAATGAATTTGACAAGCCTGTGATAAGTATAGAGTTAAACCTTTTTTGGTATGTTATATTCAACAGTGAGGGTTGTGGCGATTTGTTAAGGAACCGGTCAAGCTCAAAAATAGTTGATCCTGGGAGTAACTGAGAAAGGTTGCTCTATCGTTATCAACCTACGTGTAGAGTCCGAACGAAGCTTGAAAGTTTTGAGCAATCATCTACTGTACATAAAACGTTTTCTGTTGATATTCGGGTATATCTCTTGATGTCGCAATAAACAAACTTTCAAAACTCACCGTCAAAGTTTTTCAAGATATACGCTGCACTGGCAAAAAAGGACTCTGTTACTTTTGTTAAAAAATTTAATAAATTGCCTGAAAGAAAATTTGGGCGAATTATTAAATAGAAATAAAGTTTTTGTAATGGCTGTAGATTTTGAAGAAATATAGATCTAGCGTATCGGAAAAGCCTCCGTCTCCCGCTGATTTCGTCGGCCACGAAACTAGTACACCCAGCACGAATAATCGTTCGTTAGGCTAACGAGTGACGAACCTGATCCACGCTGAGGTGCAATTTTTGTCGCTGACGTGAGTATACGCTGCTTTTGACTCGCTTCCGTTGACATTGCATTTATTCAAGACCCGTTATACTCGTACGTAAGCCCGACAATGCGATTCAAGGTACCATTTCGTCAGAGAACTCGGAAGAAAGGGAATAGCCGAATGATCCAAAGTTCAAAGGTTTCATCCATTTGTCCATTCGTTCCCTCTCTCATTAAACATTCCTTTTTTCACTACTCATTTTGTTTTCCGTGTATCAAGAATAAGGGAATCCGATATAAAAATCGCATTGATATAATTTTATTAAAATCGCATAGCGTAAATAAAAAAATTACGTGTTCGATCAAATTTCATTTTCGTATTTGTTTCGTATTTTTTCTTATCTATACCCCATGGTAGACCATAAGCAATGGATTCATCCCGTCAAAAAAATGGACGGCATTGTCCATCGTTAACAAAGAAACATTACGTCGGATCGTATGAAACTGTTAAAGTAACACATACGAAAAGCCGTTTAGGACGAGAAAAATCTTCCAAGCTGGTACCTCGTTATTGGTTATTCTCTGGCTGTTTGCTGTATCAGTGTAGTTGTATATCTATCTTGCAATGTGAGCATAAGGATGTAGAGGAGCAATGACGAGAAATGGATAGGTTCAGAGAGCCTCCGAGGAAACTGGAAAAGTCGACGAGGTAAGCTTTCCGGGATATTGTGAAGTAGCAGTCTGGGATAACGCCCGAGATACGTTGGTGCTTTTGTTGGATAATACTGTTCTAACGACGTTGTAAACGAATTCTGGAAACCAACGTGTTTTGCTTCGCGAACGATCTATATCGATTATCGAGATGGATAAAAATAAATAACAGTGACAGTGTTTACGAGCGTGCGTAGTTATACGATAGTGTGTAGACATCCAGACGCTTTTCGAAAGCGCACAAGAAGCGAGCAATGCAACTAGTAAAGGGTGATTTTTTAAGAGCTTGAGAACTTTTTTTAAAAAAAAAACGCATAAAATTTGCAAAATCTCATCGGTTCTTTATTTGAAACGTTAGATTGGTCCATGACATTTACTTTTTGAAGATAATTTCATTTAAATGTTGACCGCGAATGGGCCCTAGAAAAGTTGGCAGAAAATCCGCTTTTTTATCGACAAATTTTGTTCAGCGATGAGGCTCATTTCTGGTTGAATGGCTACGTAAATAGGCAAAATTGCCGCATTTGGAGTGAAGAGCAACCAGAAGCCGTTCAAGAACTGCCCATGCATCCCGAAAAATGCACTGTTTGGTGTGGTTTGTACGCTGGTGGAATCATTGGACCGTATTTTTTCAAAGATGCTGTTGGACGCAACGTTACGGTGAATGGCGATCGCTATCGTTCGATGCTAACAAACTTTTTGTTGCCAAAAATGGAAGAACTGAACTTAGTTGACATGTGGTTTCAACAAGATGGCGCTACATGCCACACAGCTCGCGATTCTATGGCCATTTTGAGCGAAAACTTCAGAGAACAATTCATCTCAAGAAATGGCCCGGTAAGTTGGCCACCAAGATCATGCGATTTGACGCCTTTAGACTATTTTTTGTGGGGCTACGTCAAGTCTAAAGTCTACAGAAATAAGCCAGCAACTATTCCAGTTTTGGAAGACAACATTTCCGAAGAAATTCGGGCTATTTCGGCCGAAATGCTCGAAAAAGTTGCCCAAAATTGGACTTTCCGAATGGACCACCTAAGACGCAGCCGCGGTCAACATTTAAATGAAATTATCTTCAAAAAGTAAATGTCATGGACCAATCTAACGTTTCAAATAAAGAACCGATGAGATTTTGCAAATTTTATGCGTTTTTTTTTAAAAAAAAGTTCTCAAGCTCTTAAAAAATCACCCTTTATAACTGGTTAAATGTCGTCACCCATAAATATTTTTTTCTCCTTCGAAATAAGCTTGATACATGTGTGTGGTATAATTATACCTGAACCGTATTGACAACAACGAGGGCCCTTTTAATCCCTTCATCAAAAATGTAAATAAAAAATGAATGTATGTAGTTTTTTTTTATGAATATTGAGAATCGCATCAGAATATGAATACGCTGTTAAAAATATTAGAAACATTGATTTATTTGCATACGGAGCACTTATGCGTAAGCCGGTATATTACATGTAATATATATGTATGTGTATACGAGGGTGGTTTGAAAAGTCCGTGCAAAGTCAGAGAGAGGGCACTACTGCTGCCTATCGAAGTTATTTTCAGTTAGTAGCATCTCTTGGAAGAACACACACAAAGTTTCAGCCAGATCGGTTTATTTCTTTGTGTTTGGCGTTCGTTTGAATCGAAGAAGTCGAAAGGTTTTACAAAACATGGACGAAAAAGAATTTCGCGTGTTGATTAAACATTACTTTATGAAAGGCAAATCGCCTCAGGAGACTAAAGAGAAGCTTGATAAACATTATGGTGACTCTGCACCTTCAATTAGAACAGTTTATAAGTGGTTTTAAAATTTTCGGAGTGGCCATATGGACACAAGTGACGCTGAACGTTCTGGACGCCCTGTTTCGGCCACTACTCCAGAAATCATTGATAAAATCCATGATATGGTGATGGATGACAGAAGAGTGAAGGTGCGTGAGATTACTAGAGCTGTGAGCATCTCGAATGAACGGGTACATAATATTTTGCACCAACATTTGGGCATGAAAAAGTTATCCGCAAAATGGGTGCCGCGATTGCTCACGATTGATCAAAAACGAAATCGTGTGAGGTGTTGCACTATTATTCGGAAGGGATCAACAAACTAGAGCATCGCTGGACGAAGTGTATTAGTCTAAAAGGAGATTATGTTGAAAAATAAAAATGATCTATCTTAAAAAATTAAGTAGTTTTCATTTTTGTACGGACTTTTCAAACCGCCCTCGTATATACATTAATTTTTTTAATTTCGCACGGTGCATGTATTAATGAAAGTTATTGTGCGTTAACATTTGATCTGTCAAGTAGTTTGTTTCCAACAGAAATTTATGTAGTTCGACCTCAAGTGTGTTTCGCGATTTTTATAATGAAAAAAGTGTTGAGCAAAGAATTTTCATTAAATTTTGTTTTTCCAATGCATTGTTCCATGTTCGGAGGCATTAAAAATGTTACAAAAGGCTTATAGCGAATCTTGCCTCTCAAAAACGCAAGTGTATGATTGGTATAAAGCGTTCAAAAGTGGTCAAGAAATTGTTGATGATTTGGCTCGTTCTAGCTGGCTCTCATCGGCTTCGTGTAATGAAAACATTAAGAAAATCAAGAAAATGATGATAGATAATCGTCGCCTGAGTATCAGAAAGATAGCTAATGAATTGAAAATGTCTCACATGACCGTGCGTAACATTTTGGTTGAAGTTTTGGGTATGAAACGCGTCGCTTTGAGACTTTATCCAAGAGATCTAAATTTTTTGCAAAATCTTCATCGAAACGAAGTTGCTGAAAACATGTTTTCTCGAGTGTCTCGTAATCCTACCCTTATGAAACGCATCATAACTGGCGACGAAACATGGGTTTATGTGTACGACATGCAAACAACTCGAGAATCATCGGAATGCCACTTTGAAAATGAACAAGAAACTAAAAAACCGCATCAGAGTCCCTCAAAAATCAAGGTCATACTAACTGTCCTTTTTGATTATCGTGGTGTTGTTCACTCGGAATTCCTTCCGGATGGAAAAACTGTTAATAAAAAGTATTATTCAAGTGTTATGAAGCATTTGCATAAAAGTATTCGTCGTAGGCTGCGAGATTTGTGGAAAGACCATTCTTGGATCATTCTTGCACCACGATAATGCACCGTCGCACACATCATTCTGGATACGGAATTTTTTGGCCAAAAACTCAATAAATCTCATCGATCGAGCACCGTCATCACCAGATATGACCCAGTGCGACTTTTTCCTGTTCCCGAAACTGAAATTACCACTTCGAGGAAACTGTTTTGAGTCCATTGCGGCTATAAAGGAAAATTCGCTGAAAGAGCTGAAAGCCATACATTCATCAGCCTTTAAGAAATGTTTTGAGGACTGGGATAAGCATTGGCATATGTCGATTGCATCGGATGGTGCCTATTTTGAATGCTATAAAATAAATTTTGATGATTAAATAAATAGTTTGCGATTTATTTAAAAATTCCGGGTACTTTTTCTTACATAAATATATTAATCGTCATAAAGAAAATTTCTAAACTTTGTAAGTCGTCATTTTTATAATATTTTTGTAGCTTTTAAGTAAACGGTAATAAAACCGTATTTTAGAAACAAAATGTGGTGCTTATGTTTCTAGCTATTCTAAATTCTTAGCTTAAAGCTTGAAGTTGGTACAATACGACGGGCAGAAGGTTAATACGAAATGCTTCAAAATTACATACATACGTTAATATCAACTGCTTAAAAAATGCACGACGAAGCTGGTTGTACTGGAATATGTACTCACCCTTTTTCGATGCATGGAAGGAATCATCTTTGGGCACGTACTGAATGTCGTAAACCAGATTGGTTTTTGGCAGTAGAACTTTCTCCTTGTTGATTTTGTATACGGCGTACTTGAAGGCCAGCTCCGTGCTGCTATCCTTTTGGTCATGAGTGAATATTGCACCTGTACATAGTAAACGCCATAAATGTATATAGAATTTCATCAGGTTCATTAAAAGTTTGGCAATTAGAAGCTAAATGAGTCGAGAAATCAATTTAGGAGTATATTATACGTAATTAGGATAATAACGAGATTCACAACTGTGAAGGTGAGAGTGAAGGGAACGATTTTGTTTTTTTTCTCCGACGACTTTCTAACGTCGACAACCGGAAGACCTCATTTGTATTCAAGCTCTTGTTTCTAACTTCGATCGTACGACAACCCCTCTAGGAAACCTTCAACGCCTTGTCTCGGTACTCTCATTCGTGTCGAGTGTAGAAGTTACAAAGCCCGCTCATTTACTAATTGCTGATGGATGCTTCTGATCGGGACATGAATGAGAACTCCGTCCCTCCACCACTTCTTGGAATATCAAGGACACATCGTCATAAATTTACGCTCCGGTTATTAAAGAAAGACAATCAATCCTTTATCTCTTTTGCCAGATATTGAAATAAAAATGAGTACTTAGATTCAATGTTATGCGATAAGGTAGAACCTAGAAAGATTGGAAAAATTGAGAAACTGAATGATACTTTACCGAGTTAGTTTATTATTGGGCGGTTCTTAGTGCATTAAAAAAGTATGATGTTACCTTCAGTCTGCTACTGAGAGCAACTCATTATTGGTATTATTGAATACAAGCCAATGTACTTCATTATGATTAGACATTTGCAACAATGTTCGCAGTACCTTCATCTTCAAATATAAATATATATATCCCAAGTGTCCTTCGTTTCTCAGGTTGGCAAGCTATCAGTCATTCACTGCACCTTGCCGGAAGGCTACCATCACAGCAGACTCAGCGAAACGATTTATAAGAGTGGAGAGACACTTTTTCTTGGGTACGATAGAAGAAGCCTGTCTATAGAAAGCGGTGCAGCTTCGACGTTTTCATGGTAAGTAGCTTCCATGTATATTGCATAATGCTATGTCGTATATACCGTAGGCTACGTCTATCTCATACACTATACATGCCGCAATCTCAAACGTGAATCCGTGCGAGTTACGCTGCCGGGTGTTTCATGAGACTGAAGAGGAATGGGAAATAAACTTCTATCCCGTTGTGACCCGCTGTCAAAGATATAATCATGTGATGATGAGATGTGATTCATACACGACTGGCCTACAGCTTGTGGCGATGCGAGATCATCTTTGGCCCAATGACTGTGGTAGATCAACGTAGATGGTGCTTCGAAGAGATTTAGAGATCACAGTAGTGTGCTCAACGGTGAATGGACATTCTTGATGGGTTACTTGATTAAAAAGAAGTTTCTCGTATACAAAGTTCATGCTCGGGGTAGATAAACAATCTGCGTACTCTTTGAACGCTTATGAATATGTGGTATAAACTGAAAAGAGTGGTATAGATGAGGAAAAATCCGACAAAAATAGAGCGCGTCTAGTTCTGGGTTCAAAATCCAGAACCAACGCCGATTGCTGGTCAACTGCTTTTACCAATGAACTACGCCAGGCCACTTACCGCACTTAATACGAATTATCTTCATATATCGAATATTCCACCACGTTACAGTGGATACGTGAAGGTTGACGTGTTTGTTCGGAATGAAGATGAACTTGATGTGTATAAATCACACTTTATTTTAATTCTCGTACAAGACGAAAAGTTATTTTACGAAATATACGTAGTGTTCGGTTGAATGTTTTCATTGCTCTCTGCTAGGCGAAAACGTACGTTATATCTCTTTGAAAGAACGAGAATAAGCGCTCTTTATACGCGCGCCTTAAGACTTGATTCATCGTACACGACATACCGCCCACAAACCATCGTTGCCTGGGTGTAATTCCACGACTCGACCTAGTTTCCGCTTGAGCGGCGAGAGATTTTCTCCTCTCACAACCACGAAATCGTCAATTTTCAAGTTTTCTTGCGCAGTTTGCTACTTGGTACGGCACTTGAAGATTGTTAATGTACTCTGTCCCCCACTGTTGCCAAAAGTAGTGGAGATCATCTTTTTGTTGGTGAACATATTACCAATGTTTTTTCTCCTTCTGTTAAAAACAATTGACAAACCTCCTTTAATTCGCGATTCGTACTGACAAAATGTGATGCATTATAATCAACAAAACGCGGCGATGAATGCAGCGATTATTAATTCGCTTGTTGTCTCTGCATGAATAACTTTAGCTGATAAGCAAAACAAATAAAGCAATATACGATTTATTTGTCTCGCGTCTACATTTTTTGCTGATCACCGTATTAATGGGATCTGCCTAATCAATGCCTGTGACGTTAAAGTCTCGACTCAGGCAAAGTCACTCGCTCGGCAGTGACCTCATGATTTTACACGAGTCTTGCGGTTTTTTAAGTTCTTTGTTCGATGACAACAGTAGTAGTTGGCTTCAGTGATACAAACGTCGATATTTTCGTAAGAATCATAGTTTCAACAATTGATTTCCAGTCAGCAATACGATATGGTTCTTTAAGTGGTATCTTGTGTTGCAACCGACCGCCCATCCTGATCATGATATGATAGACGAGACGTGGATGCAGCTGAATAAGTTTATTTAGATGGATTCAAATAATAGTCAGTTCTAAATACTAAACTCGTTTTGCGAGTTGCTTGGATGTGTTAACCCCGTGGGCGGCATTACTTCTGCCGCCAAAGGAATCAACGATACGTCAATCAGCTTCTTGTCGCTCTGTTATCGATAGCTTGTCGAGGGCTCAATCATGTAGTTTTCTTCACGAGTATTGACACGTATCTTAGGTAACATGCGAATATTCGTTCAATTTTCGTAAGCAAAGAAAATTTGTTCACGATTTTTTTTAACTATTTTCAGTCCTACGCTGACGAGATTGTGGATCAAAGCTCTTTTGCGATATTCTGCTATGATTATTTTTATGGTTTCAATTGAGGACTCGCAATTCGAGTCGCTGTGTGACGTTGGACGTTTTTCATGCATCAATTGAGGTTCTGACGACCATAGTTCGGAGTGATTGAGATGACGTCGGCTTGTACCACGACGAAATCAAATCAGATGAATTTTCTTTGCCTCTGATATGATCCCAATGTTCCGTCCGTAATATCTGGATAATCTCGAATCCTCCATTTACATAGAATATTTGTTATTCAGATACTTTGCTATGAATCCAACTAAGTAGAACCGATTTTTTATCTCATTTTGGGACAGAAATAAAAGTAGAGTTCTCCGGAGGCGGGTACTTCTTTAATAGTTTCTTGACATCCATGCACTGCTGGACGTCTATTTTTCAAAATCTCCGCCCAGTGAGGCGCTACACCCTTATCACATGCAGCGGTTCGTTTCTCATCCAATTCGAAACGGACACCGATTACTTCTTGAACATCGTCACCGACGTATCGATTTGTGTTGTGAGAGACTTATGTTGTTCTGGGGATCTGGTAAAACAAAATCCGATTTGTAATTTTCACGTACGACCCGTGAACCGATCCTTTAAATTACATTTCGCTATGAAATAGGGACATTGTGATTAGATCGAGAGAATAGAAACAAGTGA
The DNA here is from genome assembly GCA_963942595.1 of Cylloceria caligata. Taxonomy (NCBI): domain Eukaryota; kingdom Metazoa; phylum Arthropoda; class Insecta; order Hymenoptera; family Ichneumonidae; genus Cylloceria; species Cylloceria caligata. The sequence goes on from OZ012703.1 coordinate 20,356,730, forward strand.
CGATGGTAAAATTCTATTTCGACACAGCTGCGTATCATCTTTGTTTTTCAAACAATAATGTGCTATGTGGTAAGACACGGGAGCACTGTTTGATACGATAAAATCGTTAGCACAGCGAACGGACATTGGTTCTGTACGTGATAATCTCTCTCACACACACACGCGCGCGCGCGAACATTTTTTACAATACATAAATTTAAATATCCTCGATAAGTCAACACCTACAGAATTTATTTTGGTCCCAAACGAATCATTCTAAGCTAATTCCTCTAACTGGACCGCAAATTTTAAAGCTCCGATGCGATTATAACTGAAAGTATCTTGAAGGTACACCTGAAGTCACGACAAGCATTGTTTACTCCCGTCATTTATATCCTCCTTAAATCAAATCGTTATGAAATTTTAATGCAATTGATTTCTTCTGAGAATCACTAGTCGTTGCGCGTACATAAATTCAATTTTATTTACGATAAACAAACATTCTATATTTTTCGTGTATTCCAAAATATTTTGGAACCAAAAACCCCTTTAGAGTTTTTACGTATGACGCATCCCAATTGAAACTTCCTCCTAGCACTGATTACCCGTACTTTGCTGAGCTTCCGAAGCGTCCGCAGCCTACTTAGCTATACTAAGCCATGAGCACAGGGAAACAGCGGAAAACCCGTGCCTCTACAGACGGCTGCATGTTTTCCTGAGTCCCCGGTGTATACACGAAAGTATCTTATACGGATACAGATACCAAGGTCTCAGAAAAACTGGCCTCCCGCTCACTGATTGATGCGACAGCCAGTGCACGGCTAACCGATCATCCATTCAAGTATAGCGGCAGCACGGAATGCTTAACTCAAAGCACCGCCGGAGCCACAAACCGAACGCTCAACCACGAGTGTCGGTTAAATAAACATTGTATTTGTTCATTAAATTTGGCTAACAAATTATTATTATGATTAGTTACCGGTTAGGTAACCAATGGCCACCAAACATCACGAAGATGTCTTCCATTTAAGAATGATGATAGTTCAAGATATTAATTTCGACCAACGGATTATCGACACTTTCCTTGACCATCGTACGATAAAATTCGTAATCAATTCCTCACAGTCAGAATAGAGAACAAAACGGAAATTCAACAAAGTCGTAGAATTAATCGAAATCGAATTCACGAGATCACGTAACATTGTTACTGTTTGATATATATATATATATAGGGAGTTTTGGTAACGGGATCGACAAACGAATCGTCGCTGCAGTGGGATTGCTGCCTCACGATAACCGAGTGAATCGTTCGAGCGAACCACCAGCAGCATCACCACCACAGACCACCAGCCTCCACGGCATTGGGGGTTGCCTGTTCTCTGCACCAGAAGTAACAGCACGTGTAATATGTCCCTTTCCCCTGATCCCAGAGAGACTTCTATTCTAGTTGCATTTATTTTTACGTTCCGCACCCGTAACTAACTAATCCATTTATCTGCGTTTGTGGCTACTCCGGATACCTATATCGATCGGTCAAGTTTACCAGCCTGTAGGCTCCCGTTCTCGTTTACTGTGTGGGTTTTTTTTTAATTCTGTGCAACGCTCATTGGGCTCTCGAGGTTCACTGTGAACGCGTTAAGCAGCTCGTGTCTCAGGTGCCTCGGTGTATATTCTTCGCAGGGTTCTTATCCTGGCTTCACCAGCTTAAGAATGCTGCTGTGCACTTTCAACTTTTTCTGCTCTGTAGTTACACCGATGTAAACCATGGGTGGTTGCTACGCCACAAGTAGTGCATAAGACATAGATAAATGAGTGTATTTTTCTTTGCGTTTTCAGAGCATTTCATGTTGAGAACGCTCTATTTTATTTTTTTTTTAAGTATAAATTTCTAGAATTTAATGGAGAAGCAATAATTCTTTCAGTATACAGTGCAATGTAAAAAATCTTTACAGTAGTCAGAATTTTTTAAGGACTTGGTGATCAGCGACATCGTAATTGTGACAATGACTATCAAGTGACAATAAACTGCTTTACTCAGAACATTTTTAAAGTTGCGACTTTTGATATGACGTTGTATAGAAGTATACTCAACCAAATGAATTTCTAATACGTCCATCATAAATTCACGTAATATTATCATTTTGGATGGGTCAGATGTTATACAGCTTACTTTCATTGAGTCCGCAAGACGTTACAAGACGTATGGAGAGGTCAGGTACAGGGTTGTACATCGCGATCTCCATTTACACAGCAATTCCCTTGGGATCGGAGGAGAGATCCGTCGGATCTAAGGATCCCTGAGATGTTGCGGCTGCCCGACTAGAGGTTAATCTGGCTAATGCCTCGTAAACACGGTTTCGCAACGTATAGTATAAGCGCTCATACAGCATATACACAAGACGAAGCCTTTACGGAATCCCCCTACTTCATATATAGCACTGCTAACAGAATATACGACACATGTATACGTAAGATACTCACCGTTACGTGTCCCATCCGCACTCGACCTACTGGCACGTTCAGTGTGTGTTCGATTCATGCATTGACTCATTCAACACATTTACATAAATCTTGAGAGAACATTTTTTGTGTATTGATGGATTAGCGAGTTGAATGTAGCTACATCTGCATCCTTCTTTCTTAGCCGACAATCATATCTTATCCTCTTGCCTTTCCATATCTTGGAATTACGAGGGTGAACTCGTTTATCTGGCGCTTCTTCCATCAGATGGACCTCCTGTTTTATGTCCTCGAGGTTCGAGGAAAGATGCTGTCCGCAGTAAACGTAGAATCACGTAGAAAATTTGACGTGGAGAGGAAGTTTGATGAAGATAGATTTCAGTCATTTTGATCTCTCATTTAAATATGTTACTGTAGAGGGATTCATACTCAGTTGCGATTAATAAACAGTACACGTAGATGTTTCGTTCTCTTGCATGACTAAAAAATCAAATAAGTATCGATGAATTTATCTTCGATTAAAGGTTGATAACTTATCTCGGATCACCATTGTCATTAGCCATTTCCGCAGTGCTGGGAGTACGTAGTAGAAAAAAGTTTACAGTTTTCAATGTTTCAGCCCAGGTCGGAGGTCCAGATGTTGACGATTAAAAGTAAAAAGAACTTCTAAACAGTCTACAATATGATATTCCGAGAACAATTCTAGAATTCAAATCGAAAGGCAAGCGACCTTTCAACAAAAATCCGTATCCGCCTAGAGTACTTTCCAATGATAAAGAAAAACAGCTGGTATTATGGATGATAGAGATAAATAAAATAGAATACCCGATCTCGAAGAATTAGCTCGTGGACAACGTAGCGCAATTGATGAAAGAGTTGAATTGGGACAATCCTTTTCAATCTAAACGACCAAGTCATAAGTATTAAGAAAGATTCCTCGTACAACACTCAGAATTGTGTCCAAGGTTTCCTCAAAACCTAACGAAGTCTCATGCCTCTGTTACGTTGGGCCCAAGATTTAGGGCCTGAACGAACTCTTCCATACGTAGATTATAGTAACACACACATTGGCGACGCGGCTCACTACGTGTCCGGAGTCTAAGGAGTTCATCATCCATCACGAAAACTCGACTTCGTTTCAAGATCTGTATATAAGACCGTCCGGTTTACGGAGCCTTCGCAGAGTTAACACGACTCGCTGAGCCATTCAAGTTATACATTTAGCTGTTTACGCATATTCACAGGTTACACACATTGTATGGTATACAAACTACCTACCCGCTGTGCCAAGATGCATAAACAACGTACTAAACCCTTTTTATTCGCTATTCCTTTGCAGCTATCGACCTTTTTTCACAGTTTAGTGCAAACGTCCAGTGCAATTTTTAAATTCCAATCATTTAGTTCCACACCAGTCAGAGATCAAGACTTAGAACATGGACATCGATAACGAGACTGTATTTGACGTTGTTACTCAGGTTCCTCTACCGAAGAACGACAAAGCTTAAGCTGTTGATTGTAACGAAATTCGATATCCTCACGCTCGATTAGAATATTCATTTCATTACCGATATGCGTTCAGATGATGGACTCCAATATGGATTCTAAAGACAATCAGTTGGTGGAAAACTCATTGGAAGGCAACTTGGAAGGCACAGTGACAATCAACATAGTATCCACACCAGAAAGGCATCAAGTTAATGATATTCTATTATTCCGTGAGCGCTCTATCAAACCGAGCATAAAAACGGCGTTGACATCGGTTGCAGAAGAAAAAACCAAGGACCTTCCGATTGTTGACATATTAGTCAATCAGAAAACGATTGTTTCGAAAAATGTAATCAGTAACAAACCAAGACCAGGAGCTAATGGCGTCTCTAATTATGTTGCGTCACAATTCGACTTAGCATTGCTGTGGCCTGATGTGTCTAAAACCAATAGGAGGACAGGATGTAATTCGTCAGAGAACAACAATAAAAATATTCTACAGAAATGGTTCCTAGTGTAGTAATATCGCAAACATGGCTTAGCTGGCAGAATTCGAAGATTGTGAAGAAGAAAAAAGAACAAGACAAGTTCGAGGAGCGCAAGAGCGAAAGACAAGAAGCTGCAGTCTAGAAATGAGAAGAATTAGCCAAATAGAAGAAGAAAAGATAACAGGAAACAATGGTAGATAATAGGAAAAGGAGAAAATAGCCGAGGAAAACAAAAAATAAAGCAACAAACAGAATGAAAGTGAACAACTGGAAGATAAATGTTTATTTAGGGTAGATTTTTATAGCCAATGAACTACTATTCCCGATAGAGTATATTTCAATGACTTTATACTCATAGTTGCGAACACATTACAAGTTGATTGTGAGAACATTTTATTGGCCTGTAATAGGAGCATTTACTTTAGGATCGCGCATCAATTCTGCTCAATGATTTGCACTGCTTTTGTTCGTTATCATTTATCGTATGTCAGCATTGTCACTCTGACCAGTAAACACTACGCGTTTATACACATAAATGTTATAAATATTAAATTATATGCAGTTATTTTTCTTGTGGTTTTTAGTTGATGTGCGCTTTAAACGAATTATGAGTTGTAATTTTTCGAAAAAAATCTATTGTGACTCCAACTTTCGTAAATTTTCATCTATTAAATCAAAACTTGGCATACAAATTGGTTAGTAGACAAGGATACTTGATCCATTTACTTCCTCATAGCAGTGAGTTTGTCAAAGGTAAAAAATATTGACGAAGTAACGAACAAGGTTCTACTTTGAATTTTTTTTTCTCTCTTGTCTGGTGGTAGTTCGGATCGGTGTTATTGCGAATCTGTAACGAATTCGAGATATATGCATCTACTATTGGATGTGAGATTACTGTTTTTTAAACTTTGCAATCAAACCAAATTCCTGCAAAGTATAATTGCCGAATTTACGTCCCACGCACTACTGTCGTATGTGTCTGTAAGATAGGGACAATCGTCAATCTTGGATAAATGGACTAATGAATTAACGGATAGCAAGACGACGTAATTCGATATGAATTACTTTATCACCAAACAATTAATCCCTCGTATTCCAATTTTTTCATATATATAATTTGAAATGGTAAAAAAAATGTTTATAGTAACGCGATTACATTTCGATGATTTAAATAACATTTTATTAATTCGCCAAGTACTAAAGTCAAGAATTGTTAAGTGAGAGAGAGAACTCAACGCGGCAGCGAAGAAGGGAAATATTGAACGTCCCACTCCTCATACAGCAACTCAACAGTGGACTGTGTTGAGCGCGTTTCAACAATCGTAACGCTCTCACTCTCAGGTAAACGTTAGTGAAGCGATGCGATAGTGTTTCATTTTTTGTTATGCTTCAGTGTAATCAAACTCATGTAAATTAATTCGTGTACATTAGTATTGAGAAAAATTGTATAAACATTTCCGACCGAGTCTGTGTGTTAGTGTTATTGGCAGAGGTTAAAAAAAATACAAATAAAAAAAAAATGACTTCCCTAATCGGGTAAGCTCATAATGCTGAAAACTTCAACCGAGCGCGTAAAGTCGTTTCTCGAAAGAAATCGTGCAGAGAATTCACCGAAACAAGCACCTAAAAGTGCAGCCCAGCGTGCGAGAGAATTTAGAGCATGACAGAAGACATTAAAAAGTGTAGCCGGTGCAGGAGTGACGTTATCGATTCCTGAAATACCATATTCGAAATGGCAATATCGACTACAGAGAATGTCGACTACAAGATCTGGAACAACTATTGTCGCAATATTTAACAGATATTTAGATAAACTCCAATCTCGAACTCATTTCATATTTTAGCTATCATAAACCCATTATCTGATTTTTAGATTTGGATAAAGCCATAGACACTGATGAATGAAAATATATTTTCAACTCAAAATAACTTGGAACAAATATTCCAATTTTTCAATTATTTGTTTAACCTATAAATTTTTTATTGTTCTATCTTTGAATTTTCACTTCTAACGGGTGTGACGACCACTCACTCTCTTTTTTAATTCCAATTTTAGTTTTAAACTTCTTTCAAATTTCAGTTTTCATCATTATTTTACTTGTTAGTCTTTACTTTTATTTTAGTTATTAGTTAATAATACGTGAATAGCGTCAATATGTACATAAATTTCAATGACGTGGATAAAAGTAAAACGTTTTTTCAATGAACAATAAACTGTCACACTTTTTGTAAGTATAGGAAATACCGCTCACGCAAATGTAGTTATCTCAAGTTTATACAATTTGTGTTCTTATGGGATTTTTATACTTTTGCCCTTTATAAGTCTCTACAAGAATATCCCTACTCCTCGACTCTGCAATAACCACGCGGGGTAACCCCAATCCACACTTCATAATTCCGTTCTGGGACATTTTCGGGCGGTGAGACTTGTAAAGGGTGAAAGTTTTTATGGTCTCGATTTCATTACCCTGTTTTAGCCTAAATATTTCTTTACTTATATAATAAATGTTAAGCACAGAAATAAATAATATATAATAAACATATGAAAGATTATAATAATGCCTTGCTTTTCAATATCCAATGCTAAATTACAGTTTCTATCAACCAAAGAAAATATTTTGTTAATTTAAAAAAAGTATGTTAATAGCAGTCTTTCAGTCAGTTTGATTCTTCAATTAGTATTTATTAAGAATATAATTAATAATAACAAGATCTTTCTTTTCATCTTAAATTCTCTATTTTGTTTTCTATATCTTGCGACGCTTACTTTTGACTTTATTTCTACGGTTTAACCTCGTGTTTCCGAATCTCTGAACCACGTTCCCTCTTGTCTAAATTTTAAGCCCAGCTCAATTATTTCTAATTCTAATCTATGCTCTTTATCTCAATTTATATAATACGTTGCAGTCTTTTTTTCCTATCTGCTTCTACACTACAATACGCTCTCTTTTTATATCTATTTCAATGCCAATGCTTCATTTAAAGAGAATTGACAGTCGACAATATGGGTTTTACGAAGTAGTAACATTGAAACAGAGAATAAAGAAAGTGCCACATAGAACCGAATCGTGTTCATACGATCAAGTTGTAATGAGATTTTATGTTTCGACGGTTTTTTCTCGAATAAGATGATAATAATATATAGGTACGAAGATTTTTCTAATAACGTAACGTTCGTCGTTCACGTAATTTTATATAAACTAACACACAATGTATTGTAAGTTTATTTATGCAGAACCGAAAATACAAAGTTCCTTTTAAACTTTAAAAGATTATGTAAGCTAAAAAATAAAAGATTAAGCCGAGTTTCAATAACCATAATTAAGTATCGGACGAATAAAACAAGGAGACGAATCACTTCACTTAGAAAATACTACAGACACTTCTCTCATAACCGCATGCGTATGATATTCTATCTTTTTTCAGTCGTTCTCTAAAACAGCATTTATCACCGATGTACTATCGCTGGATTACATCTGTCTCGTCTGACGGACAGTCTCATCACTCGCTCTTGTTATGTTCTTCGCATAGTGATCGGCCATGCCGAGATAGTCATCGGTATTGGTCGAAAGCAATGATTGGTAGATGGTAAAACGACCAGAAGGAAAAAACTGAAGTATTATTAACTTTTTAAAATATACAAGCAATCATATCTTCGATGTACAAACAGCTACATAATTTAATTTCGGTCCTAATTAGAATATTTTGATTTAATACATCTAACTGCAGTACTAATATATATCGTAACGCTCTAAATGAATTAATATTGCAAATTAACTTCTCGAAAATGTGACTAAAGCAAGCTGGATAGTGTAAGAGATACTCGGAGCGTCTCGTCGATCGGTAAGTTAGATAAATTAACTTTCTCGAGACGCTGCCACGTCTCTTGATCATTGCCACCTTACCCGTAACTCGGACGTTGCACCCGCGCCACCCAGTATTGTTACATCTTACATTTAGGGTTCCGTGCGCCCAAGTGACAGGTCATCGCTCCATGTTGCGAAACTGCTTGTTATAAGCATTTCACTACGCCGGGATCGGTAGCTGGAGCGTGAATATCACTAACAGTTTCCCGTGTGGAAATTCGTCCAATAAAAACGGGCTTGCTTCCAGCGTCCAGCCAGTATGCGCTATACAGTATTTCCGGGTAGCCATTATACGCTGCCTAGTCAGTATACACTGTTCTTCATCCATGTATCCACCTTCTAAGCAGTTTTCCCTCTCTAGTTTCTTTGAACTCGGCGCTAGATGCCAGCTGTCCTGATTTCTTGACGCAGGTTGCGCCATTGATGTCCGCTCTGTAGCAAGCGAGCAAACCAGCTGATGCGCATTATTATTTGTGTACGGACGGTTTCAACGATATATCAGGAGTTTTCACGAAAAGTGTGTGCAGTGTAAAGTGTATTTATTTACATAACTCAATATAGCGACTACAGAAACGACTTAATCGATAGGGGACTTAGTTTTGTGAATAATTTTTGTTTTATTATTCGTCAATTTTGCATAGGGTGGTTTAAGGTACTCTCGGAATTGTGTGTATATGTCATAGACTTATATAATAGACTGCGCGTTCTTATGAGCCGGCTGTCCAAGGGACCGAAGGACAGAGATAGTATAAAAGTACCACTCTCTCTCTCTCTCTCGCACATCGCAGAGAGTGGGGAGGAAGTTTGAGGGGAGTTGTCGAGAAGAAGTGTAGCAGGCGGTAAGGGGAAAAAATGAAAACGTCAACATATATTATATTTAAATATTTCAATAATATTACATGCAATGTATGAAATCTTTTCAAGTCATTGATTTTGAAATAAAACTAATTTAGTATGAAAATGTCTTATTCTCTGAGTCTCATGTTGTGAACGTTTAGCCTCGTGATTCAATCTGATATCAAAATATTTTTGTAAAATAAGATTTATCAAATCCAATTTATCATTAGAATCAGCTGCTTTTTCTGGCAATAAGTCCATCTTTGAAAACAAATTGAGACCAAACAATAATCTTTTCGCATGAATTATAAGTTTTTCAAGTACATATTTCATAGAAAATACGTATATAGTATTTGTCAAGATACTTGCTTGTGGAAAGAAACATCCGCAATAGTACCAGCTTGTAATTTGCAAATGCAGCACAAGTGAACCATTTTTTTAAATAAATGTATTTCACGAGCTGTCTACACAGGGTTAGAGGTTAGAACAGTTTCCCAGTCCCTCTTCTGCTCTCTTTTATGCACTGTCCTGTTCTTCTTTCAGATCCCCGCCAACTGGCGTGTTAGAATGAGACACAGGTACTTTTCATATTGCTGTCTCTTTCGGGTGTTGCGGACAGCGTCTCTTACAGAACTGCGCAGTCTATTATATAAGTCTATGGTATATGTACGCAACATAACCTCTAATTTTTTTTTCTTACTATGCATTTTCCGCGTTGTTCAAACACAGTTTTAGTATAGTGACGTGATCATGGATGATGAAAAGATAACGAGATCGCACCGAAAAAAAATTTCAGAAGCATCGTGCTGTACGAGCCGAGATTGACAAAATAAAGGCAAAAAGATCTCGGTGTCAACTCCGTATTGGTTTTTTTTTCTCATGAACCTGATCGAGGTGCTGCTGTGATGTTTTTTCAGAGACCGATTACTCAAGATCTCATATTTTAATACTTGTTCTAAGCTAAAAAAATGACTGAGTCCTTTCATACGAATAAGTCAATGTAAGTAAAATTAGTTACCAGTTAATCAATGTAAAATTATATTTTCTGAATTTTATTATTTTATGTGGCTACAACACCAAAAAATAAATAAAATTTCTAACCAGGCAAACTACTAGACGCACTGGTAATGGCGAGGGAGTACGAGCTAGCGCCTGGATAGTTTCGTGTTTCTAGGGGCTAGATTGACGTATTATCACTCTTTCCACGCGAAAACTTCGAATAAAGTTTTGGGCGCGTTCGAAGACGAAAAACGAAAAATAACTCGGAGTAAAACTTACTAATGATTTAACCCTTTTAGTGCCGGGCGAAATAGAGGTGCCTATGCGAGAAAAACCGGCCGAATTTCACAGTTTTACAAGGGTTCGGGAAAATGCTTATAAAAACCAAACGAGAAACGATATTTACATGATTCAAAAAGCTGCGTATTATATATGAAATACAGAACTAAACAATGATACTAGTTTTTTTGTACTCATTTGAGAATTATAGAAAAAACAAAGGTATATATGTTTATAAATGAAGTAAAAGTTGAGTTCTCTCGTACAAAACGTATTTGCACATACAAACAGCCATCTTTTCACCATAATTTTATATGGGTCAATTATTATGAAGCATATACTTTGTATTTCCAATATATTTTGTAACAAGATAAACAATATTACATAACAAAAATAAAACATAACTTGAAGGTACACGGTAGGCGCCAGGCGGATTATCTCTTTCGAAATATGTAATTGTTATCGGTAATATAACATTGCTGAAACAAAATTATGTTGTCATTTATTTTTTTTTAATTCTCTCATAATGAAATTAGATCATTTACAACGTATTACAAATTTATTTTGAGATAGAGTTCTCCCGCAATGCGAATAGTAAAGCGCTACGAGGCGCGGACCGATATATCGGCTCTGGCACTTCTCGCCAGTGTAGCAGGAACCGATATATCGGCTCCCGGCACTCAAAGGGTTAACGAGAAATTTAAAAAAGTAATAAGAAATACGGGATTATATTTAAAACACAAAAGCTGGGCCTCCATGGGCCCAGCAGAGACCCCAGACCCAAAAACTGATATGCTCATCCGATGTCTCCCTTCATATACAATAACTTTTGTCCGAACCATTTTTCAATTTAATTCTTAGTTTTCGATATATTTAAGCGTATTTTAAAAAATGGGACACCCTGTATAATACATAAATAGAGGTTGTGATCTACAGTATTGATGTAGGAAATTTTGTTAAGACAAGTTAATTTACACAAAACATTGAAGACAACGTGAACGCCAAACCAACGAAACGTATTCCCATCTTCTTACTCTACGAACAGCCGGGAGCTAAAAAAGTAGGTAGAGTATGTTGCAATAAAATAAAAATGGAGTGCCGAGAAAAGGATTAGAAAAAGAAGGTTGAGAAATCTGGGAGTGCAAGAGTACTTTCATCTCTTACGCCCGTTCGCAGGGATAACACTGTGGTGTCTTTCACCTTCGGACGTTGCTTTTTATCCCTGCGTCCATTATTAATACACGGTCCAGGGGATCTAGGAGTAACAAAGTGGTAGCTCAGATTACGGCAGTTCGGATAAAGGTCTGCGTGGTTGTAGCGCGTTCTCGCTAATTTACATTACCGCTGGATAATAGTGGCGGTCGATAAAAGGCAGTGGGTTAGAAAGGAAAATAAAACTAAGAAGATGAGAGACTACAAAGTAAAAATAAAGAAAAAAAAATAGATAGGAACAAAGGACGAAGATAAAGAAAAGTAAGAATACCTGTTATTGGACCAACTATGAAATGATGAATATTAAATAATTATAAAATAATTAACTGACTTAATCTCGAGGCCTGATTGAAGTTCGCATATCCATAAAGTTCTGCGAGGTAAGAATCGTGAGGGTGTCGCAAAATGTAAATATAAGGCAGCCGTGGCACGGGAGTTAACTTTCTTCGTGCTAGCGAACGCGTGGTTAACGAGTGCCAGAAGTTCTCGTCCAAAAAGAACGAAAGATGTCGCACGATACAGGCAGCAAGGACGTGGTAAAGGCGTAATGCGTGAAAATTGCGAAAGCACGGAAATTATCGAAGTTGTGTCGAGCAACGACGAGGCTATGGAGTCCGAGGCAATTGTGGCCCACAGAGCGGTAGTGGAACAGGGGTGAGTTCTTGGCGAGGGTTTATCGACGGTGAAAGTTCTAATCCGTCGAAGTTCTCAGAGCCATCCCCTCTACCTCTTCGTCGCACTCTTCAGCTCTCTCTTTCTCTCTCCCTCATCTTTTAGTTACGATTCCGTCGGTTAACCCGAAATGTATTCCTTCCTTCCTTCCTGACAATTGGATTTGCCCAGTTTCACCGTTCACCTCGTTTACCAGAATTCTCATTCACCAGGAAGATTACAATTTCTTCGGCTCATTGATTTCAAAAATTGTTTTCATTCCAATTATGGTATTTTTTATACCAATTTACACTAACGGGGTCGATTCCTAATGCCGGTATTTTTAATCGAGAAATACTATTTTTTTATTGAAGTTTGGACTCTCGTCATTAGATGAAGCTAGCGATGGACATGACGAAGTAATCAAACATAATCTAACCTTACATAATCTAACGTAATTGGGACAAAATGTTTTTAAAAAAATTTTGAATACGTGGAGATCATACACACAGAGGACAACGTTAGTAACTGATAACGCTCACGATTAAACAGCGGTTGATTGAGAAACGATAGACATGACAATTGGGTTGACAGATACCAGTCTTGGCGAGAACGTCAATGAACATGGTGATATCACTTTTAGGCTTAAATATCAAGAAATTAAATTAAGAGATTGGGATTGAATCAGTATATTGTAATTAATATAAAGGCCCCACCAAAAAATATGAATGCTAGTCATTCCTTAGCATGTCCAACAAGCGGTTGTCTTGTAGAAAAGCAACCATCTTACAACTGGAAGTGCTATTTGTCCTTTTTAAACATTTCACGACCGCCCCAAAGAACCGCAAGTACAACGATTCCTCGTAGTTGTACACGCGTTGCAAACGATTCCAATTATGCAGTTTTTTATTTACGGTTCCTTGCGCAGTTGCGCCCTGCCGGGGCACCAAACAATACACATTTTTTTGTTTGCGGCTCCTATCGCGGTTTCTCGTCAGTTAATAACCAACCACTTTTTCAATGGCAGTTGCAGACGCGGCTCATAGGACGGTTACGAAATGATTAAAAACAACGCGTTGTACTCCCGGTTGTAGTGATGGTTGCTTTTCCTGGTTGGATTTACCTCGGTCGTAACCTTGTTTTAGAAATGATAACGATTCGGTGATGGATATTTATCCTACAAAAGTACAATGTTTTTTAAAACTTGAGTCAAGTAGATTTACGTGAGCGATCACTTATACTTACAAAACATGTGAAATAAACTGAATCGCACGTATTGTGAAATATATTGTATTCTTATTAATTACAGTTATTGAAAGTTTATCTATATATTGATGTATTATAAAATACAACTCAAATTTTATTACTAAAATAGCAATAAACATTTAATTTTCAAGCAATAAGTAAAATAATAAATTCTAAAAAAAAATGTTGAACTATCTTATGACGCGTTCAACTTTTTAATGTTGATTTAGTTATTAGTTTTGGTATTAGTATCGATATATAATGTCAATGTATTTATACATAAATGTTCACTAAGTGCAATTGATAAGTAACATGTACTTGCTAATAGGGGAATGTGGGGCAAAGTCGACTTATCCCAAAAGTATAATAAAATGTTGACTTCGAATTTATACTGTCTTCTCACCATTCTTGTAAGGTTTCCCATGCTATTGAACAATAAATTCAAAGTGATAAGCAGAAAATGTGGAGAGAGTAAAATTGAAAAGTGTCTAATTTCCTTATTTTTGGAGAAACTTATAGTTGCAAGAGGCTGAGAGTAATCATCAATGTACAAATTGTAAAGAGATGATTATTTTGTTCATAATATTTACAAAAATCGCATTGATAACCGATATCATGGTCATCGACATCTGCACACGCGGTGTCAGCTCACTTTTGGCATGACATATAGCAGATCCAGTCTTCGGATCGACGAATGCGAATAGAGTTGGTGGCAAAAAATGCAGGAAACGTCTTACAAAGACGAGAATTTGGCTGCTTCGTAGTCCTTGGTTTTTTGCTCGCTAATTCCGCTCGATACGACGGACTCGCGACGATTGCGGTTTTCCCAACGATTCGCCCGGTAAGCACGCGGTTTTGTAACTGGTGTTGGATGGACGGTATACGGTGAGACTTTGTACGGATCGCCAAGTTCATAATTTATTCGGGAACAGTTCAATTACAACGTCTGTATCGCTAATTAAACAGAATTGTCAATTATTATATTTTTACTGCATCTGAGGAAGAGTCCGATTTGCCCCATAAGTTTATTTTTAAAAAATACGGGCAATGAGAATGGCAAATCAATTTTGGGACTTAAGAATAATTGAACAACCATTTGTGAACCGATAAAACTAGCTCAGTTGCTTAAGTGGGACACTTTAGCTCGCATTCCCCTGCGTGTTTCGTATGTTTTCAATTTGTTCCACAAGTTTTTATTTTCTCATCACATACGAAGTATTACGAAAAAGTATCACAATACAAAAAAAAACTCGAGTCTCAGATTATAGTGTGAATACATTTTTTTTGAGTGATCTAGAGTAAAAGAAAAACGTTTATTCATTAGTGTTTGTCTGTCTGATAGGAAGTTTGTCTGTACCACCCTTAGAACAAAATAACTTTTGAAAAAGACTGCAAATTGTGACCAAATTTTACACACATATTCTGCTAAGAAAACTAAGTTCTGATATTGCATTACAGTGCAAGTTAAAATTAGTAAAAACAATTATTTTGGTTCGCAGATTTCTTACCTCCGTACAGATCATTAAAACTTTTCATCGCAACTGCTGTTTACCATTGATCAGCAATGACTCATTTCATTATACATCCACTCGTATAAGATAATAATAATAATAATAATAATAATTAATTCATCATCAGAGATGGGGACGTTATGTATAACGCAATATGCCGCTGCTAAGAGGTGCGTACAACATAAACTTTTTACTAACATGATTTTTTTTGCTACCTCCAAAGAAAAAGATATAAAATATTTAAATTAATTAAAGTAAATAATGGTCAACGACGAAGCTACACTAAATTTTATCACCAGAGCTTTGAGATTTATCTTTTTTTGTTGGCCCATTTGAGGTTAATCAGACGTAAAACAACATAACAACATTATTTCTCTAGAGTCTCACGCGCCGCTTTCTCTTGCTCTCCCTCTAGCGCTGATGCTATAAAGTTAGATACAGATAAAACAAGTATGCGTACTAAGGACGGCCATCTTGCGGCACTTCCGTATGCACAAATGTGCTACGCAACCATTTATTTCAAACGTTTTTATCTTTCTAAACCCCCATCCTATATATACAATATATGAAAAAATACAAAGGTTACGATGCACAGAGTTTATGTACGAAATTGCGTTAAGACATCTTTAATTGTTTCGGAAAATATTGGATATGAAGAAAACGTACATATTCACGCCATGGCAGTGAAACGCGAAACTCTCGTCTGGAGTAATAAAGATAAATGTGAAGATAGCTAATGGCGACTCTACTTCTTTTTTCGATGTTTCCATTCCATTTTATCCTATTCGAACAAGCTATTCCCTCAAATTCGTTTTGTTCGCGAGATCATGTCAGATCCTAACAAAATATTACTGAGAACCTATTTCGATCCATGCAGAAGAAGCGAGCAAAACTTGGTAAAGTAATTATTAGCCTTTTCCGAGCAATTTAAGGATAATGAAATATAGTCTCTCTCCTTCCTTCAATAGCTGATTGCAGTAAAACCAATGCATACACCGTGTTCTAGGCAGTCGAGAGATAAAATAATGCACGAAGACAAAACTTTCTCTAGGAGAAACTCAAATTGCATACACGCCACATGACCCTGTTCTCCCGTCGACACTGACTATATCTGCATGCCTTTTGAACTTATCGCGTAAAAATTTCTTAAACTCTAATAGCGCAGCCCGAATTCGACAGAATTGAAGCCGTAGCGATGTAAATTAGCGAGCTGCTGCAATCATTAGGTCGGATATCATATCGACAAGGTCCCCGTACTATCAATTGAACATAGCATGCTTAGTGGATTCAATGGCCGTTATTCCCTAGAGTTGGAGAGACCCGTCAGGGGAGAGGGATAGTGCTCTTGGATATTATGTATAGTCTAGGGAGTGGTGGGCCTTGTTAGTCACTTGCTATTTCGCAAGTCACCTTGGTAGAAGCTTACTCAGTTTAAAGTTATATTGCAGATCTCGTATGGAAAATTTGCTCCAGACTCATGATTAAGGAGGTGTGATAAACCGGTATATAAAAACAGGAAACTTAATTTTCATCGTGATATATAGTACATGCTTTTTATTAAAGTAAATGTACGCTATTAAATATAATTTTACTAACAATAAGTAGGCAAATAACTTATAATAAAGCTTTTATCGAGTACATGTCTAGCTCTTTGCTGTCTGCAAATCTTCAGCAATCTACATGTGAGTGTAGTCAGGGTGCAGCATATTACAAACACATTATAATACATACAATATTAAGGTTTTCACTCAAGTAAATAGATTCACATACAATACATTCAAATCTAAACGTAGCTGGCTCGACTGTCGGGGAACTTGTAAGACTTGAGAGAAGATTAGACTTTAAGCAGATACCCAAATATGTTTGCTTCTAGGAATGCTTTATTTATATTTCATAGAAAGTATACATAAATTGTAGCAAAAAACTATAATAAACAGGACTTTAACGTTAAAAAGCTGTCGTATGAAAATAAATCTAAAAGGTATTAAATAACTTTCGATGTCACTTTAATTAGTTTCACTACGACTGTCACTACAGTCGGGAGATGTCTTCTTCTGGATTAGAAAATGTGCATATCGTATATAATTTTTCTTTTAAATTGGAGTTCAAACACCAACATGTTTCTCGATGCATAAAATATGATTGCAATCTTCGAGAGATGTCTCCCGACTGTAGTGACAGCGGTAAATGAATTATTCTAATTTCAATATGGAGTTAACGAAAATGATATCGGAAATTGTTTCATCCCTTTGAGATTTATTTTCATATGAAAACTTTTTATAGATAAAGTACTATCTACTATAGGTTTTTGCAGTCGGGAGTTTTTAAAATGTTTAATTTTTTTTCATTTCATACTTTTTAAAGCTAGTTCAATGTGACTTACTACATAATTTTTATAATTGCTATATATTTTTATAGTTACTATATTTTTTGTAACTAAAACAGCTAAATCATTTTTAATAACTCTATTTTATTTAGTCGCTCAATCATCTTTGCACTCTTGTATTTAAAATTGAATCAACAAACGCGATTAGAAAATTCCGTTGCGTTTTTATTATTTTCTAATTGTTAACAACATCTCTGATGTACAAATTACTTATTTAAATTTACATGTTATTGAATAAAATATATATACAAATATTGACTGAATCCCACGTGCTTTTTCTCTTACTTCACCGTAAACGCTCTGAAGTTAGGTACAGATGAACGATCGTAGTAGGAATGACGGCCATCGTGCTTCTGATACATTGTTTAAACGCTTTTATCTTTCTGAAATCTCATCTAATTATAAAATCTAGGACAAAAATGGAAGTTACGATGCACAGAATCTGTGTTCCCAGTTCTGTTAAGACATCTTTAACCAATTCGGAGAATATCGGACACATAGAAACTGACACATTCGCGGCATCTCAGTAAAACGCATACTCCCTCCTTTTTGCTCCCTCATACTCTGGCCAGTTATATATATTCATACTTGAGTTAGGCATATTTAGACCGTATACTCCATCCTTTTTGCTCTACGGACAGTCGGGAGTAAAAATTAATATGTTAGAAAATCATAAGTTAGGATTCATGTGTTTATTTAGGGTTCGGCAGCCAAATATTCTTGAATTCTAAGCTTGATACCGAATATAAACGCTATGAAGAAATTAATCGTAAAGTTAAATACTATAATGGCTGCAAAGCGAGGCGCTGATAGCATGTTAGCATTCTATGCAATTGGATGCACCGTTTCGTCGCGACGGTTCAATTAATAGTTCAAATTCGCACGTGCTGTACAACAGGAACTTACACATTAGCGCCTGCAGTTGGCTCGTACCACGGTCTATGAGAACTTATAGAAGTATTGTTAACGAGGTATGAAACTAATGTCTTGTTGTTCACATGTGTATGTAACAGATAAGTGAGGTTTCAAGGGTCGAGGGTAGAACCCTAGCCGGGTTAGTAGCGTGTATTGAACGGAAGTGAGTGGCGCTAGTATCTGTACGCGTACCACCAACAATAATTGTATTTTCGGTCGTGGGTTCTCGCTTCGCAAATATTTCCTGTTGCTCACGGTACTTTCGCAAAATTCAACCGGCAGGATTCTCTCGCACGAATATGCAGCGTTACCGCACCTTTACAGAGTTCGATACAAATTCGAAAATTGAACTCATTAACCATTCAGGCTGATGTGTGAAATGCGTTGTTCTCGCGCTCTCTGCGGCATCATTATGTCAACTTTCCCTGTTGTCCGATACATGTAGGTGCAATATACAATGCTGGATAAATGTATTCCTCTGAACGATGTGCTATACACGGTTGGGCACCGAGTGCTCTTGATATACATTCTGCTGGCAGTGAGATTGCACTTCAAAAGTGATCGATGGTTTCATTTGGAAATTGAATTCAACATTAATAATCACTTGTGTCGAAAGATAAATAACAAGAGACGCCGCAGTATCTCGAGACAAATATATTTACTTACTAAACTGACAAGAGAACGAGACGCAACAAGAATCTCTTACATATTAATAAATTTAGTGTATTCGGAATATATTATGTGCTGCACTTAGATAAATTAGCTCACAATATTACAATTGGTACCATTATGAATGTTGTAGCCATAGTTATATCGAAAACGTTTCGTTATTTTTAGATTGAAACTTTCAAAACATTGCATCCTCTTCGACGTCGTCGTTGTTCGGACACCTGTCAATCACTGTCTACGCATGTCTACCGATTACTGTATGAAATCCATAACGATAGCCAGGCATAAGTCAGTTTGTCAGACGAGAGAGATGTAGGCTGACAATGATACATCGGTGATAAATGTTTTTTCTTAGTATTAGGGAATGACAAGGAATAGAGACAGAATATGATATAAATGCGATCATGTAGTATTTTAAATAATAAGTTAAGCGATTCGTTTTCTTATTTTATTCAATGAATACCAAATTTTTGTTACTTTAGGCAGGTTCCATCGTTGATTACGGCTAACGTAATCGTTAAAAGTTCCGAATAAAGTTTTTTGCCATTTATCGTTCTGATTAAATAAATGTACATCAAACCGTGTGACAATATTACACTTTCCAAGAGCTTATTATCTCTATGATGCTCAACAGTGTCAAAAACATAGATAATGGCTCATTTATCATACATTTTTTATAGAAAAACAATTATATGTCTTCACGAAATCAATTAAAGCTCATAAAATATTCAGATTGCACAATGACAGTTATATGCTACATTATGTAATTGTTTGCATGTGTACTCAAAGTTATGCACTCTCAATTTAAAAAATGTCACCATTCATAACATTCTTTTACTACAGATGCCTAAAGATATTTTGCTATGGATTGTCATATTATTTTATGAATTTTTTTACTTAAAAATTATCGACTGTAATTTTCTATGCGCGATTACAATGTAATAAGTCATTGTTTCTTTGTACAATATTCGTGTTACCACATTAATTCACCAAGTACTACATTCGCAATTTTTCTTTTACAGTCAAGTTTATAAAATAATACAATTTAAGTGTATAATAAATAGTGTCAATATATTCTTATAGCAACTGTATACATATTGCGATAAGAAGAATGTGATGACAGATTCAACGATATTCTTCGTAGCACACGAAACCCATGATTTTTACGGGAGACGTTACTCGTATTATTCAATGGAAAAGCAAGAAATGGAGAAACGGCAGTTATACGCGAATACATTTTTGAGGGGAATGAACATAAATCATTCCCATAAAGATGATAGGATTTTGTAAGCGATACAACAATATATCGATAACCGTAGCAATATACTCTTATTCTATTTAACCAGGAGCTTTCTCTAGATGTCACCTCTTTTGTAGAATCTGGCTTGGGACATTCTACGGTTTAGTATCGCCTACCACGAATTTTGTTGATATTCATAAATACAAAATCAGATAACATACGTGCATTTTTAGTACTCGATAAATCCGCTTCACGTATAAAAGACTTCTATCGACTCGGAAGAGGTAACGCGTATGTGGTATATAGAAAAAGCGGCATTGTGAGTAAATGTTTTGTTCGAAATATAAAAATGTAAAGCAAAAAAAAACCGAAAAAGCTGATGCGAAACACAGAGCGTGTGCAAGACCAGAGACATTCAGATATTATTGCTGGAAAGCCGAGGGAGCAGGCGACTGAGCGAGTAAAGCGAGTCAGACCATATGCGTTTCCACTACCATCGTTCCCATCGGTACCACAAAAAAAAAAAAAGAATGGAATGACGAAATGGAAAAAGGTGTATTGTGTGAATCTAGAAGAGAATCCGATGCATTAAGTGGAGCACATGTATCGACTACCACCATCTGACGGAATTATATTTATCCGTTCTTTGTAACAAATTCAAAGTAGCGCGCGTGCAACATAAAAATAATTATGTTCGTGCATGAATAAGGTCAAATGGAAGGAATTCAACTGACGGAAAGCAAACAATCAAGAGATGCTGTAACTTCAAGAGACAAATACATTTACTTTATCATGCCGACCAGCGGCGAGACGCAACGATACTCTCTTACTCCATCCAACTCATTTTAGCAACTTTTAAAAAGGTTAATATTGTTAAAATGAAGAAATGACAGCGTTTTTAAGGTATTTCTATGCAGAATCAGATAGTCAAGCTCAAAATGCTTTTTTTGAGACAAAAACGAGGATTATAGCTTTTGTAATTTGGATATTATAGCAATTTGTATTTTTCAACTTCCCTTAAACGTTGAAAATTTACGTATATATCAACTTTATACATTATAAACTAAAACGATAATATCTTATGAATATGTTTGTACAGAGAACTTCAACTGTAGTACTTGGCGACGTCATGAAATTTAGTAAACCATAATTTCTTTGTACAATATTAATGTTAACATACTAACTCGCAAAGTATTAAAAGTCGACATTTTTTCATAATCGTAAGTCCTATCAAGCGATCAGACATTCTTAACAAAAATTCAAATCCTAACGACTCCAAAAATTTCGCTAAAAATTAAAAAAGATGTTTCTGAGTTATAGAGATTTACAGTTTTTGAATTTTGTACACGCGGACGCGCGCGCATACATTAATTTTCTAAATGACTTCCTAACATTTTGGAACATTCTGTACACGTTGACGCGAAAATCTCGAAAAAAAAAGAATGTCACCAATACAAAGCTTCTTCTGTGAGAAAGCAAAACGACATGTACTTGAAAATACGTGATGCACATACTTTAAAATTGTAACACAACTTTTTATAAGCTTAGATCACACACCTAAATTAACCTGCTTCAAAATTTTACACATCGTATTGTTGGAGTATTGAAATTACCGTCATCTAGATTGTTCTGATGGTTGCAAAATAAAATACCAAGTAGCTGACTCTACTAGCTATTGATCAAGTAAAATATGGCAAAGTTTGTAAAGTCATTTGTCACAACGGAGCATTTAAGCAGGGCGCTATGGACACGCCTCCGCATTAACTTCTCCAGATATCTCTTTCAGCACTCCATGATAAATGTACTTCCTCTGAATTAAGTACACAACCTGCCAGTAGGAAAATAGAAAGACAGAGCGGTCCCTGTGTACGGTGGATCCCCCTCGTATCTATATCCCACAGGAAAAGAATCACGTCGGTGTGCTTTGCTTTTCTATGCAGCGCAGCTTCATCGATCATCGTCAGATTCACAGTGCGCGGGTAACGCCTCGCAAAGGGACTCCACCGAGAGTACACAGGATGCTGCGGCTTTACGACGTCCTGACGATCAGTGTGGCCATCAGAAGCAACCGAGTGGACGGAAAAGCGCACAACCGAACGAACTCCGTCGAGCGTTGAATTATACGATACACCTGCAAACTATAACGTTATGCGCGATGCACCCAGGAAACTGCCAAGTAGAGAGCAACGTTGCGCTCGCGCCACTCGACGAATGAACTCGTGAATAATTCAACGAATTCTACGACGAGAGAACGAACCCTGCAGCGCCAACAGGAACACCAACAGCACCATCAACGTAGACATCCCGAATGCTGGTAAACTTGGCGCGTCGCTCTTTCCAAACTAACCTGTGGCCTATGGTAATAACATTATTGCGAAGGGGTTCGTGCGATGCTTCTTTAATGAGCCTAAGAATTTTCATTAAAAGTCCTGCGTAAGAGACGCCGACACGTGTGCGAGCCTAGGAAAAGGTACTCTGATGGTTTTCACCATTATTGCTACATTGTAAGGTAATATTTATCGCTTGCCACTTCACTAAATAATATTAAAGGAAAGTGGTGCAGAACACGTCATATAGAAAAAAACGTGAGACATTAATAATTTTACAAATTTTAAGGGTCAAAGTACTCGAGATGGTTTTAGACGTTGCGAAATAAATGTTCGGATGTATGCGTGTGCCTATGTATGTTAAAGATCATAAAATGCAAGCAAAACTCCTAAGAATAAGCTCAGGGTACCGAGTTAAAATTAATCATACATGTAAAGCACATGACCTGCCCTTTGGTTCCTCATCGATGAAATGGTACATTATGCTACAAGGGAGGAAAGTGTTCGAATTCGATCGACAGTGAGCCGAGCTGTGCTCGGGCAGTATTCACACGGAGTCGCAAACGGGCTTCTTCCCGCGTAACATACGATACTTTTTTCCGACTTTGTTGAAATTCCCACATTGTTATGCGTGCAACAGCGCTATTATTGTTACAATCAATGTAAATTAATGAACATTTATGACAACGCGGTCGTTCCGCTCGCGCCATAGATTATGTTGCGAGGCGTTCGCTGGGGTCGGTGGAGTTTAGGGGAGAAGCCCCGGTAGATGCTGGGGGGGAGGGGGGGTTCCTCACTGCACGAAAAAAATGTTTAGTTAATTGAATAACAAAACGGTGATCGGTATTCTTAAATATTGAAAATTGGAAATTTAAAACGCACGCAACGTTTTTGGCTGAATTTAATACGTAACGTCAATGATCAAGATGCTATATCCCATGTGGAATTCCAAAACGATCGCTCAAAAATTATGAGAGCTAGAGCTATCACAGATTTTGTATTGTGCGTTGGATATTCCGTTCGAAAGCGTATTACTATTATTATTCGCACGTTGGCTACGAGTGTCCCTGGATCTCGGTCTGATGGCGCCACGCGAGCACCTTGGATTGCTACCCTAGGGCAAAAAAAGGGCCAAAAGGCTACTTTTTTGCAATGAAAAAGGCTACATACTATAGTATTTGCCCTAGGGTAGAAATATAGCAGCTGTCGGTCAAGTGCGAATGCGCACTTGTCATAGCTCGATAAGTGTCTTTTTCGGTCCGCGTTGCACGCGTGCAAAGTGATAATTTTAACGCAGTCGGGAAAAAACGTTGTTCCATTAAAATTTTCCAAAAATTGTCTGCAAACACTCTCGCAATTGCAAATTTTTAGCTAACAAGCTAAATAGTTGGGCATAATTGCAATAATGTTGTAGGATGTTTGGTATTGAATTTCATCGAAATCGGTAAAGAAATGTTCGTATTCTACAGGATTAAACATTTTTTTTACATGATGAACGTCACTGTAACTCACATAAACTTTAATCAGTTTTAATAAAAATGTCTACAGAACTCATATTTCGTGGTGGCAGATTTTCAATTTAACGAAGATCCGTAGAAACAATCGTGTTTTATAGATATTTGATTTTTTTTTTCTTCATTTGAATCGTTTATATTTCCGAAATATTTTACGAAATGAGCTAAAACTTCCGACACGTACGTAATAACATTCAGTGATATTTAGTATAAAATTTAATGAAACTCGATAGAGACTTTCGAATCTTATAGAGCATTCCACTTTTATATTTACGATTGTTGAGATTTGCAAAAATAAAAAGACTACAACTCGTAAATGACATGAGTTATTAATCCAAAACATGTTACATCCGCTATGCCGTAAATTCTCGTTATTCGCTGAATTTTTCCTTAAAATATTGAAGCAACGAGATTTTAGTGCACTTTGAATTTTTTAAATTTATTGATCACTCAATTTTTTTATTTTATCGTGTCATGTTTGCAAATTCAAAAATTTGTGTCGTTATCGTTTGTAACTTTATCTCAATAATTTTACGACAACTTGACACCAATTATCGTGTAATAAGAAAATGAGGAGGTCGTTCACACTTTTTTTTTGTTGTTAAGCAACGATGCGAAGTAGAACCATGGAAATTGCTTTCTCATTACTTCTCATTTTTCACGCAGCTTCTACACAATACATCAAACATCACAGAGCTAAAGTCTCGCGAACTCTTTTTTATTTTATATGGGCGCCAGATCTTTACGCGCTGGGAAGGCTTGCGATGGAAAAGACTGAATTGCGTTTGCTAGGCTAGCAGCAAACGTAAAAAAATGTATAGTGGTGAAAATCATTTTTTCAAAGAAAATCAGTTCAAAGAACCTAAAGGAAGGAAAGACCAACACACGTCACCGGTGTATGAACGAGACAGCACCATAGGGATCATGTGAGTGCGAAAGAGAGCACATCAGGTATCACATGGAACATCATGAATTGAGTGGGGGGGGCTTGAAGTTCCGAATAATAAAAACTTCGACAGGTTGAAATATCGTTTTTTTTTAGTCTAACTAAAGTTGATACGAATGGTAAGTCCCGAAATTTTAAAAAAGTAATCATTCATGATCCAGAATCGTAAAATTTAGAAAAAATTAATTCTCAAGAAAATCTAGTCAGACCGGTAAATGCACCAACAATGAATTTAATGTACATAACAGGAATTCTATTGCCATTATTAATAAAGGTTATAGCTTCAAAATTTTAGTATCAGAAAAACAAGTTCTTTAAGGATTGCGCTTTCTACGGGGGGGGCTCAAAGTTCCGAACGCTGAAAGATACGACGGTCTAAAATTTCTAACTGTAATATCATACCCGAAAGATTTTACGATGAATATATTAATAAACGTTTATAGAAACGATGAAGACATACAGAGAGTGGTGTTAATTCCAAAAGGATTATGACACGAACGTTAATTCATATAGTGCACAGTTAGCGATTGTGCACGTAAACGACATGTTTATTACCTGAACAGCTAGGATTACTATATTCAAAGCTCAGAAAATTGAAAGTTCAGAAAGTTGTATGGATTAGAAATTTATTTAGAGAAAAACGAACATTTCGAAAGCCTCAATGTCTGAAGTTCTACTTAACAGCAATGTCATATTTGCGAAGATTGAGGATTCCGAAAATCACAGTTCGCAACGTTCACAGTTCCGAAAATAGATTCCACGACAGGAAAAATATCCGAATATCGCACTTTGGATGGCTTGAAGTCCCAAAGATTAATTCTCTTAAAGGGCAAAGCTCTGAACATCACAGTTTGGAAGATTCAAAGTTCCGAAAATATCTTTTCCGACGTGTCATAATTCCGAAAATGAAAGTGTACTCAGATCGCGTAGTTTGTTCTTCTGCGGTAAGATGGCACCATGAGATTTTGACCCTTCGAAATGTTTACCTTTCGGAATTTTGACCCTTCGAAATGTTTACCATTCGGAAAATTGGTCCTTCGAAATTTTGTCGTCTCGCTTTTTAAACTGTCGGGACTTGAAAATAGCGGTTATCGACCTGTTCATTTCCTAACCATCGGAACTTGGAACTATCGACTTTTGATTTGTTTGCATTTTGACTTGCCGATGTTTTGACCATTCGTACCATTAAATTTCGATATATTTAGCTCTCAATGTTTTTGTTTTCTAAGTTTTCTCTGTAGAAAGCGCAATCCTTAAAGAACTTGTTTTTCTGATACTAAAATTTTGAAGCTATAACCTTTATTAATAATGGCAATAGAATTCCTGTTATGTACATTAAATTCATTGTTGGTACATTTACCGGTCTGACTAGATTTTCTTGAGAATTGATCTCTTCTAAATTTTACGATTCTGGATCATGAATGATTACTTTTTTTTAATTTCGGGACTTACCATTCGTATCAACTTTAGTTAGACTAAAAAAAAAACGATATTTCAACCTGTCAAAGTTTTTATTATTCGGAACTTCAAGCCCCCCCCCTGGTATGACAGAGACAGCTATATAAATAACTATCAACGCCTCTTACAGAATTCAGGCAAGGCAAAACTACACCAGTTTTGTCTCTTTCATACTCATAAATATTTCGCCTCCTCTTAAGTGGATGAGGAAGTTTAAGGGATTTACAGAAATCACAGTATTGACACATTAGGTTTTATTAATTTTTAACAAGATTTTATTATAATACAACGGGGGCGCAAACATTATATTACATCAGAAAGATTTCCACACTACCCCAGAGGTACTTTCTATTAGTGCGTTGTCTCTGTTTGTCGAGACTCGCCTGCCCTTATAAAAAACAATCATTACTAAATGACATTTTGGCAAAAGGTTATTAAATGCATGTCTATCATCGACGATTCATAACCGTTTGTCAAATTTTGATCAGCAATGAATGATTTTGATAAGGGGTCAGCCATACTTCACAGTCTAAATATTACATTTCAAAAAATAGTTATAGTAGTTATAGTAGTTAACAATAGTTACAATAGTCATATGGGGCTGAGGGGCCACTTTGGGGAACCTATAAAAAATCAGGGCTTGGGGTAGGATATGGCGGCGGCGAGACATTTCTTCATGATTCATGGAAAACCCGGATGACTGATGTGAAATCCCTCCGACATTTCGGGCACCGCTTGTCGATTCCATTTGAAATAATTGCTGCGCAATGGTCACAGCAACAATTATGCCCACACGGAATAAAAACATGCGTGATCGTTTCGGTCATACAAATGACACACGTTGTAGCTAAAAAATAAGAACAATGAGTAGTATATGTCATAAAGTTATGTGTACATATACATATATAATTATATTTATATATATGTATATGTATGTATTACTATATATATAATATATTTATTTATTTATTCAGTAACTTATTAATTTTATTTATGCGATAAGCCCTTTACATTAACTATTTAAATTTACATTAACTGTCGCGAAACTGGCTAGTGACGAGAGATAGAAATAACGCTTTTGTGCCTACAACGCAGGGAAACCACCGAAGACTTAGCGAAGTATAGGCTAGGTCGCTTTCCCGCAGAGCCTTAATGTTTACAGGAACAACGTGACGCGTCTTACACTTGGCACGCTGCTGCTCACAAGAAACAGTTAACATTCAGCGGGAGTCGAACCCAAGCCTTCAAGTCGCTAGTTGTACAGGACTAGCACACTAGCCACTATACAACCGGTGCTGGTGTATATACAATAGAGGCGAAAAAATACTTCCATCGTTAAACATTGATTGAACACCATTATCCGCAACCGCGTTCCGAAAACCACGGGCAAAAGCACGCGACTCCGCTACACTCAGAGCATAACAGAGGCGTACTCTCGGCTGCATCACTGCATGCGTATGACAATATTCAAACTAGATTAACGAAAAAAGTAATTACTTAACGTTCGCTACTATTGCATTTTGACTTCCAAGAATAATAATTACGGCTCGTTACTTTTATTACTTTCGTACTATTTAAAATGTATATACAATGGAGGCGAAAAAATACTTCGACCGTTAAATATCGTTTGAACACCATCATCCGCAACCGCGTTCCGAAAACCACGGGCAAAAGCACGCTACTCCGCTACACTCAGAGCATAACAGAGGCGTACTCTCGGCTGCATCACTGCATGCGTATGACAATATTCAAACTAGATTAACGAAAAAAGTAATTACTTAACGTTCGCTACTATTGCATTTTGACTTCCAAGAATAATAATTACGGCTCGTTACTTTTATTACTTTCGTACTATTTAAAATGTATATACAATGGAGGCGAAAAAATACTTCGACCGTTAAACATCGTTTGAACACCATCATCCGCAACCGCGTTCCGAAAACCACGGGCAAAAGCACGCGACTCCGCTACACTCAGAGCATAACAGAGGCGTACTCTCGGCTGCATCACTGCATGCGTATCACAATATTCAAACTAGATTAACGAAAAAGTAATTACTTAACGTTCGCTACTATTGCATTTTGACTTCCAAGAATAATAATTACGGCTCGTTACTTTTATTACTTTCGAACTATTTAAAATGTATATACAATGGCGGCGAAAAAATACTTCGACCGTTAAACATCGTTTGAACACCATCATCCGCAACCGCGTTCCGAAAACCACGGGCAAAAGCACGCGACTCCGCTACACTCAGAGCATAACAGAGGCGTACTCTCGGCTGCATCACTGCATGCGTATGACAATATTCAAACTAGATTAACGAAAAAAGTAATTACTTAACGTTCGCTACTATTGCATTTTGACTTCCAAGAATAATAATTACGGCTCGTTACTTTTATTACTTTCGTACTATTTAAAATGTATATACAATGGAGGCGAAAAAATACTTCGACCGTTAAACATCGTTTGAACACCATCATCCGCAACCGCGTTCCGAAAACCACGGGCAAAAGCACGCGACTCCGCTACACTCAGAGCATAACAGAGGCGTCCTCTCGGCTGCATCACTGCATGCGTATCACAATATTCAAACTAGATTAACGAAAAAAGTAATTACTTAACGTTCGCTACTATTGCATTTTGACTTCCAAGAATAATAATTACGGCTCGTTACTTTTATTACTTTCGAACTATTTAAAATGTATATACAATGGCGGCGAAAAAATACTTCGACCGTTAAACATCGTTTGAACACCATCATCCGCAACCGCGTTCCGAAAACCACGGGCGAAAGCACGCTACTCCGCTACACTCAGAGCATAACAGAGGCGTACTCTCGGCTGCATCACTGCATGCGTATCACAATATTCAAACTAGATTAACGAAAAAAGTAATTACTTAACGTTCGCTACTATTGCATTTTGACTTCCAAGAATAATAATTACGGCTCGTTACTTTTATTACTTTCGAACTATTTAAAATGTATATACAATGGCGGCGAAAAAATACTTCGACCGTTAAACATCGTTTGAACACCATCATCCGCAACCGCGTTCCGAAAACCACGGGCAAAAGCACGCGACTCCGCTACACTCAGAGCATAACAGAGGCGTACTCTCGGCTGCATCACTGCATGCGTATCACAATATTCAAACTAGATTAACGAAAAAGTAATTACTTAACGTTCGCTACTATTGCATTTTGACTTCCAAGAATAATAATTACGGCTCGTTACTTTTATTACTTTCGAACTATTTAAAATGTATATACAATGGCGGCGAAAAAATACTTCGACCGTTAAACATCGTTTGAACACCATCATCCGCAACCGCGTTCCGAAAACCACGGGCAAAAGCACGCGACTCCGCTACACTCAGAGCATAACAGAGGCGTACTCTCGGCTGCATCACTGCATGCGTATGACAATATTCAAACTAGATTAACGAAAAAAGTAATTACTTAACGTTCGCTACTATTGCATTTTGACTTCCAAGAATAATAATTACGGCTCGTTACTTTTATTACTTTCGTACTATTTAAAATGTATATACAATGGAGGCGAAAAAATACTTCGACCGTTAAACATCGTTTGAACACCATCATCCGCAACCGCGTTCCGAAAACCACGGGCAAAAGCACGCGACTCCGCTACACTCAGAGCATAACAGAGGCGTCCTCTCGGCTGCATCACTGCATGCGTATCACAATATTCAAACTAGATTAACGAAAAAAGTAATTACTTAACGTTCGCTACTATTGCATTTTGACTTCCAAGAATAATAATTACGGCTCGTTACTTTTATTACTTTCGAACTATTTAAAATGTATATACAATGGCGGCGAAAAAATACTTCGACCGTTAAACATCGTTTGAACACCATCATCCGCAACCGCGTTCCGAAAACCACGGGCGAAAGCACGCTACTCCGCTACACTCAGAGCATAACAGAGGCGTACTCTCGGCTGCATCACTGCATGCGTATCACAATATTCAAACTAGATTAACGAAAAAAGTAATTACTTAACGTTCGCTACTATTGCATTTTGACTTCCAAGAATAATAATTACGGCTCGTTACTTTTATTACTTTCGTACTATTTAAAATGTATATACAATGGAGGCGAAAAAATACTTCGACCGTTAAACATCGTTTGAACACCATCATCCGCAACCGCGTTCCGAAAACCACGGGCAAAAGCACGCGACTCCGCTACACTCAGAGCATAACAGAGGCGTACTCTCGGCTGCATCACTGCATGCGTATCACAATATTCAAACTAGATTAACGAAAAAAGTAATTACTTAACGTTCGCTACTATTGCATTTTGACTTCCAAGAATAATAATTACGGCTCGTTACTTTTATTACTTTCGAACTATTTAAAATGTATATACAATGGCGGCGAAAAAATACTTCGACCGTTAAACATCGTTTGAACACCATCATCCGCAACCGCGTTCCGAAAACCACGGGCGAAAGCACGCTACTCCGCTACACTCAGAGCATAACAGAGGCGTACTCTCGGCTGCATCACTGCATGCGTATCACAATATTCAAACTAGATTAACGAAAAAAGTAATTACTTAACGTTCGCTACTATTGCATTTTGACTTCCAAGAATAATAATTACGGCTCGTTACTTTTATTACTTTCGTACTATTTAAAATGTATATACAATGGAGGCGAAAAAATACTTCGACCGTTAAACATCGTTTGAACACCATCATCCGCAACCGCGTTCCGAAAACCACGGGCAAAAGCACGCGACTCCGCTACACTCAGAGCATAACAGAGGCGTACTCTCGGCTGCATCACTGCATGCGTATCACAATATTCAAACTAGATTAACGAAAAAGTAATTACTTAACGTTCGCTACTATTGCATTTTGACTTCCAAGAATAATAATTACGGCTCGTTACTTTTATTACTTTCGAACTATTTAAAATGTATATACAATGGCGGCGAAAAAATACTTCGACCGTTAAACATCGTTTGAACACCATCATCCGCAACCGCGTTCCGAAAACCACGGGCAAAAGCACGCGACTCCGCTACACTCAGAGCATAACAGAGGCGTACTCTCGGCTGCATCACTGCATGCGTATCACAATATTCAAACTAGATTAACGAAAAAGTAATTACTTAACGTTCGCTACTATTGCATTTTGACTTCCAAGAATAATAATTACGGCTCGTTACTTTTATTACTTTCGTACTATTTAAAATGTATATACAATGGAGGCGAAAAAATACTTCGACCGTTAAACATCGTTTGAACACCATCATCCGCAACCGCGTTCCGAAAACCACGGGCAAAAGCACGCGACTCCGCTACACTCAGAGCATAACAGAGGCGTCCTCTCGGCTGCATCACTGCATGCGTATCACAATATTCAAACTAGATTAACGAAAAAAGTAATTACTTAACGTTCGCTACTATTGCATTTTGACTTCCAAGAATAATAATTACGGCTCGTTACTTTTATTACTTTCGAACTATTTAAAATGTATATACAATGGCGGCGAAA
Source organism: Cylloceria caligata (assembly GCA_963942595.1). NCBI lineage: Eukaryota > Metazoa > Arthropoda > Insecta > Hymenoptera > Ichneumonidae > Cylloceria > Cylloceria caligata. The sequence continues at coordinate 20,388,732 of OZ012703.1, forward strand.
AAATACTTCGACCGTTAAACATCGTTTGAACACCATCATCCGCAACCGCGTTCCGAAAACCACGGGCGAAAGCACGCTACTCCGCTACACTCAGAGCATAACAGAGGCGTACTCTCGGCTGCATCACTGCATGCGTATCACAATATTCAAACTAGATTAACGAAAAAAGTAATTACTTAACGTTCGCTACTATTGCATTTTGACTTCCAAGAATAATAATTACGGCTCGTTACTTTTATTACTTTCGAACTATTTAAAATGTATATACAATGGCGGCGAAAAAATACTTCGACCGTTAAACATCGTTTGAACACCATCATCCGCAACCGCGTTCCGAAAACCACGGGCAAAAGCACGCGACTCCGCTACACTCAGAGCATAACAGAGGCGTACTCTCGGCTGCATCACTGCATGCGTATCACAATATTCAAACTAGATTAACGAAAAAGTAATTACTTAACGTTCGCTACTATTGCATTTTGACTTCCAAGAATAATAATTACGGCTCGTTACTTTTATTACTTTCGAACTATTTAAAATGTATATACAATGGCGGCGAAAAAATACTTCGACCGTTAAACATCGTTTGAACACCATCATCCGCAACCGCGTTCCGAAAACCACGGGCAAAAGCACGCGACTCCGCTACACTCAGAGCATAACAGAGGCGTACTCTCGGCTGCATCACTGCATGCGTATGACAATATTCAAACTAGATTAACGAAAAAAGTAATTACTTAACGTTCGCTACTATTGCATTTTGACTTCCAAGAATAATAATTACGGCTCGTTACTTTTATTACTTTCGTACTATTTAAAATGTATATACAATGGAGGCGAAAAAATACTTCGACCGTTAAACATCGTTTGAACACCATCATCCGCAACCGCGTTCCGAAAACCACGGGCAAAAGCACGCGACTCCGCTACACTCAGAGCATAACAGAGGCGTCCTCTCGGCTGCATCACTGCATGCGTATCACAATATTCAAACTAGATTAACGAAAAAAGTAATTACTTAACGTTCGCTACTATTGCATTTTGACTTCCAAGAATAATAATTACGGCTCGTTACTTTTATTACTTTCGTACTATTTAAAATGTATATACAATGGCGGCGAAAAAATACTTCGACCGTTAAACATCGTTTGAACACCATCATCCGCAACCGCGTTCCGAAAACCACGGGCGAAAGCACGCTACTCCGCTACACTCAGAGCATAACAGAGGCGTACTCTCGGCTGCATCACTGCATGCGTATCACAATATTCAAACTAGATTAACGAAAAAAGTAATTACTTAACGTTCGCTACTATTGCATTTTGACTTCCAAGAATAATAATTACGGCTCGTTACTTTTATTACTTTCGTACTATTTAAAATGTATATACAATGGAGGCGAAAAAATACTTGGACCGTTAAACATCGTTTGAACACCATCATCCGCAACCGCGTTCCGAAAACCACGGGCAAAAGCACGCGACTCCGCTACACTCAGAGCATAACAGAGGCGTACTCTCGGCTGCATCACTGCATGCGTATCACAATATTCAAACTAGATTAACGAAAAAAGTAATTACTTAACGTTCGCTACTATTGCATTTTGACTTCCAAGAATAATAATTACGGCTCGTTACTTTTATTACTTTCGAACTATTTAAAATGTATATACAATGGCGGCGAAAAAATACTTCGACCGTTAAACATCGTTTGAACACCATCATCCGCAACCGCGTTCCGAAAACCACGGGCGAAAGCACGCTACTCCGCTACACTCAGAGCATAACAGAGGCGTACTCTCGGCTGCATCACTGCATGCGTATCACAATATTCAAACTAGATTAACGAAAAAAGTAATTACTTAACGTTCGCTACTATTGCATTTTGACTTCCAAGAATAATAATTACGGCTCGTTACTTTTATTACTTTCGTACTATTTAAAATGTATATACAATGGAGGCGAAAAAATACTTCGACCGTTAAACATCGTTTGAACACCATCATCCGCAACCGCGTTCCGAAAACCACGGGCAAAAGCACGCGACTCCGCTACACTCAGAGCATAACAGAGGCGTACTCTCGGCTGCATCACTGCATGCGTATCACAATATTCAAACTAGATTAACGAAAAAGTAATTACTTAACGTTCGCTACTATTGCATTTTGACTTCCAAGAATAATAATTACGGCTCGTTACTTTTATTACTTTCGAACTATTTAAAATGTATATACAATGGCGGCGAAAAAATACTTCGACCGTTAAACATCGTTTGAACACCATCATCCGCAACCGCGTTCCGAAAACCACGGGCAAAAGCACGCGACTCCGCTACACTCAGAGCATAACAGAGGCGTACTCTCGGCTGCATCACTGCATGCGTATGACAATATTCAAACTAGATTAACGAAAAAAGTAATTACTTAACGTTCGCTACTATTGCATTTTGACTTCCAAGAATAATAATTACGGCTCGTTACTTTTATTACTTTCGTACTATTTAAAATGTATATACAATGGAGGCGAAAAAATACTTCGACCGTTAAACATCGTTTGAACACCATCATCCGCAACCGCGTTCCGAAAACCACGGGCGAAAGCACGCTACTCCGCTACACTCAGAGCATAACAGAGGCGTACTCTCGGCTGCATCACTGCATGCGTATCACAATATTCAAACTAGATTAACGAAAAAAGTAATTACTTAACGTTCGCTACTATTGCATTTTGACTTCCAAGAATAATAATTACGGCTCGTTACTTTTATTACTTTCGAACTATTTAAAATGTATATACAATGGCGGCGAAAAAATACTTCGACCGTTAAACATCGTTTGAACACCATCATCCGCAACCGCGTTCCGAAAACCACGGGCAAAAGCACGCGACTCCGCTACACTCAGAGCATAACAGAGGCGTACTCTCGGCTGCATCACTGCATGCGTATCACAATATTCAAACTAGATTAACGAAAAAGTAATTACTTAACGTTCGCTACTATTGCATTTTGACTTCCAAGAATAATAATTACGGCTCGTTACTTTTATTACTTTCGAACTATTTAAAATGTATATACAATGGCGGCGAAAAAATACTTCGACCGTTAAACATCGTTTGAACACCATCATCCGCAACCGCGTTCCGAAAACCACGGGCAAAAGCACGCGACTCCGCTACACTCAGAGCATAACAGAGGCGTACTCTCGGCTGCATCACTGCATGCGTATGACAATATTCAAACTAGATTAACGAAAAAAGTAATTACTTAACGTTCGCTACTATTGCATTTTGACTTCCAAGAATAATAATTACGGCTCGTTACTTTTATTACTTTCGTACTATTTAAAATGTATATACAATGGAGGCGAAAAAATACTTCGACCGTTAAACATCGTTTGAACACCATCATCCGCAACCGCGTTCCGAAAACCACGGGCAAAAGCACGCGACTCCGCTACACTCAGAGCATAACAGAGGCGTCCTCTCGGCTGCATCACTGCATGCGTATCACAATATTCAAACTAGATTAACGAAAAAAGTAATTACTTAACGTTCGCTACTATTGCATTTTGACTTCCAAGAATAATAATTACGGCTCGTTACTTTTATTACTTTCGAACTATTTAAAATGTATATACAATGGCGGCGAAAAAATACTTCGACCGTTAAACATCGTTTGAACACCATCATCCGCAACCGCGTTCCGAAAACCACGGGCGAAAGCACGCTACTCCGCTACACTCAGAGCATAACAGAGGCGTACTCTCGGCTGCATCACTGCATGCGTATCACAATATTCAAACTAGATTAACGAAAAAAGTAATTACTTAACGTTCGCTACTATTGCATTTTGACTTCCAAGAATAATAATTACGGCTCGTTACTTTTATTACTTTCGTACTATTTAAAATGTATATACAATGGAGGCGAAAAAATACTTCGACCGTTAAACATCGTTTGAACACCATCATCCGCAACCGCGTTCCGAAAACCACGGGCAAAAGCACGCGACTCCGCTACACTCAGAGCATAACAGAGGCGTACTCTCGGCTGCATCACTGCATGCGTATCACAATATTCAAACTAGATTAACGAAAAAAGTAATTACTTAACGTTCGCTACTATTGCATTTTGACTTCCAAGAATAATAATTACGGCTCGTTACTTTTATTACTTTCGAACTATTTAAAATGTATATACAATGGCGGCGAAAAAATACTTCGACCGTTAAACATCGTTTGAACACCATCATCCGCAACCGCGTTCCGAAAACCACGGGCGAAAGCACGCTACTCCGCTACACTCAGAGCATAACAGAGGCGTACTCTCGGCTGCATCACTGCATGCGTATCACAATATTCAAACTAGATTAACGAAAAAAGTAATTACTTAACGTTCGCTACTATTGCATTTTGACTTCCAAGAATAATAATTACGGCTCGTTACTTTTATTACTTTCGTACTATTTAAAATGTATATACAATGGAGGCGAAAAAATACTTCGACCGTTAAACATCGTTTGAACACCATCATCCGCAACCGCGTTCCGAAAACCACGGGCAAAAGCACGCGACTCCGCTACACTCAGAGCATAACAGAGGCGTACTCTCGGCTGCATCACTGCATGCGTATCACAATATTCAAACTAGATTAACGAAAAAAGTAATTACTTAACGTTCGCTACTATTGCATTTTGACTTCCAAGAATAATAATTACGGCTCGTTACTTTTATTACTTTCGAACTATTTAAAATGTATATACAATGGCGGCGAAAAAATACTTCGACCGTTAAACATCGTTTGAACACCATCATCCGCAACCGCGTTCCGAAAACCACGGGCAAAAGCACGCGACTCCGCTACACTCAGAGCATAACAGAGGCGTCCTCTCGGCTGCATCACTGCATGCGTATCACAATATTCAAACTAGATTAACGAAAAAAGTAATTACTTAACGTTCGCTACTATTGCATTTTGACTTCCAAGAATAATAATTACGGCTCGTTACTTTTATTACTTTCGAACTATTTAAAATGTATATACAATGGCGGCGAAAAAATACTTCGACCGTTAAACATCGTTTGAACACCATCATCCGCAACCGCGTTCCGAAAACCACGGGCGAAAGCACGCTACTCCGCTACACTCAGAGCATAACAGAGGCGTACTCTCGGCTGCATCACTGCATGCGTATCACAATATTCAAACTAGATTAACGAAAAAAGTAATTACTTAACGTTCGCTACTATTGCATTTTGACTTCCAAGAATAATAATTACGGCTCGTTACTTTTATTACTTTCGAACTATTTAAAATGTATATACAATGGCGGCGAAAAAATACTTCGACCGTTAAACATCGTTTGAACACCATCATCCGCAACCGCGTTCCGAAAACCACGGGCAAAAGCACGCGACTCCGCTACATTCAGAGCATAACAGAGGCGTACTCTCGGCTGCATCACTGCATGCGTATCACAATATTCAAACTAGATTAACGAAAAAGTAATTACTTAACGTTCGCTACTATTGCATTTTGACTTCCAAGAATAATAATTACGGCTCGTTACTTTTATTACTTTCGAACTATTTAAAATGTATATACAATGGCGGCGAAAAAATACTTCGACCGTTAAACATCGTTTGAACACCATCATCCGCAACCGCGTTCCGAAAACCACGGGCAAAAGCACGCGACTCCGCTACACTCAGAGCATAACAGAGGCGTACTCTCGGCTGCATCACTGCATGCGTATGACAATATTCAAACTAGATTAACGAAAAAAGTAATTACTTAACGTTCGCTACTATTGCATTTTGACTTCCAAGAATAATAATTACGGCTCGTTACTTTTATTACTTTCGTACTATTTAAAATGTATATACAATGGAGGCGAAAAAATACTTCGACCGTTAAACATCGTTTGAACACCATCATCCGCAACCGCGTTCCGAAAACCACGGGCAAAAGCACGCGACTCCGCTACACTCAGAGCATAACAGAGGCGTCCTCTCGGCTGCATCACTGCATGCGTATCACAATATTCAAACTAGATTAACGAAAAAAGTAATTACTTAACGTTCGCTACTATTGCATTTTGACTTCCAAGAATAATAATTACGGCTCGTTACTTTTATTACTTTCGAACTATTTAAAATGTATATACAATGGCGGCGAAAAAATACTTCGACCGTTAAACATCGTTTGAACACCATCATCCGCAACCGCGTTCCGAAAACCACGGGCGAAAGCACGCTACTCCGCTACACTCAGAGCATAACAGAGGCGTACTCTCGGCTGCATCACTGCATGCGTATCACAATATTCAAACTAGATTAACGAAAAAAGTAATTACTTAACGTTCGCTACTATTGCATTTTGACTTCCAAGAATAATAATTACGGCTCGTTACTTTTATTACTTTCGTACTATTTAAAATGTATATACAATGGAGGCGAAAAAATACTTCGACCGTTAAACATCGTTTGAACACCATCATCCGCAACCGCGTTCCGAAAACCACGGGCAAAAGCACGCGACTCCGCTACACTCAGAGCATAACAGAGGCGTACTCTCGGCTGCATCACTGCATGCGTATCACAATATTCAAACTAGATTAACGAAAAAAGTAATTACTTAACGTTCGCTACTATTGCATTTTGACTTCCAAGAATAATAATTACGGCTCGTTACTTTTATTACTTTCGAACTATTTAAAATGTATATACAATGGCGGCGAAAAAATACTTCGACCGTTAAACATCGTTTGAACACCATCATCCGCAACCGCGTTCCGAAAACCACGGGCGAAAGCACGCTACTCCGCTACACTCAGAGCATAACAGAGGCGTACTCTCGGCTGCATCACTGCATGCGTATCACAATATTCAAACTAGATTAACGAAAAAAGTAATTACTTAACGTTCGCTACTATTGCATTTTGACTTCCAAGAATAATAATTACGGCTCGTTACTTTTATTACTTTCGTACTATTTAAAATGTATATACAATGGAGGCGAAAAAATACTTCGACCGTTAAACATCGTTTGAACACCATCATCCGCAACCGCGTTCCGAAAACCACGGGCAAAAGCACGCGACTCCGCTACACTCAGAGCATAACAGAGGCGTACTCTCGGCTGCATCACTGCATGCGTATCACAATATTCAAACTAGATTAACGAAAAAGTAATTACTTAACGTTCGCTACTATTGCATTTTGACTTCCAAGAATAATAATTACGGCTCGTTACTTTTATTACTTTCGAACTATTTAAAATGTATATACAATGGCGGCGAAAAAATACTTCGACCGTTAAACATCGTTTGAACACCATCATCCGCAACCGCGTTCCGAAAACCACGGGCAAAAGCACGCGACTCCGCTACACTCAGAGCATAACAGAGGCGTACTCTCGGCTGCATCACTGCATGCGTATGACAATATTCAAACTAGATTAACGAAAAAAGTAATTACTTAACGTTCGCTACTATTGCATTTTGACTTCCAAGAATAATAATTACGGCTCGTTACTTTTATTACTTTCGTACTATTTAAAATGTATATACAATGGAGGCGAAAAAATACTTCGACCGTTAAACATCGTTTGAACACCATCATCCGCAACCGCGTTCCGAAAACCACGGGCAAAAGCACGCGACTCCGCTACACTCAGAGCATAACAGAGGCGTCCTCTCGGCTGCATCACTGCATGCGTATCACAATATTCAAACTAGATTAACGAAAAAAGTAATTACTTAACGTTCGCTACTATTGCATTTTGACTTCCAAGAATAATAATTACGGCTCGTTACTTTTATTACTTTCGAACTATTTAAAATGTATATACAATGGCGGCGAAAAAATACTTCGACCGTTAAACATCGTTTGAACACCATCATCCGCAACCGCGTTCCGAAAACCACGGGCGAAAGCACGCTACTCCGCTACACTCAGAGCATAACAGAGGCGTACTCTCGGCTGCATCACTGCATGCGTATCACAATATTCAAACTAGATTAACGAAAAAAGTAATTACTTAACGTTCGCTACTATTGCATTTTGACTTCCAAGAATAATAATTACGGCTCGTTACTTTTATTACTTTCGAACTATTTAAAATGTATATACAATGGCGGCGAAAAAATACTTCGACCGTTAAACATCGTTTGAACACCATCATCCGCAACCGCGTTCCGAAAACCACGGGCAAAAGCACGCGACTCCGCTACACTCAGAGCATAACAGAGGCGTACTCTCGGCTGCATCACTGCATGCGTATCACAATATTCAAACTAGATTAACGAAAAAGTAATTACTTAACGTTCGCTACTATTGCATTTTGACTTCCAAGAATAATAATTACGGCTCGTTACTTTTATTACTTTCGAACTATTTAAAATGTATATACAATGGCGGCGAAAAAATACTTCGACCGTTAAACATCGTTTGAACACCATCATCCGCAACCGCGTTCCGAAAACCACGGGCAAAAGCACGCGACTCCGCTACACTCAGAGCATAACAGAGGCGTACTCTCGGCTGCATCACTGCATGCGTATGACAATATTCAAACTAGATTAACGAAAAAAGTAATTACTTAACGTTCGCTACTATTGCATTTTGACTTCCAAGAATAATAATTACGGCTCGTTACTTTTATTACTTTCGTACTATTTAAAATGTATATACAATGGAGGCGAAAAAATACTTCGACCGTTAAACATCGTTTGAACACCATCATCCGCAACCGCGTTCCGAAAACCACGGGCAAAAGCACGCGACTCCGCTACACTCAGAGCATAACAGAGGCGTCCTCTCGGCTGCATCACTGCATGCGTATCACAATATTCAAACTAGATTAACGAAAAAAGTAATTACTTAACGTTCGCTACTATTGCATTTTGACTTCCAAGAATAATAATTACGGCTCGTTACTTTTATTACTTTCGAACTATTTAAAATGTATATACAATGGCGGCGAAAAAATACTTCGACCGTTAAACATCGTTTGAACACCATCATCCGCAACCGCGTTCCGAAAACCACGGGCGAAAGCACGCTACTCCGCTACACTCAGAGCATAACAGAGGCGTACTCTCGGCTGCATCACTGCATGCGTATCACAATATTCAAACTAGATTAACGAAAAAAGTAATTACTTAACGTTCGCTACTATTGCATTTTGACTTCCAAGAATAATAATTACGGCTCGTTACTTTTATTACTTTCGTACTATTTAAAATGTATATACAATGGAGGCGAAAAAATACTTCGACCGTTAAACATCGTTTGAACACCATCATCCGCAACCGCGTTCCGAAAACCACGGGCAAAAGCACGCGACTCCGCTACACTCAGAGCATAACAGAGGCGTACTCTCGGCTGCATCACTGCATGCGTATCACAATATTCAAACTAGATTAACGAAAAAAGTAATTACTTAACGTTCGCTACTATTGCATTTTGACTTCCAAGAATAATAATTACGGCTCGTTACTTTTATTACTTTCGAACTATTTAAAATGTATATACAATGGCGGCGAAAAAATACTTCGACCGTTAAACATCGTTTGAACACCATCATCCGCAACCGCGTTCCGAAAACCACGGGCGAAAGCACGCTACTCCGCTACACTCAGAGCATAACAGAGGCGTACTCTCGGCTGCATCACTGCATGCGTATCACAATATTCAAACTAGATTAACGAAAAAAGTAATTACTTAACGTTCGCTACTATTGCATTTTGACTTCCAAGAATAATAATTACGGCTCGTTACTTTTATTACTTTCGTACTATTTAAAATGTATATACAATGGAGGCGAAAAAATACTTCGACCGTTAAACATCGTTTGAACACCATCATCCGCAACCGCGTTCCGAAAACCACGGGCAAAAGCACGCGACTCCGCTACACTCAGAGCATAACAGAGGCGTACTCTCGGCTGCATCACTGCATGCGTATCACAATATTCAAACTAGATTAACGAAAAAAGTAATTACTTAACGTTCGCTACTATTGCATTTTGACTTCCAAGAATAATAATTACGGCTCGTTACTTTTATTACTTTCGAACTATTTAAAATGTATATACAATGGCGGCGAAAAAATACTTCGACCGTTAAACATCGTTTGAACACCATCATCCGCAACCGCGTTCCGAAAACCACGGGCAAAAGCACGCTACTCCGCTACACTCAGAGCATAACAGAGGCGTACTCTCGGCTGCATTACTGCATGCGTATGACGGTATCTAAACTAGAAATTAAAAAATCTATCGCTTTACCTTTTTTTGTTATTGTTTGAAGTTTTTCTTTTTGATTATGACTACTCTGACGATTTTAAGACTGCAGTAATTTTTTTTATGACATACACTGTAACATTATTGAATATGCAAAATAGATTGACCTCGTTGCGTAAAGTTAGTTTCGACTAGTGACGATTCCTTCACCGGTTAGGCTACCCACATAGCAAGTACATATTTCGAAAGAATATAATAAAAAAATTCACCATAAATTTTGACTGAAGCACACATTTCTATGATATTTCATAATAAATACATATAATAAAGAATATATAATAAATCGTTCAACATGTTATAAGGATCTAACCATACATTGAAGATTACTATGAAAGGTCCTGAGACTGACAAATACTTGTGAAATAAGTAGGAAATCAACGAATCACTACCTATAATTTCAAAACACTAAACACATTTTTAAGGTTAAAGGTTGAGTACACTAATAAATTACGAATGACATCGCGTTCAATTCCAACGCAAGACACTGCACTTATGTAATAACCGCACTTATATCAAACTTTCGTTGCATATATTTTAACCAATAACCGAAACTTTCCGATGAGAAGGTAATAAAGTCACAAACAAACGAATCACCACTTATAATTTCAAAACACTAAACACATCTTGAAGGTTAAAGGCCAAGTAAGCTATAATAAATTACGAATGGAAACACGTTTAATTATAACGAAATGACACTGCGCTTGTTAAATAACCGCACTTGTACCAAACTTTCGTTGCATATATTTTAACCAATAACCGAAATTTTTCAATAATTAGTTAATGAAGCCACAAACATAACAAATTGCAACTTATAATTTCAAAACACTACACAAATTTTTAGCGCTTAAAGGTTAAGTAAACTAATAAACTGCAAATTACACCGCGTTGAATTATAACCAAATAAAACAAGGAAAGCCCTTTATTTACGTACATAATTCCATGGACACTGCACTTGAATAATAAACACACTCGTATCAAACTTTCGTTGCATATATTTTAACTAATAACCGTAACTTTTCGATAACAAGCTAATAAAGTCACAAACAAACGAATCACCACTTATAATTTCAAAACACTCAACACATCTTGGAGGTTAAAGGTCTAGTAAACTATAAGAAATTACGAATGGCATCGCGTTTAATTATAACAAAATGACACTGCACTTGTTAAATAACCGCACTTGTATCAAACTTTCGTTGCATGTATTTTTATCAATAACCGAAATTTTTCAATAATTAGCTAATGAAGCCACAAACATAACGAATTGCAACTTATAATTTCAAAACACAACACAAATTTTTAGCGCTTAAAGGTTAAGTAAACTAATAAACTACAAATTACACCGCGTTGAATTATAACCAAATAAAACAAAGAAAGCACTTCATTTACGTACATAATTCTATGGACACTGCACTTATATAATAACTGCATTTACATGCAATTTTGTCACTATTCTCTAATATAATCACTGTTAATTTCAATACATTTCCGTATATACCTAAAATACACAAATAAATAACTGTTTCACAATCTAAAAATATCTTCATAATTTCTTATCTCACTGCACAGAACTGTACAACACTTTTCAAATGCTGTATACAAATATTAGTCCAATTATTCCATAGCACAGTGTGCCGTTAAATATCATGTATTGCTTTTAAAATTGCAATATATCTTATTCGGATGTCTAATAACTTATATTGTTGCAAGACAATTTTTATCTGCAAAGCCAAATGTCTCTTTCATATATTTCCTTTTAGATATTGTGCTATGTGGGTATCTTATGTCGACAGCTAATGCGTCTTTGCCTATTATACACCGTATTCATTTTCTTCATTGACGCGGCAAATTACATGTAATCTGTTTTGCATATGCAATAAATATATTGCGGGACTAAAATCAGGAAGGAGCTACGAAAATACGCCTTTCTGATTTTCATCTTGCGATATAATGTTACCTTCATTTATTCTGGCTTTGTTCCGACGGCGCTTGCGTCTGGCGGAACGGACATGCGACGTTCCCGATTGGTCCTTCGTTTGCTGCCGTCTCTTCTTGCGTAAATTCTTTTTTCTACTATAGCCAGCTGTAACATATAAATGAATTCATAATTGTAGACACATAGCAGTTTTTTGTACATTATTCAACTGATTATCTTACCTTTTCGATGCGGATGTGACTCTGCTGTCCTAACGTCTACATACAAATATAAACATTAATCACAAAATAATTCCTCCAAACGGTGCTACAACTATTACGAAAAAAATATAAATTATAAGAATCTTTATTATAAATGTTAATTGTTTATTACCGTGACTATGAAGACCATCTGTAGCGATCACATCCTCGATCGGAACTTCTTGGACGGAATCTAAACAGAATTACCGAAAAAAAAAAAATTAATTTTGACAGCCACTTATATCTGTGGAATTTGCTATTCATATAAAAATGACGTAGAAAAATTTAATTACCTGAATCTTCGTCTGACGATCCGATATCGATAATTATTTGATCCGCATGTTGCATTTCGAATCCTACAAGATAAAATGACTACATCATTAAGATTTATTCTGAACCGCATATTTCAATGTGTTCGATGCCGGAAATTTCATATTCCCAAGAAATATTCATAAGAAAGAAAGTAAATAGATACGTTTATTACCGTTGTTAACGTCGCGCTCCGCGTTGGCGATATACAAATCCAAAGGATTGGCAGCAATTGGAGACAATGGTTGTTCCAGTTCGATTTCGTCTGCGCCTACTTCTCCTCGAAGTTCGTCTTTAAATCATTAAATGGCAATGGATATTTGAAAGAATTGCTGCTTTATTAATAAAAGCGTTAATTATCATTTTTCTGCCAAATAACAACAATACTCCATTTTTACATACAATACGTTTATTGAATTTGTGTTCGAATGCTATTTTAAAAAATTACTTAATCCTGTAACTGTGAGTTCGAAGAAAATATTCAAATAATTTAATTGCCAATAGGTTTGTAATTAATCGAACGAGTGAGAGCAAAAGAATGCAGTCTATCATGATAAAAATAAAATGAATACATTCCTTACCGTTGTAAACATGTTGCTCTACATCCGCCATATTTAAATCCAAACGAGCAGGATGACGAATGACAACATTCGGTGATAATGGTCGTTCGTGTGCATATCCTTCTTCCGCTGGAACGTCACCTTAATACCATTAACATTATGAATATTTAGCGAGCAGACACAAGGGATAGTCATCCTGAACTATATGATGTTGTAGTTTGGATGGTTAGGATGCGCTCAAATTTCAAGACAAAAAACATTTTTATAGCACCAAATGACTATACTAGACACAAAAAATTATGAGAACGATTAACAGCAACAAAAAAATGACAAGGGATAAAGTTAATATTAATTAATGAATTTTCAATTTTCGCATATTAGATAACATTTTCTTTCGCACAACAAATTCTTTCTGTACACACAAAACAGTAAGATGCATTTCAAATATTTGCCCTAACTTGATGCATATATTTTTGAGTAATACATTTTTCCAAAGAGCGTATAATGCTTAACATTTTTATTCGCAGTGAAATTTTTTAATTGTTATGTTTTTTAAAGTGCATGCATTGCACAAAATTTTTTTTCACACAGACACGAAGGTATAGCCGTGTAAAGATTACGATTTAAGAAGTTGACCCCCTATTTATTACAAAAAGAATTCCACATAAGCATTAGTGAACAGTATATACATCTTCAGAACTTGGGGGGGGGGGACTGAAACTGTCTTTAATTTTATTTTGTTTCATCAATTGAGGCCTAATTCTAGATCGGTATACGCAGTTTGAAAAATGTAAAGATGACTGCAGGGTACGTTCCTGACGTCGGTGCAGTTTCTCAATTTCTCTACTATTTTGTTTGTCCAGAAAAAAACCCTGTGACAGAAAATGTTGTGCAATATACGCACTTTTCGCCAATGTATTAGCCCATTTTGGGTGTAAACAGAATTAGTCCTGGCGAACAAATTTGTACAGGTTGAAAGATATAAATTAATATCAAGTTTATCCTCATTTAAGGGTACAGTAATACTAGGTTATATCTTTGAATTACCATGTTCGCTGTCGGAGCCAAAGGATTCATCTGAATCTGATTCTGAAACAAGTAATGAGGTTGTTTTCTATGCACGATTCTTTACGTATATGAAATTTTACCGTCGTTTCTATCAGACAAATTACAGCAAAAAAATAATTACTTAAGAAGACTCGAAAATAATATATACTTTTTTTATTTCTTTTCATAGAGATGTTTAATAATTTACCATCATTCTGAGATTGCACAGAACCATCAGGATCATCGCGCTCGAAATCATCGTAACGTAGATTGCCAAATATATATTGGTCATAATCAGGGTCATCACCTATAACGATAACAACGATTTGGTAGTAAATGTCAACAGGGAACGATGCATTATTTATTTCATTGGAAGATTTCGCGTGTTGATAAAGTATTAGCTTCGCATTTCACTTTGCACTTAAAGAGAGGTTAAAGCCCCCCTTCATTGCCTTCCCGCACTAATCACTGAAAGCCTCACTCGAAACATCTGCTTTCTTTAAGGCAAGCTGAAAGCCGTCTCATTTCCTCCTCCACAAACCCGTGAACACTTAATCGGTCGGTTACAAACCGTTCCGTGCACACTTCTTCTAGTATAGCACAACTCTCCTAAAAATTTGTATGTAAGATGTATGTGTTATAGTTATGTGATATACCGCAGTTGGTATCAAAAACTGTTGACTTATTTTTTTCAAGAGTGCCGGTGGTTTCTGAATAAAAGTAAATTAGGTATCTATTCGTTCATTTGTTATGAACTTTAACCTAATTTGCTTTTGCCTATAACATCGTGCACCTTTGAAAAATTAGATAAAAAGCTTTCGATACCGATTGGGCCTGGGAGGGGCGCGGATTGCCTTAAAGGAAGATGACGTCGAACTCATTTGTTCTCTCGCATCATTTACATGTGACAAACCTATAAGCAAATGAGCACTATCGTACGTGATCACACTAATTTAACAGTCACTTAAAGTTTGTAGCATATATTACAGTATTGAAATTTCACTCACCAATGGGACCAATATCTTCACTTTCCTCCATTTGTGGCTCATCGCCTGGTGAATCCTCGGCGATGTTGGCGATTCTCTGGGAAATGTGGCCTTTCAGCATTGCCGTTTTCGATAAGAATTCCGTAGGAGATATATCTCCCGAGTATAATTCTTTCCACGCTAATTACGTTTATAGAAAGTATGATTATAAAGAGCTAATGTAAAAAGTGCACATATATATACAAATATAAAGTGTATATATATACACTTTTTATAATACAAGAAATTATTCAATTTTGGAAAATTCACTATTAATACTTTCCGTTTTGTCAATATAATTTCTTGTATTATAAAAAGTGTATATATTATATATATATAATATTTATAAGTGCTACAACTTTTGAGAGGTTATTATATCATATATAATATTAGGTGCCCAACTAAGTTCCCGCTGTTTTTCAAGAGATGGCTCCAGTAGTAAGTGCTGGTCGATTCGGACATAACCAAAATGTCATGAACCAAGCTTAGACATATGGTAAACAAACCGCTTTGACACATTAGTGATTTTGTTTTTGCGTCATATACTTTTGGTTGTGTGAAAATGTCTAATTTTGTGCCAAATAATCGTCATTTGCGGGAAGTGTTGCTTTTCTTCTTTCATTCGAAGAAAACGGCGGCTGAAGCGCATCGAGAACTCCAAAAAGGTTACGGAGATGCTGCTCTAAGTGAAACAACATGCCGTGATTGGTTCCGTCGCTTCAAAGACGGTGATTTTGATGTTGACGACCGTTCGCGTTAAGGAAGGCCAAAAACCTTCGAAGACGCTGAATTGGAGGCATTGCTCGATGAGGATCCGTGCCAAACACAAAAAGAGCTTGCTTCGGCATTAGGAGTTACCCGCCAAGCCATTTCCAAGCGATTGCATGCGTTGGGAATGATTCAAAAACAAGGAACTTGGGTTCCTTATGATTTGAAGCCAAGAGACGTTGAGCATCGTTTTTTCGCCTGTGAACAACTGCTCCAGCGGCAAAAAAGGAAGGGTTTTCTTCATCGCATCGTTACGGGTGATGAAAGATGGATTCATTACAGCAACCCAAAGAGAACAAAATCATGGGGACTGCCCGGTCATGCTTCTACGTCGTCGGCTCGGCCGAATATTCACGCTGCGAAGATTTTGCTGTGTATTTGGTGGGACCAGGGCGGTGTTATTTATTATGACTTGTTGAAACCGAACGAAACCATTTCTGGGGAACGGTATCGAACTCAATTGATGCGATTGAGCCGAGCACTGCGCGAAAAGCGGCCACAATACGAGCAGAGGCACGAAAAAGTGATTCTACAGCATGACAACGCTCGGCCTTAAGTTGCCAAACTCGTTAAAACCTACTTAGAAACCCTCCAAGGAAGTCTTACCCCACCCGACATATTCCCCAGATATTGCGCCGTCTGATTATTACTTGTTCCGTTCAATAGCACATGGTCTGGCTAATCAGCAGTTCAGCTCATATGAAGACATCTCAAAATGGCTTGATTCGTGGATAGCCTCAAAAGACGAACACTTCTACCGTGACAGTATTCGAGCTCTGCCAGAAAGATGGGAAAAAGTTGTCGCTAGCGATGGGCAATATTTTGAATGATTCATTTGTATACATTTTTTCACAATAAAGTTGTATTTTCATAAAAAAAACAGCGGGAACTTAGTTGCGCACCTAATATAATATATATATATTATATATACTGTTGTGAGATATGCTGATATTTATAACTGCTACAACTAAGATGAAAGATTTTGACCATCGTAAAGATATTAAGTGTAACGTCGATAGCTCGAAACTTGTTTAAGTTCGAATGTTTACCAAATTTATATATATATTATAAGCATATATTTACATATGCTTATAATTCGCATATATATATAAGCATAAGTAAATATATAAGCATATATTTACATATGCTTATAATTCTGCATACACTTTGTGTTGTGAATCTAATTTGGTTCGACGTCATTTTTACGAAAATTCAAATCGCAATTTTGATGAAGGGATGTTCAATTAAAAAAAAATGTTTACATTCGAACTTGAATAATATTTATATATATCTCACATTATATATATATAGTGTTGTATTATATAATATATATTATATTATATATATATATATATAGTGTTGTGAGATATATATAAATATTATTCAAGTTCGAATGTAAGCATTTTTTTTCTTTAAATCAACATCCCTTCATCGAAATTGCGATTTGAATTTTCGTAAAAATGACGTCGAACCAAATTAGATTCACAACACAAAGTGTATGCAGAATTATAAGCATATGTAAATATATGCTTATAATATATATATATATATATAATATATATCATATAAATTTGGTTAACATTTGAACTTAAGCAAATTTTGAGCTATCGACGTTACACTTAATATCTTTACGATGGTCAAAATCTTTCATCTTCGGTACAATCCGAAGACAAACCTTTTATCAATTCACTTCTCTTGTATATCGATGAATACCGCGCATGCCGTTTTATCCTTTTTGAAGTTCTTAGACGTTCCACGTCAATTCTCACGTTAGAGGTCAGCTTAATGAGTTTGGCTATCACAAAAATTAAATATAATGTAGGGTTATAAACCCAATAGATATTCGTTAACAACGGAAGGTCCATATAAGGATATTATGAGATTAACATACTCATAAATGTCCAGGCACTTGGATGTCGTCCCATTTGGTCGGCGAGTACGCTGTTATAGGACTCGATGACATTATTAGTGCGTCGAGACAAACCAAAGACGCTGAAGTTCGAAGGTTTCACGATTCGTAACCACTGGCGCTCGTAGTAATTTAGCAAACTCGTCAATGTGTTTCTCATTGTTGGCGTCAGACCGTTTTTCAAGGCTTCGTATTCGGGCTGAATGCTTGTTTCAGGCAAGAATGCGAGAGCCATCAAATGCTTTAAAAAAAGCTTGGCAGCTGGGTCATCTCTTATCAGACGAGCCATACCCAGCGCCTTCGTTTTCTTCAGCAAAGCCTTGTAAACGTTAAATAACAATGACGGAAATTATGAATAGAATACATTTTTCGTGATGTTATTAAGAAAGAAAAAGAAATAACTATTACTCGATCATAGTGGACATTGCACCCTGCGAGACGTGCATTCGGGAAGGCGCCTCTGCAGGCATTTCGGAGTGCCTGCTCGAAGTCAGTCATGACTATGTCCACTGCCGCGCTGTTTATTAAGTTTTCTATCCGTGTTAATACGGCTGTGTATGCGCACTGGGTCTTACTGGCCATAAGTATATGCAAGAATGGTAAGGCCTACAAATAATTGCGTACAATAAAACATTCCAGTCACTAAACATGTTTTGAGAAATAAAATGATCTCTAGTCATCCATCGTCTTACGTGATCATATTTGACGCCTAAAACTACCATTAGCTGATATGTCCCTTGCATCGCGGGCGTCGTTTGAAAGGTGTTGTCAATAAACAATCGCGTTACACTGCTAAATTCCCTCTGCACGAGTTGCCGATCAAATAAAGGGTGATTTTTTAAGAGCTTGAGAACTTTTTTAAAAAAAAAAACGCATAAAATTTGCAAAATCTCATCGGTTCTTTATTTGAAACGTTAGATTGGTCCATGACATTTACTTTTTGAAGATAATTTCATTTAAATGTTGACCGCGGCTGCGTCTTAGGTGGTCCATTCGGAAAGTCCGCTTTTTTATCGACAAATTTTGTTCAGCGATGAGGCTCATTTCTGGTTGAATGGCTACGTAAATAGGCAAAATTGCCGCATTTGGAGTGAAGAGCAACCAGAAGCCGTTCAAGAACTGCCCATGCATCCCGAAAAATGCACTGTTTGGTGTGGTTTGTACGCTGGTGGAATCATTGGACCGTATTTTTTCAAAGATGCTGTTGGACGCAACGTTACGGTGAATGGCGATCGCTATCGTTCGATGCTAACAAACTTTTTGTTGCCAAAAATGGAAGAACTGAACTTAGTTGACATGTGGTTTCAACAAGATGGCGCTACATGCCACACAGCTCGCGATTCTATGGCCATTTTGAGCGAAAACTTCGGAGAACAATTCATCTCAAGAAATGGCCCGGTAAGTTGGCCACCAAGATCATGCGATTTGACGCCTTTAGACTATTTTTTGTGGGGCTACGTCAAGTCTAAAGTCTACAGAAATAAGCCAGCAACTATTCCAGTTTTGGAAGACAACATTTCCGAAGAAATTCGGGCTATTCCGGCCGAAATGCTCGAAAAAGTTGCCCAAAATTGGACTTTCCGAATGGACCACCTAAGACGCAGCCGCGGTCAACATTTAAATGAAATTATCTTCAAAAAGTAAATGTCATGGACCAATCTAACGTTTCAAATAAAGAACCGATGAGATTTTGCAAATTTTATGCGTTTTTTTTTTTAAAAAAGTTCTCAAGCTCTTAAAAAATCACCCTTTATGAGCAAGTGGAGTTTGCCGGCAATATCAATAACACTATCTGACTCGAGGCGTCCTACATCATACTCGAACAATTTCTGGTTTTCGGGCTTTGCTAGGTCCAGTGCCATTTGTCTCAAACTCCTTGGGCACCGTGGAAACAGGCGCCTTCTCCAGCGCTTAAGCGAAGTTGAGATGGTGCGATATGACACCAACACTTTTACTTCAGGTGGAAACCTGTTACAACCATAATTTAAGCGGCTACGTTTTAACGGCTTCTGTTGTATAGTTCTCAAAGTGTTGGAGTAGAAAGGTATAGAATAGTACACGAAACTTTAAGTTGCTATAACAAGTTTAGTACAAACACAGCAAAAAACTGCGACGAAAAATTCTATCGATTTCTCTAAGAAGTTACAGGGTCTCTATCAAGTTTTACTGGTGTAATTCTAAATTTGATAAGCATCTTTAGCGGGACCCGTAAAAAATATAGGCATCATTTACCACGGTAAGGATGAAATATTTATAGTAAGATAAATACGGCAAGAATAATACAGTTAGACCGCAGTACAGTAGAAGTTAATATCGTTCAAACAGTATCCATATCTCACAAATGGAACGACCTTTAGACAGGAAGCGGTCTCCGGAAATTCCATAACATTAGAGATTCCATATGGGAAATAGCACCGCACATTTCAGATAGAAAGATCCAAAGTGCATTCACTTGTATTAGAATTGGTCACACTAACATCACACACGTTCACCTCTTTGATGAAGTCCCGATCAAAACATGCAACAGATACAAAACTCACATCACAGTAGAGAACCTGATATTAGAATGCCCCAACTACCAAATGCAAAGATCTATGGTCTACCAGGTGTATGCATAAGTTTTTTCCGGTTTAACTAAGAGATGGCGCCAGCGAAAAGTACGCAGCGTATTAATTTGACACATACGTCATTTTGTTCGTCTGACATTAACCTACAAACACACACAAGTTGAGTCCGTCAAAAACTAGTACATTATTTTTTATTAAATTTTAGTTTTGTACTCGTAGTTAGCAAAGATAGATAAATTACGCCAATCATGACTTCAGTTATTAGTAGTTTAATATTCAATCATACAAAATTACACGAGTACTCCTCAATAGTTTCTTTTTCAAAGTTTTAGCAATCGGTCTTATAATTACAGTGCAATCTCCGTAATCCGAACTAATTGCTGCAAGGAGATGTTCGGATTATGGAATGTTTTCGGAAAAATCTAAAAAAAGACAACTGTACATACATATTACGTATGTATTTTATTATTAACATACAATATGCTACAACTTTGAAAGATAAATTAAGAAAATAAGAAATCCACAACTGTACAGCTGCGTGTTTTTTGAAGAATTTCCAATACACACTCTCATTTGTTTGTTTTTTTTGGGGGGGGCTCAAAGTTCCGAACGCTGAAAGATACGACGGTCTAAAATTTCTAACTGTAATATCATACCCGAAAGATTTTACGATGAATATATTAATAAACGTTTATAGAAACGATGAAGACATACAGAGAGTGGTGTTAATTCCAAAAGGATTATGACACGAACGTTAATTCATATAGTGCACAGTTAGCGATTGTGCACGTAAACGACATGTTTATTACCTGAACAGCTAGGATTACTATATTCAAAGCTCAGAAAATTGAAAGTTCAGAAAGTTGTATGGATTAGAAATTTATTTAGAGAAAAACGAACATTTCGAAAGCCTCAATGTCTGAAGTTCTACTTAACAGCAATGTCATATTTGCGAAGATTGAGGATTCCGAAAATCACAGTTCGCAACGTTCACAGTTCCGAAAATAGATTCCACGACAGGAAAAATATCCGAATATCGCACTTTGGATGGCTTGAAGTCCCAAAGATTAATTCTCTTAAAGGGCAAAGCTCTGAACATCACAGTTTGGAAGATTCAAAGTTCCGAAAATATCTTTTCCGACGTGTCATAATTCCGAAAATGAAAGTGTACTCAGATCGCGTAGTTTGTTCTTCTGCGGTAAGATGGCACCATGAGATTTTGACCCTTCGAAATGTTTACCTTTCGGAATTTTGACCCTTCGAAATGTTTACCATTCGGAAAATTGGTCCTTCGAAATTTTGTCGTCTCGCTTTTTAAACTGTCGGGACTTGAAAATAGCGGTTATCGACCTGTTCATTTCCTAACCATCGGAACTTGGAACTATCGACTTTTGATTTGTTTGCATTTTGACTTGCCGATGTTTTGACCATTCGTACCATTAAATTTCGATATATTTAGCTCTCAATGTTTTTGTTTTCTAAGTTTTCTCTGTAGAAAGCGCAATCCTTAAAGAACTTGTTTTTCTGATACTAAAATTTTGAAGCTATAACCTTTATTAATAATGGCAATAGAATTCCTGTTATGTACATTAAATTCATTGTTGGTACATTTACCGGTCTGACTAGATTTTCTTGAGAATTGATCTCTTCTAAATTTTACGATTCTGGATCATGAATGATTACTTTTTTTTAATTTCGGGACTTACCATTCGTATCAACTTTAGTTAGACTAAAAAAAAAACGATATTTCAACCTGTCAAAGTTTTTATTATTCGGAACTTCAAGCCCCCCCCTTTTTTTTGGGGGGGGCTCAAAGTTCCGAACGCTGAAAGATACGACGGTCTAAAATTTCTAACTGTAATATCATACCCGAAAGATTTTACGATGAATATATTAATAAACGTTTATAGAAACGATGAAGACATACAGAGAGTGGTGTTAATTCCAAAAGGATTATGACACGAACGTTAATTCATATAGTGCACAGTTAGCGATTGTGCACGTAAACGACATGTTTATTACCTGAACAGCTAGGATTACTATATTCAAAGCTCAGAAAATTGAAAGTTCAGAAAGTTGTATGGATTAGAAATTTATTTAGAGAAAAACGAACATTTCGAAAGCCTCAATGTCTGAAGTTCTACTTAACAGCAATGTCATATTTGCGAAGATTGAGGATTCCGAAAATCACAGTTCGCAACGTTCACAGTTCCGAAAATAGATTCCACGACAGGAAAAATATCCGAATATCGCACTTTGGATGGCTTGAAGTCCCAAAGATTAATTCTCTTAAAGGGCAAAGCTCTGAACATCACAGTTTGGAAGATTCAAAGTTCCGAAAATATCTTTTCCGACGTGTCATAATTCCGAAAATGAAAGTGTACTCAGATCGCGTAGTTTGTTCTTCTGCGGTAAGATGGCACCATGAGATTTTGACCCTTCGAAATGTTTACCTTTCGGAATTTTGACCCTTCGAAATGTTTACCATTCGGAAAATTGGTCCTTCGAAATTTTGTCGTCTCGCTTTTTAAACTGTCGGGACTTGAAAATAGCGGTTATCGACCTGTTCATTTCCTAACCATCGGAACTTGGAACTATCGACTTTTGATTTGTTTGCATTTTGACTTGCCGATGTTTTGACCATTCGTACCATTAAATTTCGATATATTTAGCTCTCAATGTTTTTGTTTTCTAAGTTTTCTCTGTAGAAAGCGCAATCCTTAAAGAACTTGTTTTTCTGATACTAAAATTTTGAAGCTATAACCTTTATTAATAATGGCAATAGAATTCCTGTTATGTACATTAAATTCATTGTTGGTACATTTACCGGTCTGACTAGATTTTCTTGAGAATTGATCTCTTCTAAATTTTACGATTCTGGATCATGAATGATTACTTTTTTTTAATTTCGGGACTTACCATTCGTATCAACTTTAGTTAGACTAAAAAAAAAACGATATTTCAACCTGTCAAAGTTTTTATTATTCGGAACTTCAAGCCCCCCCCTTTTTTTTCATAGAATTTAAATGTTTACATATAGGATACATATTTTTAAAAAATATTTTTGAATTAAACTGCATATTTTGGCCGGTCACATAAATAAATATGTATGTGTGTCAATATTTACTTATTTACGGCCTTGCTAGGCATTTATTATTCTTTTATAAATACATGTATCTTACCAAATAACTTCACAAAAAAAGTTAAAAAATTGTACTTTTGTCCATTGGTCGTTACACTGTGGGCCAGTTTGGATTACTGGAATGTTCGGATTATGGAAATTCGGAATATGGATATTGCACTGTACATACTTCTCTATATTAAAATAAAAATTTTGTGTTATTGCTAGAGTGGAACCAGTGAATTTTTACACATGACAGTCGAATGTACGTCGAGATAAATCGCATAAAAATTTGTTATTATTATTCGTTGTATAATATTTTATTTCAACATTTTTTGTCATGTTACTTTCAAATTTCTTTAAAGTTCCATCATATCAAAACCTTAAGCAACATTCATAACATTCCCCTTCTCACATTCATTTATAATGGCTGTACGCCTATGCCTGCCATAAAATCTAAGAACATACGATTTAAATTTGACTTTGATTTTTTAATATACAGCTGCTGGACTTTATGTCTTATTTAAATAATTTAATTTTGCCCACAGATAACTGATGCCATGTCCGAATCTAAAAAGAAATGTAGACAGTACAGTGCTGATTATTTGAAATTTGGCTGCATTCCATCATTGTCGGACAAACAATTGCCTATTTGCCTTTTATGCAACAAAGTTTTGAGCAATGACGCTATGAAACCATCTAAGCTGCAGGATCATCTGAGAAGATGTCACCCTGATAAAACAGATAAAGATTTGAAATACTTTCAAACACTCAAAGATGAACTTCAGAAGAGACCCACTCTGGACAGAATGTTCGCTTCGACGTCACAAAGAAACGATGATGGTTTGCGGGCTTCTTACAATATCTCGCTACTTATAGCAAAATCCGGAAAACCGCATACTATCGGAGAGAAGTTAATTTTGCCAGCCGTTGAAGAGGTTTTAAAAACTGTTTTACACAAACCTGCATCTGATATCATGAAAAGAATTCCCTTAAGCAACAATACTGTTGAAAGACGTATTGATGAAATGAGTTCTGATATTGAAAGCTTCTTGTGTAATTATTTGCAAACGACCCATTTCTCTATACAACTCGACGAGTCAACTTTACCTGGTAATGCAGCATTATTATTGGCAAATGTTCGTTTTATTATGAATCAAGAAATCTACGAAGAACTGCTCTTCGCAAGAACTTTGACAACCGACACTAAAGGTGAATCAATATTTCATGTTTTGAAGGATTACTTCATTGAAAAAGCAATCCCTTTATCAAATATAATATCAGTAGCTACAGATGGAGCACCTGCCATGGTTGGACGTTATCGTGGATTTATAAGCTATTTAAAACAAAATGTGTCAGGGGTGTTAGCAATACATTGCGTCATTCATCGACAGCATTTAGATGCTAAAAAATTGAGTGTTAGATTGCATGAATCTCTTCAATTAGGCATTGATGCAGTGAACCGAATCCGAAGCAACGCGTTGAATACGCGGTTATTTGCGCAGCTGTGTGAATAAAATGACGTACACTTTCATCAATTACTCCTTCACACTGAAGTACGCTGGCTGTCGAAAGGTTTGACAAGATTTTTTGCACTTTTTGAGACTATTTTAGAATTTCTGGATACTAAAGATAACATTTTTAAAGAAAGTTTAATGAGGTGGAAAACAGACATCGCCTATTTAACAGATTTGTTTACAAAATTTAATATGGTTAATTTGCAGTTACAAGGCGACAGTTTAAATTTGATTAAAGCAAAGTCCATCTTATCAGCGTTTCTTGCCAGAGTTAAACTAATGAAGCAAAATATTGGACGCGGCGAATTTTCTCAGTTCCCCAATTTGTCACAGACAAACTGCCAGGAAGACGACGTTTCAACCTACGTTCAACATTTAAATGCCCTCTATTCAGATTTTGAAACTAGGTTTGAGGATGTTTTGACGATACTAATACCACCGTGGTTAATTAATCCATATGGTGACATAGAAGAAACGAATGTTATAATACAAGAGGAACTGACTGAACTAAGTACAAATGAAGAACTTAAGGTTCAGTTTAAAAACGGATATCAGCAATTCTGGCTGCAAAACAACATACCCGTTACTTATCCCGTATTATGGAATATAGCGAGGAAATTTTTTATTTCCTTTCCATCGTCATACCTAGTGGAAAGGGGGTTCAGCGCTGTTACCAATCTCCTAACGTAAAAAAGAAACAGACTGGACATCATTAGCCGAGGAGATTTAAGATTAACCCTTACAAAATTGACGCCAAATGTTGATAATTTATTATTAAAGCATTAGGTTCAACCTTCTCACTAAAAATATTTACTTATTGCTTAGTTTATTTTATGTTACGTATCAGGGGTACAAATTGAAAATGCGGGTTTGATAACAGATGGCGTTACTAACGCTATACGCATCAGGCAGTACTGTGACTATGTTCATGTCAAAGCTACGTCTTATAGCTTTAATTTTCAGTATGTGTCAATTTGTCGCAGTGTCAAATTCATAGTTTTTTTGAGCTCTCAATATGTCGAGTTTCGTGCCAACAAAACAGCATTTGCGGGAAGTTTTAATTTACTTCTTTAATTTGAAGAAAAGTGCTGCTGAAGCACATCGATTGGTCTCCGAGGCTTATCCGAGTCATGTTCCATCGGTTTCAACGTGCGAGAGATGGTTTGTGCGGTTTAGAAGTGGTGATTTTGACGTTGAGGACAAAGAGCGGCCGGGCCAAGTGAAAAAGTTTGAGAATGCTGAATTGGAGGCAATACTCAATGAAGACTCGTGTCAAACTCAACAAGAGCTCGCAGATTCATTGGGAGTGACACAACAAGCCATTTCCCATCGTATAAAAGCCCTCGGAATGATCCAAAAGCAAGGACATTGGGTGCCGTATGAGCTGAAGCCGAGAGACGTCGAGCGCCGTTTTTTTGCATGCGAACTGCTGCTCGAACGGCAAAAACGGAAGGATTTTTTGCATCGCATTGTCACTGGTGATGAAAAGTGGATCCATTACGATAACCCGAAGCGCAAAAAATCATATGGTTACCCCGGCCATGCATCATCATCGACGGCCAAACCAAATATTCACGGCGCCAAGCTCATGCTCTGTATTTGGTGGGACCAGCTGGGTGTGGTGTATTATGAGCTATTGAAATCGAACGAAACCATCACAGGAGCACTATACCGAACTCAATTGATGCGTTTGAGCCGCGCACTCAAAGAAAAACGGCCACAATACGAGCAAAGACACGACAAAGTAATTTTGCAACATGACAACGCTCGGCCACATGTTGCAGCGCCGGTCAAAACATACCTACAAACGCTGAAATGGGAAGTCTTACCCCACCCGCCGTATAGCCCAGATATTGCTCCTTCCGATTACCACCTTTTCCGATCGATGACACATGGCCTAGCTGACCAGCGCTTCCATTCTTACGAAGAAGCCCAAAAATGGGTCGATGACTGGATAGCAGCCAAGCCGGCCGAATTTTTTCGCGACATTATCCGTAAATTGCCAGAAAGATGGGAAAAAGTTGTGGCTAGCGATGGACAATACTTTGAATAATTCATTTGTTACCATTTTTTCAGAATAAACGTTCAAAAATAGAAAAAAATCCCGCATTTTCAATTTGTACTCCTGATATATTTTATATAACAGTTACAAAATTTTATTTTGAGTAGTTTCAATTTGAATTCAATTAATAAATGTATAAATTAACTTGTGTCCTTACTTCAAGTTTTTAACACTAAACTTCACTACAGTTAGAAATTTACAAAAAATCAATATCAGGTAAGTAGGGGGTCTACCCAAAACCGAAAAACATGGCAAGGGGTCTACGACACAAAAAAGTTTGGGATTCTATGATTTAACGGATAAGTTATTAGCATTATATTGTTTAAACAATTATTAGGAGAGACACAGGTCAAAAAGTGAATAAATAAATCTTAACAGTCGTGAAAGTCGTAAACGGTAAGTGATACAAATGTAAAATAATTGGAAAAAAAGATAGGAAATTCAATTATCTACAAAAAAAAGTTATTACCATATTTGGCCTAAGGTGCACGGTAATAGAGATATAGGCCGATACAGTTTTCCTCAAAATGGCGGCACTTGCGGACGCTTCATTTGTAAGAATTTTGTTCATTAACATTCGGTACATGATACTGAACCTAATTACGAAAAAAAATCAGCGTAATCATGAAATGTTTTGCAATATTACCTATTGCCTGTACTACTTGGCGAATCGAAGGCTTGCGACGCGAGTAGCTACGCGCTAAGGGGGCCCGCGCATCGTAAAAATAGTAGATTGAAACATTAATAATTTTTCAACCAGATACCGAAAAAATCTGATTGAATGCTCATCAGAAAGTGTGGCACGCTATGTACCTAATGGTCAAGTATGCAATTTTTCGGAACGCCCATTCGTTCACTGTTAATTCGCGAATTAGTAAATAAACGAATTTTGCACGATTTTTTTCTTTCTCGCTCGGCTTCAAGGCGTTGATAATGTAATGTCACATGTCACAAAAATCTATTTTTTATGTAAATGAAATATAAATTTCATGAATCTGTGTTACGGGTAATATAATTGATAGTTACATACCTAACACATTTTGTGCTTCTAATTGGACTAATTTTTATTTTTAATAGCTGCAATATTATAGTCATTAATATTCATATAATATAAATAATAATATGCCGAGGCTAACCTTATTTTAATCACACTATATTTACATGATTTTAAACATGCAAATAAAGTACGATAACATAATGGTTCAACCCAATAATACAGTTATTTAAAATATTAATTCGTCCAATCATAGCCACGAAATGTGGTACGTATAACAATTAGATGCAATTGTAAATTATATTACTCGTAATATAGATTCATAAAATAGTACAGTTAATGTACATAAAAGATTTTTGGAACATGGGATAAAAAATTATTAACGACTTGAACTCGAGCGACAGAAGAAAAAATCGTGTAGAACTCTCTTATTTCCTAACTCACGAATTAACAGTGAACGAATGGGCGTTACGAAAAATTGCATACTTGACCATTGGGTAAATAGTATGCTACACTTTCTGATGAGCATTCAATCATATTTTTCCGGTATCTGGTTGAAAAATTATTAATGTTTGAATCTAATATATTTACGATGCGCGGGCCCCCTGAGCGCTTAGCTACTCGCGTCACGAGCCTTCGATTCACCAAGGGAAGATCCGTAACCGAGTCTCAAATATTTATAACGCGATGAAACCGTGGTGTACAGAAAATCTTTTTGTTTTCGTGCAAATCCATCGTACGTTCGAACCTTTTTTACAAAACTTGTGTCAAGATTAAAAAATTAATAACGGTTCAGTCATCGGTTTCGTCGTACAAGCGAACGACTTTCGGCGTCTATCTTCCTTTAGCTCAGTGTTTCGCGGCGGACGCTTCTCTCTCGCACACTGACTAACGCGTTCAGTGCAGCGACTCTGCTATTTCCCGATTGTCAGATGCTTTTGACACCGATATTCCTATCTTACGTTCCGTATCTCTATTGGTCTCTCTCGCTCCACCGCGATCGCAAAGGCTGCTACCTCACTCGCTCTCATAGCCTCGTAGTCACTGTAGCGCATTATCTTAACGGGAGACTAAAGTTACGCGAGCTCTGATCGGTGGGTAAATATTTAGCTATGGGAAGGACCTTCCGATCTCAATCATTTTAGTCGTACATTACATAAATCATCACTCTCAGTAATGCTGTAAAGCTTACAGCTGGCGGTCACTCTTTGTTACAAAGATATTAACAAACAAAGATTGAAAATTGAAATATAATTTTTCGACGCTGTATGTATAGCTTGTCTTTTCAAACTCCACAAATACTTACACATCTACACAGCTAATACGTGAATTAAAAGAACATAATGTACATAAATAATATAAAAAACCTAATGAACCTAAAGGACCAAAATAATGCAACAGATATATATTAAGTTTATATAATTCTCTTTATACGACTGTCTTACGTTCTTTAGTTTGTTTAAATGCAGCCTCTTACTGCTCTCCGAAACTGTATTGCATTATTTAGATTCTATAAAAACGTAAGACAGTCGTATAAAGAGAATTATATAAACTTAATATATATCCGTTGCGTTCTTTTGGTCCTTTAGGTTCATAAGGTTTTTTATATTATTTGTGTACATTATGTTCTTTGAATTCACGTATTAGCTGTGTAGATGTGTAAGTATTTGTAGAGTTTCAAAAGACAAGCTATACATACAGAGTCGAAAAATTATATTTCAATTTTCAATCTTTGTTTGTTAATATCTTTGTAACAAAGAGTGACCGCCAGCTGTAAGCTTCACAGCATTACTGAGAGTGATGATTTATGTAATGTTCGTCTAAAATGATTGAGATCGGAAGGTGCTTCCCATAGCTAAATATTTACCCACCGATCAGAGCTCACGTAACTTTAGTCTTCCGTTAAGGTAATGCGCTACAGTGACTACGAGGCTACGAGAGCGAGTGAGGTAGCAACTTTGGCGATCGCGGTGTAGCGAGAGAGACCGACAGAGATACGGAACATAAGATAGGAATATCGGTGTCAAAAGCATCTGACAATCGGGAAATAGCAGAGCCGCTGCACTGAACGCGTTAGTCAGTGTGCAAGAGAGAAGCGTCCGCCGCGAGACACTGAGCAAAAGGAAGATAGACGCCGAAAGTCTTTCGCTTGTACAACGAAACCGATGATTGAACCGTTATTAATTTTATAATCTTGACGCAAGTTTTGTAAAAAAGGTTCGAACGTACGATGGATTTGCACGAAAACAAAAAGATTTTGTGTACACCACAGTTTCATCGCGTTATAAATATTTGAGACTCGGTTACGGATCTTCCCTTGGCGAATCGAAGGCTTGCGACGCGAGTAGCTACGCGCTAAGGGGGCCCCCGCGCATCGTAAAAATAATAGATTCAAACATTAATAATTTTTCAGCCAGATACCGGAAAAATATGATTGAATGCTCATCATAAAACGCAGCATGCTGTGTGCTTAATGGTAAAGTATGCAATTTTGTAAAACAAATATCGATAGACACGCACGATACCGATGAGAAGCGAAAATGAAGCAAGAAAATATCGTTGCAGCGTGTACGCGAATGTTAAGGGGTCGAAGCTACGCGTGGTGTTCAGCTTGGCAATGTTTATATCCAAAGACCGTTGAGGCGCGGCGAGTGGAAATATCCACTCCACCTTGAACCTCATGACAAGTGGTGTGCACTCTGTCTCGCTCGCACGATCGTTATGGTGCTGTCTCTCTCGTGAGATATCCCTGGCTCTTACGAGCTAGCACTTGGAACAATGTAAAATAGGAAAATTTTTATCTACAATAATAAGATATGTTTTTAATATATAAAGCCGCAAGAATTCTCCAGTAGCTGCAAGCGGAACAATGGTTTTGAACGTCAGAAAGGTCTGGCGCGCACACCAACGAGAGAATTTTTACTGCTTTAGATATTTAAAAAATAACACAATTATGTAGATAACAAAGAAACTATTCTACATTATTAGCAAAATTAGCGCGTCGTACCAAAGATCTTTCACGCTTTATTGCTATGTAATTAAACATTGTGTATGCGGACAACCACAAAAGACTTTACCATGCTTCGTTAATAGATTTCGTCACCGCGTGAGGGATTTTATACGCCCGCGGCTGTACGCAAAAAATGTATCAAAATAATAATCGGGTACTTACCGAGATGAAGCAGCTCTGTATGATAAACTCGACAACTGGAACTGCCGAATTTGAACGCTGCAAGTAGCAAACGAAAACGTTGTCAATACCAAAAGAAGATGCTGATGATCAGCGTACAACGGATCCGCATGGACTGCATTGTCTTTACGCAGCGGAGTCAGAGGCCTTTGGGCCTGCCGGAATCACGCAAGCGCGGCAGCTCGGCGATCGGCTCGTCTGCCGCGCGCGCGATGTCACTGACTCGCCCTCCCGCTCAGCCGATATGTCAGAGTCGCTGCACTGAACGCGTTAGTCAGTGTGCAAGAGAGAAGCGTCCGCCGCGAGACACTGAGCAAAAGGAAGATAGACGCCGAAAGTCTTTCGCTTGTACGACGAAACCGATGACTGAACCGTTATTAATTTTTTAATCTTGACACAAGTTTTGTAAAAAAGTTTCGAACGTACGATGGATTTGCACGAAAACAAAAAGATTTTGTGTACACCACAGTTTCATCGCGTTATAAATATTTGAGACTCGGTTACGGATCTTCCCTTGGCGAATCGAAGGCTTGCGACGCGAGTAGCTACGCGCTAAGGGGGCCCCCGCGCATCGTAAAAATAGTAGATTGAAACATTAATAATTTTTCAACCAGATACCGAAAAAATCTGATTGAATGCTCATCAGAAAGTGTGGCACGCTATGTACCTAATGGTCAAGTATGCAATTTTTCGGAACGCCCATTCGTTCACTGTTAATTCGCGAATTAGTAAATAAACGAATTTTGCACGATTTTTTTCTCTCTCGCTCGGCTTCAAGGCGTTGATAATGTAATGTCACATGTCACAAAAATCTATTTTTTATGTAAATGAAATATAAATTTCATGAATCTGTGTTACGGGTAATATAATTGATAGTTACATACCTAACACATTTTGTGCTTCTAATTGGACTAATTTTTATTTTTAATAGCTGCAATATTATAGTCATTAATATTCATATAATATAAATAATAATATGCCGAGGCTAACCTTATTTTAATCACACTATATTTACATGATTTTAAACATGCAAATAAAGTACGATAACATAATGGTTCAACCCAATAATACAGTTATTTAAAATATTAATTCGTCCAATCATAGCCACGAAATGTGGTACGTATAACAATTAGATGCAATTGTAAATTATATTACTCGTAATATAGATTCATAAAATAGTACAGTTAATGTACATAAAAGATTTTTGGAACATGGGATAAAAAATTATTAACGACTTGAACTCGAGCGACAGAAGAAAAAATCGTGTAGAACTCTCTTATTTCCTAACTCACGAATTAACAGTGAACGAATGGGCGTTACGAAAAATTGCATACTTGACCATTGGGTAAATAGTATGCTACACTTTCTGATGAGCATTCAATCATATTTTTCCGGTATCTGGTTGAAAAATTATTAATGTTTGAATCTAATATATTTACGATGCGCGGGCCCCCTGAGCGCTTAGCTACTCGCGTCACGAGCCTTCGATTCACCAAGGGAAGATCCGTAACCGAGTCTCAAATATTTATAACGCGATGAAACCGTGGTGTACAGAAAATCTTTTTGTTTTCGTGCAAATCCATCGTACGTTCGAACCTTTTTTACAAAACTTGTGTCAAGATTAAAAAATTAATAACGGTTCAGTCATCGGTTTCGTCGTACAAGCGAACGACTTTCGGCGTCTATCTTCCTTTAGCTCAGTGTTTCGCGGCGGACGCTTCTCTCTCGCACACTGACTAACGCGTTCAGTGCAGCGACTCTGCTATTTCCCGATTGTCAGATGCTTTTGACACCGATATTCCTATCTTACGTTCCGTACCTCTATTGGTCTCTCTCGCTCCACCGCGATCGCAAAGGCTGCTACCTCACTCGCTCTCATAGCCTCGTAGTCACTGTAGCGCATTATCTTAACGGGAGACTAAAGTTACGCGAGCTCTGATCGGTGGGTAAATATTTAGCTATGGGAAGGACCTTCCGATCTCAATCATTTTAGTCGTACATTACATAAATCATCACTCTCAGTAATGCTGTAAAGCTTACAGCTGGCGGTCACTCTTTGTTAAAAAGTTACTAACAAACAAAGATTGAAAATTGAAATATAATTTTTCGACGCTGTATGTATAGCTTGTCCTTTCAAACTTCACAAATACTTACACATCTACACATAATGTACATAAATAATATTAAAAACCTAATTAACCTAAAGGACCTAAAGAACGCAACAGATATACTAATTAAGTTTATATAACTGTATGATATAAAGTTTTCTATTCTTTAGATTCACGTATTAGCTGTGTAGATGCGTAAGTATTTCTGGAGTTTGGAAGGACAAGCTATACATACCGCGTCGAAAAATTATATTTCCATTTTCAATCTTTGTTTGTTAATATCTTTGTAACAAAGAGTGACCGCCAGCTGTAAGCTTCACAGCATTACTGAGAGTGATGATTTATGTAATGTACGTCTAAAATGATTGAGATCGGAAGGTGCTTCCCATAGCTAAATATTTACCCACCGATCAGAGCTCGCGTAATTTTAGTCTCCCGTTAAGGTAATGCGCTACAGTGACTACGAGGCTATGAGAGCGAGTGAGGTAGCAACTTTGGCGATCGCGGTGTAGCGAGAGAGACCGACAGAGATACGAAACATAAGATAGGAATATCGGTGTGAAAAGCATCTGACAATACGAAAATAGCAGAGTCGCTGCACTGAACGCGTTAGTCAGTGTGCGAGAGAGAAGCGTCCGCCGCGAGACACTGAGCTAAAGGAAGATAGACGCCGAAAGTCGTTCGCTTGTACGACGAAACCGATGACTGAACCGTTATTAATTTTTTAATCTTGACACAAGTTTTGTAAAAAAGGTTCGAACGTACGATGGATTTGCACGAAAACAAAAAGTTTTTTTGTACACCACAGTTTCATCGCGTTATAAATATTCTGCTACGGATCTTTTAACCTTTGGCGAAGGCTCGCTTCGAAGGCTCGCCGGAGCGAGTAGCTACGCGCTCGAGGGGCCCGCGCATCGTAAAAATAGTAGATTGAAACATTAATAATTTTTCAACCAGATACCGAAAAAATATGATTGAATGCTCATCAGAAAGTGTGGCATGCTATGTACCTAATGGTCAAGTATGCTATTTTACGGAAGGCCCATTCGTTCACTGTTAATTCGTGAATTAGGAAGTAAGAGAGTTCTACACGATTTTTTCCTCTCTCGCTCGAGTTCAAGTCGTTAATAATTTTATATCCCATGTCCCAAAAATCTCTTATGTACATTAAATGTACTATTTCATGAATCGATATTACGAGTAATGTAATTGACAATTGCATCGAATGGTTGTACGTATCACATTTTGTGGTTATGATTGAACTAATTAACATTTTAAATAACTATGTTATGGGATTGAACTTTTTTGTTATCGTACTTTATTTTCATGTTTAAATTCATGTAAATAGAGTTTTAATTAAATAAGGTTATCCTCAGCAGAAGTTATCATGTTATATGAATATCAATGACTATCTGTAAATACTTGTAAAAACATTTTACGGAATTATAGAATTCGATAGCAAGCAGTACATCGATAAACCGTTGAATGTGAGATATCTCTGGCTCACTTCGCTAATTTATGGTATCAATATATAAAGCATCAGTAATTCGTGCGGAGAGCAGAGCCAGCCCAACTACAGAAGAAGAAGCAGAAGCAAGACGTATTTTCCATGTTTAGAATGCTGTTACATGGATTGTGAGTGCACATTATTATATCGTAAATTCAATTAATTATTATTTTTAAATCAAAAACATATTTCAAAAGTTGTTTTTGCAAATTACAGATACCGATTGAAATGGATCCGATCCGTATAGATACATTGAGATGGCATATATCCAGATATACGCTATCTCGGTGTTTATAGTTTGTAAAGCTGATATGCAAGTTTAGATATGAAGAAATAAAATATTATCTAAAATGATAATTTATAAGTTTCGCGAAAAAGTCTCTTGCAATTATAATTGGAAAGATCACACCCATGCGGCAACGGGAGCGTTACTGCTAATTGCCGTATGTTTTAAAATATTACGTGTTTAAAAAGATAACGATGTACCCATTCTGCATCCCTTGAAGAATTAGCTCGTGAGTACCGAAGATATCTCATGTTACACGCTTTGCCGATGTCAACATTGTTGCGCGGAACCTCACATGCAACTTCGTCCATTTGACCTCTGTGTACACGTCAGATAGTGTTTTCCTGTTTCGTTACGGGAGGCGAAAGACTCGCAAAGACCGCATTCAATTTTTGGATCACACTTTCTCACCGTACACTGAACAGAATTGAATGCAGTTCACTCAGTAGACAGCAAGCATGTATATCTGCTGGCCAACATGCGCAGAATTGTTAAAATTGGAAATTATAATTACAGATTAATTATCCGTACTTACCTGTAATAGGAAAAACACTTTTTAAAGTGATTTTGGGCAAAAGTCGATAAAACACCGATTTTTACCGAAAAGCCAGCACAAAAACACACACGGTACACCTATTCCGATTGCGATTAAAAAACGAAAAAGTACCTAAATTGTGCACGGAAATTACTGTAGATAATCTGAAACAATTGACCTCCGAGACGTGGCCGATAGTTCAGTTGTTTGAAGTGGAGACAAAATATTCATGAGTGCGAAAGAAATAGAAGTAGTAGGTAGATGGTTTTGCTTCATCTGAATTTCGCGATAGGCGCTGGTAGTTATTCATATGGCTGTCTCTCTCATACACCGTTAGAGTGCAATGTTATTGTTTACAGACTTTGTTATCCACTGAATAGGTTTCATCTCCCCATAACGATCACAGTTCGCGTCACTGGAGATTATCATATTCATTATCAAATTCTCTAGAATTACATTCAATGTAATTCTATTAAAAAATTTCAGGAATTTTGGGCCTTTTTGAAAAACAGCATTGCAGGTTTTGATATTGACCGGGCCGGGGACGGAAAGGAATTGTGATATTTCAACATCATACTAGAGTGACGAGGCAAAACACTCGCTCCACGTTGTACCACGTGACACCTTGTATGCTCTCTCCTGCACTAACGCGATTCCTATGGTATACTTCGTGTTTCTCACACATCGGTAGCGTGGGGTGAGATTTTCGCCTGACCTCATGGGGGTGGAGCAATAGAGCATTTTCATATTTCAACGTGAATATGAAGTACGATCTAGCCGAAGGAAAAATACCCACAATTTTTTTTTAAATTAACCAATTGTGATAAAGTTATTGAGTAACCAGTATTCTCAGCGTTTGGTAGCAGCATCTCGAACCAACTAACTCATGATTATGAACAATTCCTCAGCTGTTGTAGCGAATTTTTTTTCCTCTTCTATAGTTTCAGTATTGAACTGAACATAACAATGTTTGTTTCAATAAGAAACTTCGTAAATGTGCAAGAAAATAGGTAATTATGTGTCGGAACTTGCATCTCACTCGCACTTAAGTCACGGGAAATGCCTATTTTCGGAAGCATCTCGAAACGACTTTTTTCAACTACCTTTGTAATAAAGGACAGAATAATAAAGAATTTGATGAAATAAATAAATTGGTTACCCGTCTAATAGCCTAAATAACCGAAGTCAACGTTATTCCCATTCAGATAAAACGCACAAACCGATTTTAGCGAGTCATTCATGTGTCGCCGTCGCTAGATATATATATTTGATCGCTCATATAGTGTCGAGTGCAGCGCACGGTCTTACACACACAGCGAGCTATTTTCGAGATAAACAAAATCCTTCAAGGTTATGAATTCAATAATTTTTTTTATAGAAATAGTATAATTTTCTTAGATAATCCAACGAATTGACATATTTTTTACCATATATAGATATATTTTATTCGATAATAATATGTATTTTTTGTTTTTATGTTGATGACCCTTAAACAGAGGCTTCGTTTTTTTGTAAATAATCAATCTACCCAATTAAACCACGGGCAACCGAAAAGTTTCTCGTGAATGCAGGTTGCTTGACTACCAAAATTATACTAAATACAAATTTATTACCCGCATAATAAACTAGTTTCCTTCGACAGCTCAGTTGAATGGTACGTAGTTCTCCACCTTCCTTCGAGATTTTTTTGACACTTCAGAATAGTACGGCTCAATGCGTGAATATGGCATCGAGTGAGCCTTACAAGTCCGACATGTATCAGAAAATGTCGGTATGAGAATAATGTGCTACAGACTTTTAGCTCTGTCATTCACACTGTCGGATCAAGAACTCACTTGACATGAACCACCTCTTAAAGGATGTGACATACCATCCCCCTCGACCGTCCCGAGCTCAATGGGTATCAAAAACTGTTTACCTAATTTTTCGTGCAGAATGTTTCTGGACAAAATCAAATTAGGTTAAAGTTCGTAATGAATGAATGAAGCAATACCTAATTTCCTTGTATTCAAAAACCCCCGGCATCCTTCAAAAAATAGGTAAACAGTTTTTGATACCGACTGCTGTGTGCGCTACACTGACTCATAGCTATGAGAGCGAGTGAGTAAGAGGTCATTGCTTATCATGATGGAGGGACAGAGGCAGACAGAAATATGCATCATCAGGATAAGAATATCAGTGCCAAAGGTAACTGAGGGGAAAGAGCAGAGTGGCTGCGCTGAATGAACGCGTTAGTCAATGTGTCAGAGAGAGAGAAGCGTCCGTCACGTGTCTCAGCTTACGAGATAGATGCCTATAGTCGTTGATTTGTTCGATGTACCCAAGATTAAGCCGTCAATAATTTTCAAAATTCAACACGAGTCTTAATTAAGTAATTCTGAACGTTAGACGATTGTATTTAAAAAAAAGGTTTTTTGATATACTACAGATATAACATCGCATTAAAAAAATTCAGGCTCGCTTATGGACTTATCAACGATTAATTGTCCCACCCTCGATAAATTGTACATTCGTACCTACAGAGGCATATGGATGAAAGCTATATTTCATGATTTTTGTTCTGTATTATAACTATGGTACGCTATATTTGTTCCGTAAAAAAACCTATGTTGAATCCAGTATTTTTAGGTTAGGTTGTTTTTATTATCCCCTCAGTCTCCGGACCGTGAGATATCAAGATTTGGAAAATTATTCTATGATACAGTTATTATTATTATTATTATTATTATACACGCGAAAATAAAAAAATTCGCTTATTTGATATATTTCAGAATTTAATACAAGCCAAGAGTATATGTAAAAAGAATATGTGCATATTTATTCAAAGTATTTTAGAAGTGTATTTTACAGTCGAGCGATATATATTGAACTTGTATGCACCATATATTCACGACATATATACATATTATATACGACTTTTTGATAAGATGGATATCACTAATTTAAAACATATTGCATATATTTTTGCATTTATTTCATATATGGTATATAAATTTCAAAATTTTCATACGGCGAGTACCCCGAATTTCTCGCCTCTTTTTTCTACTTTCACAACTCGCCAGTCATCGACTCGGGATGTTTTCAACGATTTACCCCAGACTGGTTCGCACCAGTGATGCCAGAAAGCGGCCGCAGCAGCATGACGCACACAAGCGCACGCCCGTGTACGTGTGACCACCCGAGCTGGTGGAGCATCGGAGCAATTGAGTCATCCCCCCCCTCCCGCCCTCGCCCTTCCAAAGAGGTGGCTCAAGTCACGTGATCTATGGTCCGAGAATCCGTAAGTGCGATACAGAGCTAAAAATTCCTAACACATTTTTCTCGGACTTAGATTTTCTGTGTTGAATTTGTGGGGTTCACTCCGTGCCACATTCCGGCTGTGAGCCTTTTTCTCTTAACGTCCCTACAAAAATCTGGATTGAAGAAAAATGTGTCGAAAGTTTCGAGGTGAACTGTCTCACTTTGAAATGAGGCAAAACATGTACCACGTGACACGTGAGTGCGAGAGAGATAACCGATAATTTTCCAGACCAAATAATTTAGAAATTAATCATATTTCGCATAAAAGCGAACATTTATACAATGCAAAGTACAACAAGCTATTGCCTAGAACGCGTTTTTACCCGAAATATCTACGGTAAATAAAATTCATGGGTTACAGTTTTTGTTAGCGATTAAGTAGGTTTCGCCTCGCTTTAAGTATAATATTGTAGCTAAACATAGAAACAAATATACACAACACGCGATATTCCGGAATGCAATAAAATATAATTACGTTTCATTACATCGTGTTATTAAAAGAAAAGACTTTAACCTCCCCGTAAATTATCTTCAATATTTATTCAACATTTAACATGAACAATTTTAAGATAAATTGTTTTGATCGACGCTCGTGAGTCACCCCACACGCACACTGACACACAAAAAACACGCTTAAAGCAATATATCTGGACTGAAACTAGCATTCATTTACAATAAGCGTGCAACGTATAAACGCTTCACGGGGACAAAGCACCTTCTCGATTCAGCAATCTAAAATGTTATCACGAACCACTCTAATGCACAATTTTTCTTGGCTATCCCGTGCATCACGAAATTAATACTAAAGTGATTGAACCCATTGACATTGCCTACCAACAAAACCAACTAAAGAAATTATATTTTATTCTCACGGACGACGGCCGTGAACAAAGCTCTCGGGTTACTAATAAATTGGCATAAGAATAACGCGAGACACTTGATACACGAAGAGAACTTACAAGTTTAAACTGAATCTAATATAACAAAGAAATATATTGATTGCTAGACTACAAGGGCTCACCGGGACTCGTAGAGGTGCTTCACGTATCGTTCTCTCTTCATGTTACTTTCTTCCTCCCCAGATGACTATCTCGAGCTTTCGATTTTCTTCATTCGATACCTACCAAGGGAATCATTGCGCAATAGCTGAAAATAAGACGACGTACGGACGTAAACAGTTGAGACGCCGAGAGACCTTGTCGATTTCGGGATCACGAGATCTGCCTTTATTTTACGCTACTTTCGTCGTGAGTGATCAGGTGACCAACACTGGCTTTCGTGATTATCATTAGCGTTTTCGTAGTTGGCAATTTCGCGTGGGAAAACCAAATTATGCTAGTGCTCGGGTCTTCTCATATATTATGTTTAAGCCCCCAGCACACTGTTTAAGCACCTAGCGTGTACGCGCCAGTCGTATCGTGATTAGCTAGGTCCGATCGTATTGTGCAATAGAAAGGGAAACAGTTTGGATAAGTAGCCGCAAGGGGCGTAGAAGTTAAGATGGCGATGTAAGCCAAAGAACGAACGCGTGAAGTGTCACGCTCGTCGATATATTTTGCAATAAACAGTTTTATAAAAAGTACAAGTGGTGTAACTTATGTTTAACCCGACTGAACATAGCGCCATTCGGTTCCGTATTTTAAACGAACTGAGTTATGGGGATCTCGTACTGTCTACGATCTATTTATCTTACGCACACGTATTATATTTCAGAGTCCAGAGTCCAGTATTCACGTAGCCCTCACAGTGGTCGCACGACTCGCTGAGCCGATCAAGTTATACATTTCGCTGGCTTACGCATCATCACAGGATATACAAAATGTAGGTTATACAATTTAATCTGATCCCCGCAGAGCGCCAGGGCGATAAAACAAGGTAGTAACACAACGGAAACAGCGATAGACGACGGCGGTGAAGTAGCAGTGAGAGGTCGCGTAGCGATGCAACGTGGAGAACGGCCCTCCGTTGGGTGTGGCGATGATGCGCCCTCTTATACAGTAATCTCAGGAACGAAAGGGCCGTGTGAACTCAGTCATGTGTCTCGAAATCTTCGGATGTAACGGAAGGATGGCGGGAAACGAAGGCTGTGCGACAGCTCTTCTCGCCGGTAAAACGCTTTGTGTCTCAGTAGATATAAGTAATTTTTTTTTTAAAACCAGAAGAATTAAAGTAGTTTTCTTACTATAGCCAGTGACATTTAAGGATGTTCGGTGTCGCTTTAAGTATATTATATCGAATGTTAAATTAGATTGAAAGTTGTTGCTGTTGACAGCTCATGTGCAATAAAACGATAGAGAAAGCAAAAAATATAGGATCTCCAGTCATTGGATAATCATCTGTCTACTGAAAAGAGCATTTTATGAAGCTATAAAAATATTGCAATTTAAAATTAGACATTGCTTCCATATTTTTTAAATTGTTAACACATCTTCTCGAAAAAGTATACGCATTAGTTTACTATTACTCATAATATCCGTGGCACTAAACTTGCAAAACCTATTTATAATTAAACACCATTAATGTTTTATTTTACGAAAAGAATACTCGGTTGAGATAACCAAAAAAATAATTGTTCCAAACAATTCTTTTGGTTATATATGCTTCAGACGATTTTCTGGTTACACGAACCAAATAATAAATTGTATACATAAATTTAGTTGTACAAACGTAGCAAAACATATCTTTAAATGGATACATTAAGTCTGCCTGGCCCCAAGTAATCAAAAGTTTGACCACTGTCAAATCCGGGGATGGCCATCACCAATGTGATGGAGAGTGGCCATCACCTATGTGAAGCAATAATCGCAAGAACATTTTTGTTTTATATAATACGTAATTTCAGTCCTATTTAGAACGTGATTGATACGAAATTACGCGATATGTAAATTGTGTGACATTAATGTGAGGAACGTGCACATCGCATGAATAATATAGCGGTTCGCTCATTACTGGCGTCTCCTCGTTCCTAAATTACGGGCGTGGTAGCGCAAACCAATTTAATTGATAACATCCAGTTCTACCATATTCACCGTAAACTTGGTTACACTACTGGTTATACTATTGTCATTAAGTCGTGGTAGCCTATTTTCGTGTCTGCTTTTTGGTGATAAATTTAAATGCAATTTCTTGGTCACTGCATTCAATCACGTTGATTGTATGTACCATTGTCCTCACGGAGTTTGAATTGCCGAAGAAATCAACTGTACAAGGTTACGTCGATAAACACATTGGTCACTATACCATTGTATATCAATAAAAAATTGGTACTTTTAACCAAACCTTCTAAGGTATTTTTTGCAAGTTGCGTCGGCTTTGAGTGACCTGGTTGTTATGGTTTATTTCGTAATATATGATAATAGGTACTGCGGGACCGAAAGACCCAGGAGCTTTAACGTATCGTTACCAAACAAACTTCAAGAAGATTGTAGAAACACAGAAGTGACTGAAACCTATCATATAGCATACGACGTGACGAGGTAACTACTCGAGAGACAGTCTTGACGTATTAACACCATGAAACAGAATTTTATCGTTCTCATTAAAACATTTATCGTGAGTCTCACAAATGCTAAAACGTCTCGTTCTAAAGTCTTACGGCTCCCGTCACAGGTAACTAACTCACTAATTACTGCATGCAACGACATGTTCCTTACGCAGGAGTCGTTGCATTTCCATCTCTAAAGGATTCCGTATAGTTATAAAGAAATAGACTACGACACCCTAGTGAGTCACTTTCATCTCGCCTCCGCCCCATATTATACAGACGTTTTTGCAGGTGTTCCGCGTTAAACGATGCTACAAAAAAGCATAAAAATTCATTTCACACGTCAATTTTCCGTTTTAATTGCCAAATAGTGACAATTACTGAGGTATCTCGATATACTTCCGATCTAGAGGATACCAGCTCAGAGCGTTATCAATTACTGTGTTCAGAGATGCGGAGCAAATATTTTACACATCAGAAAGTATTCGACGAAGTTTAAAAAAGTACGATAATGATTCTTAAGGACGTATTTTTGCATTGTAACCGTATAGATGGGTCGGTGCCTGCAGAAGCTTTATGTATGACAGATATGTACGCACTCACCCGTATCACGTATTAAATTTAACATCTCTATTTAACTCACGATGTCTTAAAAACTAACAGTAAACCGTTGTCAATTTTTTTTAGCATATTCGTGTTACGTTTCTCTAAAACACTTTCGTCTTTTGTTCGATTTTTAAATATCATTCAAACGGTATAGCGAAAAACGTGTTGCTCGTGCATGCTTGCTGAAAAGGTGCAGCATGCTAATCATACCAACTTCGAATGTAATTATGCCGACTTAGGAACGGTGAATCGTGTTTAAATTGCACAGAGGTTTAGATAATACATTTTATCATATTAATACCAATTTTTGCCGAATTTTAAAATAAATTATTCAATGGATCTCTTTAATGGTGGAAATCGACCTCAGTGCGAGGTCAGAAACGAAGACCCTTTATCTCCGTCCGAATTCTGACGTCCATTCTGGATGTTAACGACGCTTCAATCGTTCGGTGGTGACGTTCTAATTACGATCGTAACCACGAGCAATTAGTGCGCTTTTCGGTTCTGGCTACTAATGCACCAGTAGACCACATCGCGTTTAACGAAAAGGTCCAGAGGATGGAACATCAGAGAGATCTATGCCGGGGTTTAGGGTTGAGTGGACGCTACGTGTTGAAGATTCACGCCGTGAATATGCGTCCTTTCCGGAATGGGTAGAACGTACACCATAACCGCAGCTCCGGTACCGAGGAGCAGGTTCAGCGCTAGGATGGTCAAGTTTCGAGGACGATAGGGGTCAGTCCTGGCAAGAATCATTTGGCTGTTGCACCCGCTTTCTGGGGTACAGAGGTTCTGGCAAGCCTCCAATCTTGTAGTAGATTGGCTGCAGCAGGAACGGGTAGGTAACGCCATCGATCCCGAGCACGGTCTTGCCGATTCTCTATGTTTATTTCGAGAAAAATATTCACCCTATGTGTTCCGTGCGAAGCCCACTCAACACAGTGATCTCTGTGAACCCAATGCCCGAGTAGACAACGTGACGGGAAATTAATAGACATTTCGGTAATGAGATACAACGATTGTTCTTCTAGAACAGAATTAATAGTCGTTAATAGTCCTGTTTGTCATAACATTGGTATTAACTTAAAGATGCATGGTGTAGTCATTTATGAACGATAACGTGGCGACGTTCCGTACCGAACGTTCTTACAATATTTGTAGGTCACTGTCCTATCGTCTGTATACTGGCTAATGCTATTTAAAAATCGATTAGCTCTCCCAGTGCATACAGACGGAGCAGTGGGAGGATTATCGCGGATAATTAAGAGACAAAGTGGTCATGGTTGGCTTGCGTCACTTTGAAACCTGAACGGAACATGTTATGATGCCAAATTTTCTTTATTCTTGTTATTGTCGATATTTGTGCAAGCACGAGTTAAAAAAATTGGTATACAGTGTTGATGTGTAGAATGCGGAAAATTGTAATGAATCGTACAGTGCACGTTCTCCTATTGAAACGGTTAGCCGCGGCCGACAATAGCGGGAAATCCGCGAAGTCCGGAGGTAGTTGGCTGAAGCCTTTGCCGTGTAATCGCATTACTGTCCACGGGTATACCTCTTATTACTACACCTCTGCCATCTAAGTTCGGCGTGAGCTAATC
This sequence comes from Cylloceria caligata, assembly GCA_963942595.1. Lineage (NCBI taxonomy): Eukaryota > Metazoa > Arthropoda > Insecta > Hymenoptera > Ichneumonidae > Cylloceria > Cylloceria caligata. Next base: position 20,433,707 of record OZ012703.1, read on the forward strand.
ACAGCTGATATGAAGACGAATACCGATTCCTACACATACAAGTTTTCATTTCAGAAGACTTGTCATTAATTAGAGGATTCTTACTCGGTGTTTGATGAAACAAGGAGTAAATTAAAAAATGAAATTAATCCTGGGATAAGAAGTGACAGCTGCATTTTCTATTGAGTCGAAAAAACCAGCTTTGAGCTTCTCCCTGCCAGGCCGTACGACGTTAGTTTATTGGGGTTCGATATTTTTAAATTTTGTTAAAAAATTTGGTCGCGCAACAACTATTATCTTTAAATCGAATAACGAAGATTCCCGTGATGGACTGCAGAGCACATTGGAATCTTCTTTTCGAGAGACCTATAAATATTCCCCCATGGAAAAGAAATGTATTTAAAAACATATCCAACTTATAAATGTTATAGTCAGTTTATACGTCAGAAATATATTTTAACAATATTTTGAATATATTTCGAAAATATGTTCTTCCGTTGCATATATTTCGTGCCCAAGATATATCCGAGATATAGAATTTTTTGTAAAAATATCTCTCAATATTTTATAAAAAGAACCCACCACCGTATACAAGTATTCAGGTCGGAGAATAATAGGGAAATTTACACATATATCCCTATTATTGACATGCCGCTGGCCAATAATAGAGGTGTATATACGCATATGCCCCTATTATTGACTTGCCGGTGGTCAATAATGGGGTCAGGGGGAGGAGCCAATGATAGGAACGATAGAAGGAATCAATTATAGAAACAAGGGAATGAGGCAATGACAGGAACAGTGGGATAAGACAATGATAGTGATACGAGGAGGGGCTAATCACAGGGATAGAGGGGTCAGTGGTATGGAGTCCTAGGCAAAGGTTGGTTGGGCCGTTTGGACGCGAGGTCGTGTAGCGCCCGAGCCATACGAAACCCTTGTTTCTTATATATCTTGCATATACTTAATTTTCATAGAGGTTAGAGATTATGTAACGTTGAAGAAATGAAATTGAAAAAACTCAGGACCTTTTGGTGCACCGTATGGGATTTTTCACGAGAGTACAGAGCTGCAGATACTTTTGAGTATCTACTTTGTACTATACATTAAATGCGCTTGTTTGCACGTTATAACGTATAGCTCAAGCTATTACAGAATCGAAATGTAGAAGCATTCCACGAATACGTACATACTCCAGAAACAGCGAAATCACCCTGCAAACTGTACAATGAAAACTGTATTATGGTATTTGTGCAGTAAATGCGTGTACATGCCTACATATACATATATGTACCGGATATAGTGTAATAGAGATATGTCTTATAGCATACTGAGCGCAACGATGGTACTCTACGAACAAGTAGAGGGGCGGAAGTCCGTGGGAAGAGAATACTTAGCGGTGTGCGGCTAGGTTCGTGAACCGAGATCGCCGGAAGTTTGGAGAGTTGGTCGGACCCTTGAAACTAATTCGTACGAATACGGGAACACAATCGGCTACAACGCGAAAGCAGGGTGAGGAATAAAGGGCAACCGAAATAGGTAAACCATGAGCGAGAAAAGGAAACGGTAAAGTCGAGGTCGTTGTTGAAAAGACGACACTTATGTCGAACCTCGGTATTTTCATCGGTGTGCAAGAGTACGAAGACTGCATCCGAAATCGACAATGTCTGACAAAACATAAGCTAGGTATATGTCGCATCGACGAAATGAGGGCAGGGACAGAGAGAAAGAGAGAGAGAGAGAGCGAGAGAGAGGGGGGGAGGAAGTAGAGTGTGCAGCGATAGACTTTGCCCGTTGCTTCAAAGCAGCAGGTTAATGGCAATTGTTTCGAGCGTTTGGCCAGTTATCGAAGTTTCTCTACAGCTGACGACAAATAAAGTCCAGCATTAGTACACGGACAAATATCCCTTCTTGGTCCTTCTTTCTACCGTTGCTTCGGCGATTCAATCCACCATTGTCGGATGAACTTTACGTGACGCGAATCGAGAGCCAGACCACGAACGATGGCGTGAGGTAAAAACGTCAGGCAATGGTCTCACCTATAGAGTACGACCCGATGTATTTGTACATTGTCTATAACTCTCGCTACCCTATTATAAAAATGGTCAAAGAGGAAAATGTATTCTATTCAGAATAACTTGAAAAAAATTGTTTGGGAGTGTCGTCATCAACATGTGAATTTTATCTATCAACATATATATTGATTTTTCAAGTTGGCGTCAATAAGGTGTTATTTTCTACTTATGAATGACATATTGAAAAATTTTGCTGAATATTTCTGCAGTAATGGTAGCATTTGTTAATAATAATGACACGTAACTATCCTCTAAACCTTTTAGAATCTACTGAAACTGATTGCTAGGTTTACTTTGGTACAAAACTCGCTGTAACTTCATCTCAGACAACCGGTGATATCCACATACTCAATGCTCACTGGCTATTATTAGTTATTGTGCATTGTTTATACTGGTTTTATTAATATGATAATACTGATTGGTCTTCTGTCATCATGCACAGCTGTTGCATTTTATTTAACAGTAGAGTTACATCTCTTTGTTACATTTATTAAAGTTAAGTTAAATAACAGTAAGTTTATATCGCTTTGTTACATTTATCATCAAGAGATACGGTAGCGACTAACGTCCAGACGCAACTAGATTCTCTTGCGGCACCTAATTTGTATTGGCTAATTTTATTTAGAAGTTATTACTATTACGTTAACGTTATGACAGCATTTTTAAGCTTTATACAGGTAAAATCAGATAGGTCAGCTCAAAATAGTTCGATTCAGACCAGAATGAAGGCTGTAACTTCAGTTATTTACACCAAATAGTAATTTATATATTGGAAACCCCGTAAAAAATTTCACTTTTTCAATCAGTGGTCAACTTGGACTTTCGGACATTATGCATCTGTTTTGCACATCGTACCCTGCTAATAACTATCGTCGATACATGCCTGTCACTGGTAGATGGAGGTCACTACAATGTAGTATCAACAAAGTTCGGGGTTGACAACATTTGTTACAATGATGAGGGCTGACAACCTTGTACAAATGCAGTTTGGTCGTCGCACCATGAAGAAGATTCAACGCCAACACTGGCTTCGAAGTTATTTCATATTGCATAAAAAATTTGGTTGAAAGGCGAAACACGGAAATGTAAAATTATGCAAAAAAAATTAAAAGAAGAGACATTTCGTACTACAAATGACGGAAAAAAGAAAATTAATTTTTCAAGAACATTTAAAAGTTGGTCGTTCAGCAAAATCCATTAAAATTTTGATACCTCGAACCGCCTGATCACTGTAGTCAAAAAAATGACAGAAGAATACGGAATTTCATTCATCCCCAGTGCAATGAATGGTTAGAAGTCAGACCAAGCTATAGAGAATTGTGTTGCGGATTTCTATACGTTCGATATTATGAGTCGTGTAATGTACGAGGCGTGCAAAAACAATTAAGTTGCGTTTAAAGAAAACGGATAGACAGACGATAAACGGAATAAATTGTTACAGACTAATTTGAAGGTAACGTGCCAGATCTTCAATGAAAAGTATCCAGATTTCAAAATCAGCTTTTCGAAGTTGTATGAACTGAGATCAACTGTACTTTTTGATGCTAGTATGGACTCATTCAATTTGTATTTGTGCTATCCTAATTAATCCGAGTCAGTATTTTACAAAAAGTAGTAAAATCCCACGAAACACAATGTATGAAAAACTTGAGACAAGTACATTTACGTGACCAGTCGACTGTATTTACAAGAAGTTGTGAAATGAACTGAAAACATCCAAAGCAAAGTGGCAAGAATTTGACATTATACGATTTTTTACGGTAACATGAAGCGTCCAGGTCGTCATGACTTATACGAGTACGACGAATTGCCGCTCACTTCCGAATTGATATTTATTTTTCTTTTCTACGATTAGAGGCGAAAAACAGATTCATACAATTATTTAAAAAAACAACGTGCCAATTGAAACTATCACATAGCTTCTACGAAAATTCTCTCCCTCTCTACAAAACACTTTCCATGAGCTCGTCTTTTTTTCAATTTGGCTTTCTGATGAAAGAAACTTTGTAAGTGGATGGGATTACGAGAAAGATATATATAAAGGGTGTTCCAGCAAGAGCGCCGGATTTTAATTTGCCGCCATTTTGTTAATACGAGTTGCACGGTGATTTTTTTTTTACATTTATCACGTACAGACCACGCGATTTAAGAATATGGAGAAGTATTCAAACCAACAACGTTTAATTATTGTAAAAACACATTACAAAAATGGTGAAAGTTTTGCGAAAACAGTTCGCCAATTACGTCAAGTTTTTGGTCGCAATAATGCGCCAAATGAATCGACAGTGAGGTGTTTAATTACAAAATTTGAGACCAAATTTACGCTGATGGATCAGAAGATCATTGTTCGTCGTCGTCCTTGTCGGTCACTCGAAAATATAGCCACAGTAACGGAATCTGTGGCCGAGAATCCAGGAACTTCCATTCGGCATCGTAGTCAACAATAAAACATTTCCAGTAGCACTATGCAACGAATTTTGGTGAAAGATCTGCATTTGCACGCGTACAAGGTTCAATTGGTGCAAGAAATCAAGCCAAGGGACCATGCGCAGCGCCGTGAATTTGCTGATTGGGTGTTGAAACATCATCAAATTAATGCGGATTTTTCGAAGAAAATCATTTTTTCAGATGAGGCACATTTTCAACTCGACGGATACGTAAATAAGCAAAACTGTCGGATTTGGGGTGCTGAAAATCCTCGTGTGATACTCAAACAACCAATGTATCCACCACGAGTAACTGTTTGGTGTGTATTTTGGGCTTGCGGAGTATTTGGGCCGTATTTCTTTGAAAATGCGGCTGGAATTGCGCTAACTGTTAATGGAGTGCGGTATCCCGAAATGTTAACGGAGTTTTTGTGGCCCGAATTGGATGTAATTGATGTGGAGTACATGTTTTTCCAACAAGACGGTGCGACCTGCCACACAGCACGTGAAACAATGGTGTTACTGCAAACTAAGCTTCCAGGCCGTTTCAATTCTCGATTTGGCGATTAACATTGGCCACCAAGATCGTGCGATCTAACACCGATGGACTTTTTTCTTCAAGGCTATGTGAAGGAAAAGGTGTATGCGAATAAGCCTGAAACAGTTGAACATCTTAAAGAGGAAACACGGCGCGTTATTGGTGAAATACAGCCACATTTATGCGGAAACGTTATTCAAAATTTCAACAAAAGAATAACCCTGTGCCACAGGTTTCGTGGTGGCCATTTGCCTGATGTTGTATTTCACGGTTAATCGGAACTATTTTTCTTTATGTTGAAATAAAAATGTTTGCTTAATTAAAAAATAAATGAGTTTTTTCTTTAAAATTAAATCCGGCGCTCCTGTTGGGACACCCTTTATTTCCATATTTCTTATGAAGATGAGTAGGCAGCCGTTGATCAATACAAAGATAATGAAAATTGGCTGCGATGAAATTGGCTGTGATCTGTAGCCGATTTTTATTAGCTTTGTTACTATATTTTCTTTTGCAGATTTTTTCTCTATATGTGCGCGAAATAATCTAAATTTTATTTTTATTTGTTTATTACTCGCAATATTCAATCAATCCAAAGCTCCATAAACTCGAACCCTCGTAATCATTAAAAAATGTAGCACCAACCATCGTCACATTTTATTTTGAAAAACGTCTTCAACAACTCGACATTAGAAAATATTAAAACTCGGATTCGAACCAGGAACAATCCAGAATTCTAGCCTGGTGCGTTACCAATTACCCCACTGGGACTCTGACAGAATTGATATTACAGTCCTCATCATTTTTATATACAATATATTAAACCATATTATTCTAGATAGCACTCGTCATATTCGTAGCATTAATTTACGTATTGCTGTATTACGTAACTGTTATAATTATACAATTATATTATATAACTGTTTTAACAGTGATAAGATAATAGGAATTTTATAGGCATTCTAATTTAAATTGAGCCCAGTGCTGCAGCTTTAACAAACTTTAAGCTATCATGTTAAAAATTAGTATAAAAATAAAGAAGGTGCCGAAGATATTTGGTATTGAATTTGTCTGTAATCGATAAAAGGGTTCGGATTCTATGCTGCTTAATATGTTTTGAAAATGTGCATTGGTGTATCGAAGCAAACAACAAATTATTAATCACATAACAAGCTGCTGTTTTTATTGTAAATCATTGTATCAACAAAAGTTTTATGAAGTTATGAGTTTTTTCTAATGTCTGATTGTTCTTACTCTCACAAGATTTAAAGTTACTAAGCGTAGCTCGTGTACATTGTATATAAACAAGACTCCAAAGTAGAATCTTGCAAATTGCTTCTTAATATTTTGGACTTTGTACAAAGCTTTCTCCGTTAGGAAGACAAACCTGATGAATATACTTCTCTATAGCGAACATTTTGTGAAAAGTGCATAAAAATAAAGAAGCAATTTGAAAGTTTCTACTTTGCGGTCTTGTTTAATTTTAGTTATTTTTTTTCATATTAGTTTATTGTTATTTTAGTTATTAGTTTTTGATTTTTGTTTATCACTCTGTATAATAAAAATATCTCGACGCTGCTGATGTGTCAAGAATTCAGGTTGAAATTATAAACCTCGTTTACCCTTCTATAATGACCATTAATCTGCGGTTCAAGGAGAGTCAAAGGGCGCTTAAAATTATTAATATGTTTGTATATTAAGTTGTCTAGTCTCGGGGGCTGGCGCGTGAAGCACGCAGGGAGGCGAAGTCCTACGGACAGAGAAGGCTTCGTGATAGATTGCGAGGGCGCGTATCGCCCTATCTGTAAGGAACCCTAGTATATAATAAAAAGATTTTGCCACCGCTGCTCCCACCTCCGTGTCAAGACTCAAGATACATAGAGAATTCCATGCCAAGTGGATCAGATTTTGAAGAATTTAATACAGCATTGAATGTCAAGAGTTCTATTGTGAAGTTTTAATAAAAAATTTTGCTATTTGAGGCGAGTAGTATTAAGTTGGCTGTGGAATCGGATGGCAAGACGTATTCCTTTAACAGACCCCCGTCTTCCACTATCAATGATGGGGATAGGGGGCCAATCATATAAATTACTGGACAAAGTGAAATTGTTGAGATATTCCGCCATTTAGTGGAGGAGTCTTGTTCGGTACTCTTCTTTGCCGGACAACACGTTTTGATTGTTGAGATTTGAGCACTTGCGCTCTAAACCTTACCGATCTAAATTGACTTCGCAGAACGACATGAGAACATAATTTCTAAGCGAAGTGGCGACTAAAGAGACTCAGAAAGTCGAGAGCGTTATGAAAACAATATTTAAACGGCATTTTGTGATTGAGTTAAAAAAAATCACGTCACGATGGGCCGGAAATTTGGCATTCTCGTGAATCAGTTACTGAAGTAGCTTAAAGCCTTCCACAGTAGTGAGTTTAATTAAAATCGACCAAGTCACTAAAGTGAAATTCTTTTTAAAATTGATCAACGTCGCAAGTACGCTATATCGCGTAACTCGCACTTTCTATACAAGCGTAGTTACGAACACGGTTAGCTGGTATTGAATTAATCAATAATTGATAATGGGTATCAGAAAATATGAAATTTGTTTGAAAATTTATGAAAAAAATGTTTGATTCGCTCAATTGTATCAATTTTTAGCAGATAAACTAAGTGTGTGCAGTATTTAGATAAACCTGTGAAGTACGAGTAAAACTTTGCACATTGCTTCCTTATAATTGTTTATCGCTTACAAAGCTTTCTATCTAAGGAAGCCAAAGTCGATTAAAATATTTCCTTATAGAAGAGACATTGCAAAAGACGATAAGCTGACAGTCGAATTTCTTTTGAATTGCGATACTTTATTTTTCAAAAAAAAATGTTGCACAAGAATTTCTGTATATATTTATAAATTGATTAATCGTACATTTTTTGTTAAAAAAAGAAAACTGAAATATTGAACATAGGTCAACATTACTTAAATTGGAGAAATAGGGTTTTCAATTACTATGATAACACAAAGTAGAAGTAATACGGGATGACAAAAAAAGCTTTACATATCATACTAATTACGAATTTATTTGTTTTAATAATAATGTTATGATTATCGTTTAGATTATAAATTGGTTCTGATCTCATTTTGTTTCCTCATAAAGGAAGCTAAGCTTTTGTGAAAAAAAAATTTTTCGACGTTTTTGATGTACTCAAAAAATTCTAAAACGTCGAGAATCATATTTAGAAACAACTTCTGCGCGCGCGGCACGGGCGAGTGTACGTTCATGTGTGCGTGCTGCGTGTCCGTGAAGTAAAACTTTGTACACGGGTCGGGTCGCATCTCCTGTCAGTTTGTTACAATTTTCGTCCGAATCGCTAACAGGTATAGACACCTTTTATGGTTGTTTGAATTTTTCGAATAAAAGAGGTACGCTCACTAGCTTTCGTAAATTTTTAGATATCGAGTAAAAACTATCTTCAAGAATAGGCCAAAGGACAAGGTTGATCGGTATTGAGTTTAGCAAAAATCGATCAAGGCGTTTAGATTTTACAGAATCATGAATTTTTGTAATTAAAAAAAAAAATATTTTTTTGCTCCAACTTTCGTAACTTTTTATCTATTAAACTGAAACTTAGCGAGAATCGATTAAAGAGTTTTAAATTTATGAAATTTGTAATTTTACCTAATCTTTAATTTTATTGAAAATTTTAATACCACATCCTCTATGAGAAAGCCAGAACTCAGATAACCATTCCCCATAGAGGAATATCTGTGGGATGACGAAAATCATGAGGTAACAATGTTAAAATTTCAAATTTACACGCCTTGCTTAGTTTTAGAGTCAATTAACAGGTTATGAATTATGGGCTCTAAAACTGATTGTTGGCACGTAGTAACTTTCTCATTATGTCTGTTACTGACATGAAGTTGGGAATATGCATTTTAGGAAATAGTTTCAATTATTTAAATTTTTTATCGTCAGGTAGGTGAAGAATCCTACTCCCAAACGGTGACGCATGGTACTATACGTAAGTGAATAGACCATAGATTGTAGGTAAGTAGGTATAGAGTGATAAATCTAAGCGACAATGACCAAATTTTTATGATGGAATATTTCTGGCAGTTCGCAACCCAGTTAGAGTCAGCGCCGCCTAGATCCCTGTGTTATCGATCCCAGAAAGATCTCTAACAATCGAATCTTTAATTATTTTCTGTCAGTTCTGATTGCCTCACTCATTCATTAAGAATTAATGAGGCAACCAGACCTAACGATTTTTTAACTTCTAAAGAAATCGTGAAAAAATATTGCCACAGCCCGGGTTCGAACCGGGAACTCCAGAATTCTAGCCTGGTACGTTACTAATTACGCCACCGCGGCTCTAGCAACATTAATTCACGATCTCTATTTTTAATGTTAAATCGTAAACCTTTTTTCAGATTAATAAATCTATCAATACGCGGTCATATGTTTCTTAGAAGTTAAAAAATCGTCAGGTCTGGTTGCCTCATTAATTCTTAATGAATGAGTGAGGCAATCAGAGCTGACAAAAAATAATTAATGATTCGATTGTTAAAGATCTTTCCGAGATCGATAACACAGGGATCTAGGCGGCGCTGACTCTAACCGGGTTGCGAACTGCCAGAAATATTCCATCATAAAAATTTGGTCAATAACATTGTCGCTTAGATTTATCACTCTAAAGAAACATATGGCCGCGTATTGATTAATTAATTAATCTGAAAAAAGGTAAGTAGGTATAGACTGAACATCGGTTACATCGCGTAGTGCTACGCGAAAAACTTAGTAGAAAAAAAAAAAAATAGTAGAAAATGACAGCGCGATAAAAGAGGAGCTGTTACGTTTCATGTAACGAGAGACAGCATCTAACCGTCACGCTGGTTCATTCTAAGATGGAGTCATGTTGAAAGCACTGTGAGTATACTGGGCGTTCAGTTTACACGTACTAAGTATATGGGATACACTTAGATGTAGTATCACGTGTCACCACTTTCATGTTCGAGCGTACTTCTGAATTTTTATTTTGGCGCACAGGGCTTTTGCGCCTGTGAGTTGAACAGAGTGCAACTGAAAAACGAACAAAGACGCATTTTTCCCTCTCGCTCCGACTGTAATAACCATCCACTGGTCACCGACGATGGACAATAATATGACATCATCATCATAATACAAGTGTCAATAAATAAAACATTCGAATGAAAAATTAATTGATGAAGGGATGATAATATGCTATGAAGTTTGGTTGTTTGAGAATGTCAAATACAATTGTAATATAGTTTTACGCACGTTTAATTTCAAACAGGCAAACGAAAAATATAAATCTTAAACATCTAATGATAATATTTTGTAGAGTTTTTCCGTTGAATATTATTTACATTAATTAAATAACATATTTCATATCAACCATAGTAATTCTAGGCAAAGGACCGTGTAAGTTTAACATTTATAGATATAGCGTCTATGCATGGTCAGTAGGATGGACATTTTGCGAAACACAACTCAGGGTGCGTAATACGTGATCACGATTCTAAGCGCGGGAATGAGATACCTAATGCAAATTCCGCATTTGCGAATCATAAATATCGGGTCATATTGGGTCTGGGAAAAAGTTCGTGGCGTTTTTCCCGATAGATGGCATCAATTGCAAATAAGTCAGGAAACACAGATCGCAGCGACACCACTAAACGCTCGTTGAAAAGGTGACACTTCGAGCGTTATTTTGAGTGTATAAACATCGAAATTGGTGCAGTGGTTGGAAAGTTGTTTGCGTTTGAAAATGGAGAAAAGTAATGAAAAATTGCGCTATATTTTGTAATATTATTATGATAAAGGGAAGAACGCTGCGCAGGTTTGTGAAAAAATTTGTGCTGTGTACGGTGAAGGTACTTTATCAAAATCTGCTGCGCGGAAATGGTCCGCTCGCTTTCGTTCTGGTCATTTTGATGTGAAAGATGAGTCGCCCTCTGGTCGGTCAATCACTGATTAAGCTGATGAAATTCTTGAAAAAGTCCAGCAAGATAAGCATATCAGCAATGTCGATATTGGTATGGAGCTAGGCATTGACCACAGAACTGTTTTGAACCATTTACACAAAGCTGGCTACAAAAAGAAGCTCGATGTATGGGTTCCTCATGAGTTGAGCGCGAAAAACATGATAGACCGAATTAACATCTGCGATGCGCTGCTGAAACGTAATGAAATCGAGCCATTTCAAAAACGTGTCATAACCGGTGATGAAAAATGGATCACGTACGACAATCGGAATCGTCAAAGATCGTGGACAAGGGATGGTGAGCCGTCACAAGCGTTCGCGAAGCCAGGATTGACGGCGAAAAAGGTGATGCTCCAACATGGTCCAAAAGGTCCATCCAAAAGTCCACCATGAGCTACTTCCAGTTGGTCAGACGATTGTTTCTCAACTCTACTGTGGACAACTGAAGAGATTACGCCAAGCAATTGAAAGAAAACGGCCTGAATTGATTAATAGGAAAGGTGTTGTCTTCCATCATGATAACGCCCGACCATACACTTCTTTGATGATCCGTCAAAAAATGCGAAAACTTGGTTGGCAAGTTATGATGCGTCCACCGTATAGTCCAGACATAGCACCCTCTGACTATCACTTATTGCGATCTCTGCAGAACTCTCTCAATGGAATTAAGTTGCTTTCAAAAGAAGCCTGTGAAAACCACTTGATTCAGTTTTTCAACCAGAAACCACAGAAGTTCTTCACCGATTTCACACTATAAGAAAACCAGTTGAATTTGACGAAATAGATAGAATAGAGAAAGATCGTGCACGGAAGAAGCGCTTGATATATATTATACGCAGCTCTTGAGAATTGGATAAACGGTTTAATTTAATATCCCCCCGTCTGCTTAAAAATATATTTTATCCTATACGATAATATATTGTTATCCTATACGAGTTGATTCATAATGTAATGTATGAACTGCTGGTTCATTCAGTTTTAATGATATGTAAAGGGTGATTTTTTAAGAGCTTGAGAACTTTTTTTAAAAAAAAAACGCATAAAATTTGCAAAATCTCATCGGTTCTTTATTTGAAACGTTAGATTGGTCCATGACATTTACTTTTTGAAGATAATTTCATTTAAATGTTGACCGCGGCTGCGTCTTAGGTGGTCCATTCGGAAAGTCCGCTTTTTTATCGACAAATTTTGTTCAGCGATGAGGCTCATTTCTGGTTGAATGGCTACGTAAATAGGCAAAATTGCCGCATTTGGAGTGAAGAGCAACCAGAAGCCGTTCAAGAACTGCCCATGCATCCCGAAAAATGCACTGTTTGGTGTGGTTTGTACGCTGGTGGAATCATTGGACCGTATTTTTTCAAAGATGCTGTTGGACGCAACGTTACGGTGAATGGCGATCGCTATCGTTCGATGCTAACAAACTTTTTGTTGCCAAAAATGGAAGAACTGAACTTAGTTGACATGTGGTTTCAACAAGATGGCGCTACATGCCACACAGCTCGCGATTCTATGGCCATTTTGAGCGAAAACTTCGGAGAACAATTCATCTCAAGAAATGGCCCGGTAAGTTGGCCACCAAGATCATGCGATTTGACGCCTTTAGACTATTTTTTGTGGGGCTACGTCAAGTCTAAAGTCTACAGAAATAAGCCAGCAACTATTCCAGTTTTGGAAGACAACATTTCCGAAGAAATTCGGGCTATTCCGGCCGAAATGCTCGAAAAAGTTGCCCAAAATTGGACTTTCCGAATGGACCACCTAAGACGCAGCCGCGGTCAACATTTAAATGAAATTATCTTCAAAAAGTAAATGTCATGGACCAATCTAACGTTTCAAATAAAGAACCGATGAGATTTTGCAAATTTTATGCGTTTTTTTTTAAAAAAAAGTTCTCAAGCTCTTAAAAAATCACCCTTTATAAAAGTGAGAAGACTACGAATTAAAATAACTGTTGTAACTAATTTCGATGAGGGCACTCTTGGGAGAGTTTGACGTAATAATTGACTGTATATAGTTTCACCGTTGAACTGTATATAGACCTGACTTTCAGCTAGCCCAGGGTAGCTTTAAACTGTCAAGCTCGTAGCAAAGCCGTAGTATGTACCGCTTTTCCCTGGAGAATTCAGTTGGACCGAGCGATCCAATCAGAAATATAGACCAAAGCAGAACAAAAAAACCGAAAGTTCTGCGCAGACTGTCTTGTTTGACCAGGTTGACCGGTTGCGCTATGAAACTACAGTGGTACGACACTCTCGCGCCATTGGGGCGTCAGGGACCAAAGTTTTGCCGTTTCTCTGGTTTACGGATTCCGCACGTGCAAGCCAATAAAAGGATTGCTGTGGGTGCCAGGGTGACCTCGTCCACGTAGTGAATATGAAGAGCTCCTGGTTACAACGGTGTGCAGTCAGGCATGGCAAGGGTCTTGGGGTGGAAGACGCTACGGGAGTCATCCGCGAGGAAAAAACAGATGTGGGTGAATGAGCGAGCTGGAGAGCATCAGTGGCAAGCCATACAGGAGTGCAAGAATAAGGAAGTAAACGAGACGCATGGGGGGCCAGCAGATCTGCGCAAACGGTGAATAACACGTCAGGGTCGGTGAGTTACGAGACCCGATAACCCGTACCGACGAATGTATTTATTCGTCTGGCCTGCTTTCCGGATCGTACTGTACAGTTTGTCTTTGTATATAGTATGTTTTAGGTTAGATCAAACCGACCATAAACCTTACATTGATTTTATCTTCTTAATAATTAGTATTTTATAAGAAAACAGAAAACCACACAATTCTTCGGATCTTTTATCAAAATAGTGTAGACTAGCATATTTTGGCGTTACCCTACAACCTACTAACGGATTGTAATGTCATAAGGATTATATGTCATAGGAAGAGTGAGACCTGTAGCCACACCGAGGCAGAGCAGTGGGTACACATTGCGCACGAAAAGAGAAGACGGCCAGGTTTTACATATTAATGAAAAGACTAAAGGTTGGCAGGGCAATACCCCCACTCTAATGGTCAGTGTGGAAGGCCTGGATCCCGTATGACACGCCGCCTTCTATGCAATATAGATCGATGATCCAGAATGCTTACTATCGACACAAAGTCATAGAGCTTAGCGAGTTACCGCTGGCGCTGAGGGTCATAGAAGTCTTTGATTGGCTCATATTCATATTCTCTGCGGATGACTATTGGATCCTTGCTCCCTACTCCCTGTCATGCTTTCTGTCTCTGCTACGAAGGTAAGCTAATTATCAAGGAAACGAGGAATATTAAATGACGAATTTCAAATAATGCAATAAACAGAAATGTAATATTCATATATAACAATTGAATAGAATAACAATTGAAACACAATTGTAGCAGACATTTGGATTATTAACTAAGTAAATATTTAGGGCACTGAAAAAAATATAAAATGGTTAATACGATAAATTAACGAACATTCTTAGCCCTGTCCCGAGTAAATTTCCGAAAAGTTAGACTCAAAAAAGGGCTTGTGTTTCGTTATTTCTTGTCAGGGTGTGTTAAGGGAAGAACTCATTCTACTTGAACAGAGTAAGGAAAACTCAGGCCGAAATGCCTCACACGTCTCAAATTTGTCGGTTTTTTGTTGAAACACCCGCCAGTTTGACGTAATACTACTACATCTTGAACTGATATACGAGAAGTAGATTATTAATGTAACTGTTAACGGAATAATACAAAAATAATAATATTTAGTTTTTCTATCTATTAATAACAATAATAATTTATTATTAAAACGCGTATCAACTAATCCGAGATAAGACATACAAAAATCATATGACAATAAAAAAAGCGTAATGAATTCTAAAAAATTATAAATAAATGCCAATCAGATCCCAGGAAACCCGAAAGTCATTAGGAATAGAGTGCGTGACCAGCACTATACGACAATCACAACGATAGCGCGCTATAATAACGCCAATATCTCGACTCAGCACGCATGACAATCACTATAGCATGCTCGAAGCTAAGGCCAATGACTAGCCGAAATAGAATACTGCCTAAATAATGCGACATTACGCACTATAGTCAGATTCTCGGGATCTCGTACAACAAGAATCTAGCTTGGGCGGCGAACAAGATGCCACGCGCCATGTCAAAATCCCCGGAATCCCGCATGCGGCCATCATTAAATCTAGTGTTTAGCAACGACAACCATTAGAAATAGGGTGGAAACAAGTAATAAAGTCCACCCCACTAAGCACATATAATTACGGCAATATAACATTAAAGTTACATTCAATGTAACAATGTTATTCTTGTATTTCCTGTTAGCATTGCGGTTATGTAAAAAAAATGGTGTAACCATTCCGTAATATGTTGTAACAACGTTTGTATAACTCATATTCAGATAATGTCAATAGGGTATAACGTAAGGACATTACAATAATGTAACGAGCTTGCGTAATCATAACATAACGTGCTTATATAATATTACCGATACGCAGATTGTATAAATGTTACATTACGATGTGAGATGCTTATATTATGCCGCTAGATGGCAAGCAGCCAGAGCATTTCTCGCAAGCGATTTGTCACCTTGGTGTGTGTAAGACTGCGCAGCTGCGTGAGCCTGAGTAAACACCGACGCCGGAGGAATGCCCTTCGAAGGTGTCCTAACCTGGATGTCCGAATCATGCTTATCACTGTCTTGCTTTACTTTTGGAGAAAGCTGCTTACTTTTTTTTTTTAACGTTTACTTGCTTTTGAGATGAACCTGAATGTAATTATGTACCCGCAAGTAGCTACGAATATTACCTGGGCATTATATGAAACTAACATCTAAGTAGTTATTTTCCATACAGCAATAGGACATTGTCACATAACATTTCGTAGTCGCCGTTACGTATCTGATATGCAATTTGTTTCTTTATACAACGTACCTGCGATAAAATCGACATGCAACGGTCATATGCAACGTATTACATAATATTTAACATTACAAAATAAGAAATAAGTACTTGAGTATAATCTACATGCGGTCTCCAGGCAACGCTTCTTGCTTTTTTTATTTACATTGCTGTTACATAATTGGTATGTTACTGTTAAATTTCTGTTACATTACTGCTTATCTACGACGAAGCGGCAACCACAAAAAATCTTAGAATCAAGAGACGCCCAATCAACGCGTAAACTGTAGGGAAAAAACAACTGATTCCATTACAGCTACTATACATAAATGCAAAGATCCCAATAAAACACACCATCGGGCAACGCAAGGACTTCGAAAACACATAACCGCTACTAGACAGTCAGATTAAGCAACCAGAACCAGCAGTATAACAAGTAAACAACAAAATCGAACAATAACATTTCAAGCCTATGTAAGGGCAGGAAAAATACGTATACCTCAAATCTAGAGCTTCGTGATAAGCCCCTAGAGGCCTAGAGACCTTCTCGAAGCACTAGGGACAGGCTGACGGCATGTCACGTGATATCACGTCTTACTCATTCTCTAAGAATAATTACGTCAGTAGGACGATGCCATGTTCACGTGACTGCCACGTTTCTCCATCTTCCGGCGGCATTTCCCGAGGGTATAAAAAGGACAGTCCGATTCGAATCGCTCTCTTGTATCAAAAGTTAACGTAACTTCATCACGTTCTGCTCCTTTACCCGCATAGTAATATTTTAAAAACTTTTTATTTCATCTACAACTAGAATTCGCTCAAAGTTCTTAGCTCTCGCGCATCACATTGTGACCATCAACCTCTTGAAACGAACGATATAGGGAACTCTTTTGAAACGGTAAGATTACCACGCACGGCGCATTGTTATCCCCATTCGGCATAGTTAGAACAATAATTTTTAATGAAATTCCACGTAACGCACGTACGGAATTGAGAAAGGTGAATTATTGGACTCCAGTCATAGCGGCCTGGCTTACGATAGTATCCATACGTATCAAGAAATAAAACAAAACATAAATATCGAAACAAAAATATGGCCATTGACAGAATTTACTCCGATGATAAAAACGTATCCATATCGCGTTAGCACCTTGTAACATGTTTATTTCTGACCTGAAGTTACAAGTCATCTTGTGATCTACCAAAATTATGGAATTAGAAATTCACACTGAGCAAATAGTTTTGAATATATTAGTTTTATTAGATCGAACGCTTGTCGATAGCTTGTACCGATCCCATTCTTACGCTTCTCGTGATTCGATTACCGGTACGATATTTAAAATGATGACAGATCGATTGTTCGATGCACACTCTTATCTAAGACGATGCCTGGTATCCCTAGAGCTTATAAAATTAAATAGCTACGACATTTTCCACCGGTGCAACATATACACGTTCCTCGAGTCTGTACTTTTCCTACTCGAGGTTCCCTCTTTCGAAACCCTTATACCTGGTGCTGCCGACACATCCGCGAAACCACACTTAACGATTGCGATGCATCAGAAAATATGAGAACGATTCACAAACTTGATAATGGAAATGAATGAGGCTAATTTTCGCACATCTTCGGCACGATTCTTCGATTTTATTCTCTAAACGTACATTCCGTCCGGGCATACCGCACTAATGCTTTCGTTCACTTGTTCACAATCAAGCACCTCACTCGAGTACACCGTGAAGTACAACGTAAATTTTCGTGCTGTCTCCGTAAAATTTGCCGGCCAGCTTCTCTTTGTCTTTTCCTCGCTTAGACGCCTTTTTTACGGCTATGGCCGGACACTGAAACCACTTAATGTAATAATAACGATCTCAAACTAATATCTCTCCCATGCCTCAACGCAAGTACCGGTGAATTATAAAGTTCACGGTACGCTCGTGGATTGTACTAAACATGACAATGCATATAGCGTGCGATACGAATGCCCCAGAAAATTATGAAGATTTTTAGATAATAATTGCAGATAGTCAATAATACACTGCTAACATGCTATAGTATACGCTCGGTATCAGCGGTAGCGTTTGATGTTGCTTCAAACAACCTGTAGATGACAAATTACTCTTTCCACAGTTGTTGTTCGGGTCTTTCCCCTTACGTGCTCTAGACAGGAATTCATCTCATAAGCGAAAAGATAAAAGTATCGTGGAATAAAAGATCACTGAGGTCTTGAGAAGCATTGAAACATTTACACAGTACACAGTACACAGTAGTAGAATTCCTTAAAAAAATAATCAAACTTGAAAATTAATATTGATACGCAATTTTTAAGCTAACGCCCTATTAAGGCGCACGTCGGAATACTGCGCCGAGGAAAGCGTCGGGTAGGGTGAGGGAATGACCATAAGAACCGGCCCTATTTTTTTTTTTTGCTAAATTAGGAACAACGTTCATTGGTTTCGGCCGCTTGTAACGTTTCGTTCGTTCGTTTATTCCTTCATTAACGTTAACCATTTAGGTTGAAGATTCCTTTCTTTAACGATCCATAACGTTCATTAATTTGGGGTTCAAGGACGTTTAAAGACGGTTTTGAATTGACATATATTTGTATATTATAAAATGTAGCTCGGGGGGTTAGCGCTCAGGGCGGAGAAGTCCCACGAACACAAGAGATTTAAGGCGAGGCGAAACATCCATGAGTGCGAAAAAGGCAGAACTAGTATGGCGAACACGGTGGAATGAAAGAGAAGCAGCACATCTGTGCAAGTATGGAGGTTTCGCCTCGCCTTAAGGCGAGCCATGCAAGCCTATCTCTATCACACTCGTGGGTGAAGTATAGAGGTTTTGCTTCACCTTAATGGCAAATGCGAGGGCGCACAGCGCCCAAGCCGTATGAAAGTCCAGTATATCTTTCTTTATTTAAAAAATATCTTGCAGCCGTGTACCCTTTACTTTTCCGATAGGACGACACATTTCCAACATTAATGTTTTAAGAATTAAAAGTACCAAAAAATGTTCATTTTTACAAAAATTATATTGTCAAAGACATCGTTCGTAGACTCAATAAAGAAATCGTGGCTTCTCTTTTTCTGTGTACTATTCGAAAAAAAATGTATCAAAATAATTGGAGAGAGTCAGGGCAAGAGCATGAAAATTTCAACGACAATGGTTAAGCCTGGAAAGTCCCATATAAAAGCACAAGGGTGCAATAGTGAGGGTGAGGTTGAATCTTGGAAGAAGAAGAAGAAGAAGAAAAAGATAAAGGCTAGTACGACAGAGGGTCTAGGCGAATCTGCTTCTTTCCAGTTCCCAAAAGTATCATAAAGGCTTGTGGACACCCTCGAGGCATTCGAAGGAGGTAAACGAGTGACATGAAAGAAAGCAGGAAGCAAAAAAGAAAAGCATCTAGGTTAATTCATCTGATAAAGTCTCGTGAGAGCTGCGAGACTTGAGTTTTTTCTGGGCGAAGTGTGAAATCTCTTCTTACCTCGTTATTTCCAAAATCTAATCGAGCGCCTGGTTGCTACAAATTCTTCTCGCACCTTTGCCGATTCGAGAAAGTTACGTAATTTCTTCCCCTGATTCTCTTCACCGCGAGCGTATCAGCGTGTGCACAATGCCGTACAGTTCGAGGTGGTCCAAAGGAGCCCGAAGTTACTGCTTAGAATTCCATGAAACACGGTACCCGGAATAAAGCACGTTCAACTCTTTTTTATGACCGGATTCAATAGTACTACGTGTACCATATAATACGATGTGATGTGTGTAGTAGGTATATAACATCAATTAGATATTTATGGGATGTATACCTTACGATCAAAAAGTACCCGAAATTTGTCAATAAAGCGAGAACGGTTCAATTATTTATCGATATTTATTTTATTCCCTTCAAAGTAATCTCCATCGTAAGCAATACACATATTTCAACGCTTCTTTCAATCTTTGAAATACTTTTCATAGGCCGATTTTGTAATCGCCTTCAGTTCCTTCTGCGAATTCTCCTTTATTGTCTCAATCGCCTGAAAACGCTTTCCGCGAAGTGGTAACTTGATTGATTGTTGGTTCGTTTCGATGTCATATTCATAGACCAATGTCTCGTCACCGGTAATAATGCCTTCGATAACATTTTGGCCCAAAGAAAGTATTTCTTTAGCGACTGCAATGCGATGCTTTTTCTGCAAAAAATTCAGCACTCTCGGCACAAGCCGCGCTTGAACTCGTCTCATGCCCAAAACATCGTGCATAACGCTCTGCACCGATCCGAACGAGACACCAAGATCGGCTGCTATCTTCCTGATGCTCACACGACATCTTCGATGACAATTTTCTTAACTTTTTCGATGTTTTAGTCAGTCAACGAGGTGGATGGACAACCGCAACGAGGCGAATCATCAACCACGGTACGGCCCGCTTTAAACTCTTTGTACCACTCGTATGCTTGTGTTTTCGATATTGTCGAGTCCCCGTAGGCTACCATTAACATTTTTAACGCTTCCGCATCTGATATTTTGTTGGAAACACAAAATTTCAGGCACAATCTTTGCTAAACTAAATTCGACATAGCGAAATTCACAGAGTACACCAAACAATGACTTGTTTACAAAGCTATTACGCACAAACTATTTGACACATTGCGCTTAAAAGTGACATGTAAACAACTGACAGATGTACCAACCTAGAAAAAAAATTATTTTGACAACATCTCAAGGGTGGCTCGTTTAAATGAGAAATTCCGGATACTTTTCGATCCGAGAGATTTATATACCCTGGCATTTCAATCAAAAGATCTCATGACAGATGGTTTACATTTGCTGCGCAATTTTTAAATATCAAAGTACTTATCGAAGAAGATGTACTAAATTTTTTTTTAATGTTTAAATCATTCTATATAAGATATAATTTTTTTGAGTGGCTATACCAACATCGAAGAAATTTTGTCACCGGTGTGAATTCGTTGATCCGATATGTCAACGCCTCGTGGAAGCGCTGGCAATAATACGAAACAATATTTAAATTTTTTGGTGTATCGTCAGTGTTCAATTTAACACCGATTTTTAACAGTAATAAATATACACGTTTCAGGCAAATTTGATTATCCTGACATTAGAAGTGCACATTGTATCCTCCTTATTTTCCACCTTTTACAAAGTCACCTAAATAAGGTAGTATGGTGATCAAATTTGGCTTCTTCATAGCTTTGTCGGAAAGGTAGAAAATAATGAGGAAGCGCCTGAGCTACCACATTCTGCTAGTAATTATTTGAACAATAGTTTGACAAACAGTGAATGATAATTAAATTATACAATTTTATATACTCTAACATCTCATTGTGTCAATATATTTTAACGAAAATTGCAGCCAATAACGCCAACTTATTGCATAATTCGTATGACAACTTTTATATCGATTGCTCATGTTATTTTCAAATTCAAGGTTTTTTATTTTGCGAGCTATAGTTTAATTTGAATTTTTTAATTCAATATTTTTATCAAATTTGAACGCATCTATCGATTATAGATGAAATTTAACATCAAACATCCGTTAACATTTTAGTTCAAGTTTTAGCACGTTTTGTTAGACGTTTGCAAATTTACAAGTGACAAAATTGAAATGTCAATTTTGTGTCCAAATTTCACAAAATTCGAACATTTCGACCGATCGTTTCCATACTCAGTGCCAAGCACCGCTGAATGTTCCTTCACTTTTGTTAAAAATTTCAGTTAAGCCGTTCAAAATTTACGAAAATTAGGATAATCAGACTGATTATTCGAAAATTCAAAATTCCATAAGATCCGAAACGCTTTACAGATTGGATTAAAATTTAATACGATCCATCCTTGAACATAACTTTATTCGTAAAGTACTATTTAGATAGATATCTTAAAATTTGCGGTAGCTAGAGCATTAACCGATATTATTATATCAAATTACAATAAATAAAGAAGTTCATCGTAAAAAAACCACCACGATGCAACAAAGCCATTCAAACGTGACACGGTGCCAAATAGTGGACTATTGGTTCTTCATATGGTTATGCAAGAGGCCTACCGCTCAATTTTTTTACCAAAAAGAAACAAGTTTAGAAAAACGTAATGATATTATTAGTGGAACATAAAATAATCCCACTGCAACACTGGTTAGAAGTAACAAAGTAGCTTTATCTGATTGATGATTAAAAATACTAGCAAGTACTATACTGGATCCAGGTACTGAAATAATGACCAGCAACATCAATGGTTTATATATACTCTCATCGTATACCTTACGTCATCATATATATTGTGATAACTGCTTTACTTGTTGGCAAAGTTTGAGCGCTACGGCTCTAATTTAAAAAAAAAATGTAATTTCTGGACGTTATGATATATTTTTAACACGTTGACATGGACATCCAAATTTAAAAAAAAAAAAAACATTTTCACCATCACATAGCTTCCTCTATGAGAAAGCAAAAATGTTATGCGCATACGATATAATTACAATGAAATGTCATGTTGGAATAGCAGCGGAATGCAAATTTTGTCAAAATAACAATTTCTTAGTTTACCTCACGTTCTTATCCCACCTTCTCTTAAGGTACCGCTCGATGCATTCGCGAATCGAATGCGATACAGAGAGGAACCAGTAGACGAGTTAAATTCCCGCATTGCGTTTAACTCCCCGTACATCGCTCTGAACGCCTCAGCCATTCCACTACGTGTACAGTTACGAATGACGCAAACCAAGTCTAGAGACCCTCGAATACCGGTTAGGAGTTTGAAGACGCCGAGGGTGTCTACTTTGGCTCGTACTATGCATCCTACTACTTCTATTCTGTGGGACTATGAGAAATATGTCGTTGCGTCACCTTGAATTGTATACACGGGATATAAAGCTCTCAGTGCTATCGCGAGCTTTCGTGACTTGATGCTCGAGAATTTCACTACGAAATAGGACATACGAGACTGGAACGAATACGATGACACAGAGTTCGATCTCCACGGAAAAACGTATGCCTGGAATATATGCGGAAATATACCTCAGATATAACCGATATATTTATCCAAAAAAAACCGATATACAACATATATGATGCAGCTTACGTTGAATTATATGAAAACGTATATGTGAAGTGTACGTAGAGGTACATTTTATATATTAACTGAATACTTGTTAAATGTTAGTGGTATACATGTCAAATACATGTTTTAGGTATGCGTACGGACATATACTTACGCATTTGTGAAATATAAATCAAATGCATCCAGTGAACAAATTTGATTTACCATATGATTGACATGTTATACGATATAATTATATTATACTTTGTATTAAGTATCTGTGTTATGTATCAGTTATACAAATATCGAACTATTTGACGTTTGTTATATCCATGGTATATCAATGTTCTGTAACATCACGATGTTACGGTTATGTAGTAAAAATGTGTAAACGTCATGTAACATAGATTACGCGTAGAATGCAAAAAGTTAAACCTAACGTCACCAGAAAACCAGAGGAGATAAATGGCTTTGTGACATAGAAAAAAACTATTGTTTTCAACTTCAAGAAACATGTTTCGTAGCAGTTGATGCACTTTATAGCTAAGAAACAATCAGATTTTTTACACGGAAACAAAAACAAGTTTGACAAGCGTAGAATGCATTGTTACTGACGATCAATCAGAAAATTATGTTCTTTCGTATTTCCAGATTAAATTTAAAGAGTCCATTGGAATTACGATGAAGCCATCATACATCCTTTTATCATTTATTATAAATAAGAATCATCATTGAATCATAAAATCGTCGTTGTCCATTCTTGTCAAAGAAAAATTATCGAAATAATCCAGAACATGGTAAGGGACATGGCAGAATAGTACTCGTATACAAATAAAATTAATTTCAATGACCTTTCCCACAATCACAATGGCTTCGATCTTGCTGCAGAATGTCATTTTTGTTTATGCTACAAGTCTCAGAAAGGGACTATGCAATAGAATTAACAAAAAGTAATCAAGAGCTTTCAACGACCTCGTTCAAGTATAAAAATATCAAATGTACTTTAACATTAAATGTTATTATTATTTTAAAAAGTGAACATTTACAATTTTATTTATAAAAGTTAATTGAGCGACCTTTAAATATTTTTTTATCTAAAAAAAAAATGAGGCAGATAGTTTTTAATCAAGAAAAATATGTCGTATCGGCAGCCGCTTTGTAGGAAGATAAAAAGATTTTTCAAAGTCACCTTAGCATTTGTGCACGAGTATTTTTTAAGATGTATTTGCTGATATATCTGCCTCTGCAGCAAAGATCAGGTTACTTTTGGGTCTCTGGTATTTGGAGCTGATGGAGAGCGGCACCTTAATGTATATTTCCTATCTATATCATGCCACTCTCAACCCTCCGTTTTACCTTATCACCCTTTTACCGTAGAAGGGTGCCTATTCAAAACTGCTATATCTCTTTCTCTGTCTGTCGCTCTTTCCTCCCATACGTTCACGGTAATCGAATTATTATCATGCGAATGATTTAATCGTAACTCGAGACTTTCTCATAAATTTTTAATTGGCATTAAGTTGTTGTCTTATAATTACTAGGGAAAAGTTACGCATGATATATACAGAAATATTGGAATTCCGAAGAATAATTCTGATCACCGTTCCCTGATAGAATTATTGACCATGTATCACAAAATACGAGACACAGCGTAGAGCTACATACCATGTTCACGAGATGGCGTTGTATGAAACGGGCTGTAGCGACCAACTGTTTCTCTCCTTGGCCGTATTATTGTCGCTGCAGACGCCCTGTCGCAGAACTATTTTATTGGTTTGACTAATCGGGTAATCAGGTTTACTTCTCTGTGCTTTACATTCATAAGTTATAAAAAATGTTATTTCATCTATAAAAACTATATTCGAAAACCGCTAACCTTTATAGAAAAGAAATTTATTAAAAAATATAACCGATATATAAAACATTTGTCGGTTTATATGCTAGAAATGCATTTTAAGTATATTCTGGATAAATCTCAGATATATTTTTTCGTTGTATATATTTCATATATTTCCTAAAATATATCCGGGATATAGAATTGTTAAAATATATTTTACATATATCTTTTATATATGTTGGATATACTTTTCCGTGGGGGAAAGGGAGGGAGTGAAGTAATTTATTTTGAGACAATAATTTTTTTGTTATAGATCTGCGAGAAGATCTATCAATTTTTGTAATCTTTGTTTTTTTTTCTAATTCGAATGAGTACATATTTGCGTGTAAATCTGTTTGTACGTTGCGACGTACAGACCGAAGCATAATAATGTTTGATTAAGTCTGCATACCAAAAATAAACTTTGAATTTTTTCACATTTCAGGTAAAGCATAGAAAATAATTAGTATATTATTGTCTATTTCAATACTTAAACTACATCGTGTACATGGATGACACATACCAAATTCGACTGCGATACGCAGGCTCTTAGGAAAGTTATTTTGTTTTTCGGACGTCACATCCAGGCGGACAGACAGACAAACCGACAGATAGACGAACGATCGGACGAACAGGAATAAATTCATGCTTTTTCCTATCATAAAACACTCAAAACATATATTTAAATAATAATACGTCCGTCAATCATTTGCTTCCGCATAAAGAAAGCTATGTTTTCGTGAAAAAAAATCTTCTCTAGATTTTGATGTCAGAGTACTTAAAAAGTCCCAAAACGTTGAGAAAGCACATTTTTTAAAATGTCCGTGCGTATGTGTGTTTATGTATGTGTATGATGAGCTTACATAATTGCAATGGATATATCACGAGAATGGGTTACTCGATCATTCTGAAACTTTGCACACGGGTCGAGTAGCAAACACCGTCGGTTTTCTGCAATTATAAGCTAAATCGCTAACGGGTGTCTCATTTGATGGCTGTTTGAAATTTTCGAAAAAAAGAAGTCCGCTCTCTAGTTTTCGTAAATTTTTAGCTATCGGGTTAAACTTTCTTCAAGAATAGGCCAAAGGACAAGGTTGATCGGTATTGAGTTTAACAAAAATCGATCAAGGCGTTCAGATTTTACCGAATCATGAATTTTTGTAATTTTTCAGAACAAAAATACAATTTTCCTCTTATTTTTGTAAATTTTCATCTGTCAAACTGAAATTTAACATCCAAATTGGCTAAGGGAAAAGAATACTTGGTTTTAAATTCGGTACGAATCGATAGAGAGGTTTAAACTTTATGAAATTTGCCATTTTACTACATTTTTATGTCTATTGAAAATTTGAATACCACTTTTGCTATGCGGAACCCATAATTCAGATAACCATTATCCAGACATGATAACCGGTGGGTGGGCAAGAAACCCGAAGAAGCAATGTGCAAATTACAAATTTACATCCTTGTTTTTATTGCGATACTCTCTTTTTCACATACGTTGTATATGATGAGACAATAAAAACCGCGAACCGCACCAACTCCAACGAGTAAGTAGTAGAATATGTATAACACATAATGTACATACCAGACGTATATAATTCATAATGTAGACACTCCACTCTGCCTCGTGAATCACTCCTGCAAGTAATGTATGTTAGACTTTGCCATAGGGTTGTAGTAGGCACTACGCATGTTTGCATTGGGATAAACGCTTTTAAGAGATTTGCCGTGATAGTGAACCAGACTCGTAGGTCAATAAACTTATAAGAGAGGGTGAGTTGTGTAATCGATAGAGTTATTGGCTATCATCCTCTTATAGATCGCTCCATAATGAATGGCACATGAAATATATTGGCCAAAAGGAGAAAGAGGTATGCCAATAACTGGTCCTACAAGATAATTACTATATAATCGGCTTACGTATACATATACTGTGCAGGAAACAGAATTGATGAATGCCGAAATCATGCGAGCGTTCACTACCTCCAATACCGTATTAATCAATCTTTATCCAGACGTTTCGCGACCATATACATCCTGCATTAGATCTAGTGTAGGCTGAAAGCTAATAGCACGTCAATCGGTACCATGGACCCCTCGTACGCGATATAACATTAGTCGATTCGAATTCGAAAATCCCTTCGAGTTTGCCAGAAGACAAATAAATGGCTGTCAGAGGGGTCGATAGTTGCACGGATGAATGCTTTTCGGGAGACAATATCTAAAAGTTCATATTGCTCACTTGGAGGACAAGTGAAGGGTCAAGCGTTAAGCCCACCCTCCTTACACCAAAGGTGTAAAGAAGGAAGGGCGATGATCAAGAATTTACGGCCAAGGGTATTGCAACTTGAAATACGACGTTTTGATTTTTTTTAAAATATCGATTCTGTTTTTTGTACTTGTCTTTCTTTTTCAGAGTTCATTCTTTTGTCATTGATAAAGATTTTTTTGTTGTTGTGGGAGTTGACCAGATCAATGAAGAATTGTTGGAAGAATTTGGCGAAAAATGTTTGAATTTTTGGAATAAATACAAACGTTTCTTTGAGGGCCTGTGGCACTTGACGCTCGAGCATGTTGCTTATATCATATTTATGCAACACGGGATTCTCACTACGTTTGCGCAAACGCGAAAACATTTCAGACTCTTGCTCTCTGGAATACTGCTCGGTTTTTTTTATAGCGTTACGCTCGCAGTTCCCCTTCGTAAAAACAAGCTACACTCTATCTGCTTATACGAGACTCGCCGTGACACAAGGATTTCGCTCGTGCCCTGACTTTTGAATGTATATATGTGAGCACATAGCGGTTCACCGTTTTACAGCCAATTGCAAAGTATATCTGGGAAGTAACGCGATGGCCGTTGCAGGGTTGAAATTATGTTTATTTTGGTACCAACAGACTTGCGGGATCTGATTTCCTAACTGATGGTAAATCTAGCACAGAATCAGTTCGAATTTGCATAAATATTAATAAATCGTGCTGAAAAGTCGCTAAAACCCTAAAACGAATACATTTTTTTAGGAACTTGAGTAAAATTTCTTAGATAAATACCGCGCCCGACTGCAATGTTCCTTCGAGGCTTGCGGTGCCGTGAACCAAATCATCTACGGATACATTTAACGCTGGATTGAAGTTGTTCATAGCCACTTTCTAAATATCCAATCAGGATACGGATATCGAGATAACAATGAGCAACCATATTCTAATATTTCGATGAAGTATATTAACTTTGTATTGTATATGCTGGATGTAATCAGTGCGCAAATTCTAGAGAACGCTTCCGTACTCATCTGCAGTAAAATAATGTTTAGGAAAATATGTGAAAGTATTCAAAGAATGACAGAGAGCTATAACGACATATCAACTTGTATAATGTTATACTTCGCGACGTTGAAATGTTGAAAAGTTGCATAAATCGCTAAATATAGATCGATTTTATAAGATCCAACTAAGCTTAGCCGTGCGTTGCCGGAGATACGTTTTCATTTCATATTCTCTGAGCGTAAATGTGATTTTCTTAGAGTGCTAAAGAGTCGCTTGGTATCGACAACAAGTATCTGAGTTTGTGAGGTATTGAAATAATATAGTAGCTATGTCTTTGTTGTATATCCTGCTCGAATTCCGGTTTATAAAGTAATCAATCTTCGACGATGCCTTCAATTGATATTTTTAAGTTTTCAAGGATGCGATATGTCTTGTCAGTCGTGAATCATTTTTTCGAATCCGTTTGCGGTTGAAAGTGAAATACTCTCAGCGATTGCCGACTTGCTGTGATCGTTTAAAAAAAGGTGTAGTCGTGCGACAGACTTCGAAAGACGGAGGTTTCTCAATAATCTTGACTCGACGTACTCTCACAGATGTATCGTAAGGATAAAAAAAATATATTTTTTGTTCCGTTTACTATTAAACACGATTTAAGCCAAAGCGCTAATTATTATATCTTGAAATGCCCGATAAAAGTGCAAACTCCCTTCGAAATGCCGGCGTAAAAGGTCATCTCCGAAAGCACCTTACATTCTCTTGCTGAAAATCTGAAAAAAAAAATTCCTATTTGCCTGAAAATGCATAAATTTTAGGCTTTTATAGGATACAAGCGATAAACTTTCAGGAGGCTCCTGATCTTTAATTTGTACAAAATGATTAAACGCGTTCCGATTCACCCGATGATCCAGACGAATTGGAAGAGTCAGAAGTCAAAGGCTTTCTGATATCATCTCCTTTAACGTTCAAGCGAAATATTTTTCCTGGTGTTACATCTATTCGCTCCGTTCTTCAAGAATATGAAACGCCGTGTCACAGGGAGTCTTCCACCGTCATTTCGAGCGAGGATACCGAGGAAAAAATTGCGAGATAACACCACCCAGACAATTCGTGACTTTTATAAAAATGACATGAACAGGCGACTTCTATCCGGCGTCAAAAACGCTCTCTCTCTAAAGATTAATGATAAAAAATAGCTAGTCCAAAAGCGACGTGTACTCTGCAACTTGAAAAAACTGTATCAGACATATAAAACTCCTCATCCAGAATCAAATGTTGGGTTCGTCAAGTTCATTGAACTAGGTTCTAAGCATTGCGTATCGACAAGTGCAAGCGGAACCGTATGCGTATGCACGTACCATCCAAATTACAAATTAATGCTGAATGAAAGAAGCATTGGCAGTCGAATCAACAACTGATCAAATCTAATTAGAGATTATTAGGATTGCGCGTGATGATGTGTCAAAATTCAAATCGTGCGTATCATCTGGACGAGTGCGAGCGCTTTTCAAGAGTTAGAACTCTCGGCCATAATTCGATAGAGCTTCCGAGCGATGAAATGTTCGACGAAGTGGAGTTTATCGGAATGTGTCAGGCAATGGATAGATCAACTTTACAAACCATCAAAACTGGAGAGATTATCGATGTCCTCAACAACCGACTAATGACGTTAAAATCTTATAATTTCGTTACCAGGCAACAATCCGAATTTAGTGCTCATGTAAAAAGTACTTTGGTAGAAGGAGACTTATTATTACAAAGCGATTGTTCAGAAAACTATGCTTATGTAGTCCAAGACGTAGCACCGTTGTGTAATTATAATAAGAATCAGTGTACTATACACCAGATCGTGTACAACTATCGAGAAGATGAAGATATTCGTCATAGAAGTTTGGTCGTTTTATCTGATAGTCTGCTTCATGAACCGTCATCTATTTACTTTATGCAAGTAATGTTGTTCAAGAATATGACACGAGTACATAGAAACGTTAACAAGATCATTTATTTTACAGACGGGGAAGCACAATATTCCAAGAACCAATATCAAATTGTAGACCTGTTGTGTCATGAAAAAGGCGTTGGTGTAAATGCTGAATGGCACTTTTATGACACAGCTCACGAGAAATGAGCATACGATGGGATAGGGACTCTTCTTAAAAGAGGTGCTGCGCGTGCAGATCTGAAGATTACGTCTGGCGAACCTATAGTCACACCAGATGCGGTCTTTCGATGGGAAAAAAACAACGTACGTGCAACAGTAATTATTTTTTTATCGAAAGGAAAGGCATGACAAGATAAAGAAAATGTTTCAACAGAGATTTACGGTTGCGAAGGCTGGGTACACAAAAAAACCTCTGCTCCATCCCCATTGCGGAAAAAAATTTATTCATAACCTACCGACCGAGGGCAATATCTTTTCGCAAAAAAATAATTGTGCAAGTACCACATTAACCTTCCATATTCAATTGATTGATTGATTGATTGATTGATGTTTGAATATAATTTTTATACAATACGCCGTAAAAAAATCAGAAATAGTAAACTATTGTTCATTACAAAATTTTAACTCGGGAAAGAGTAATTCGGGCTTTAGTCAAATAAATTTGAATAGAGTACATTCTAAAAGAAAACAAAAACAATAATTAAGAACATAAGAAGCTAAGAAAAGTAACACGGGCTTTAGATGGATTAATGTAAAACAAAAAAAAAAACGATATAAGTAAAAAAACGAAAGAAACTTCATTAAAAATTCAAACGAAAAGTAATGGATTCTTTAGTCAGGTAAATCTACGTTGTATTTTCCCAATTTCCTTTAATGCAGAAATAAAATGTAAAAGGAAATGACCGAATAACATTTTTTTCTCAGTTATTGAATCGATTAGCTTTGAATTTATAGAATTGCTGTGTCACTCTTAGTAGCTGGACACATAATGAGTTTTTTACTCTCAGTATAAGAATGAAAGTATGCGTTCGATAGTGGTATTCTCTTGAAATCAATCATAAAAATATATTTAAAAAATAATGCAAAGTAGAACCTTGCACATCGTTTCCTCAGCATTTACTATCTTTCACAAATCAACCTCAATAAGGAAGCAAAAAATGCGAAACAAACATTTCATTGCTGTTACTACCAAAATGGTTGAATATTTTTTTATACGATTGTCCGTACACTTAATAAAATACTCCCAGAGTATAAGGAAAGAATGATACTAATGATACAACATGATGCACCCCATGAAACCGGACATAAAAAAATATCTGAGTCTAACAATTTCCAACGATTGCATTTTCCATCCTTTTCCTTCTGCCTAAAATTCTATTTTGTATGCAGAATACGATAAAACAATTTGTATGAGCATTAATATTATTCCTAAAAGAGAAATTATAAATTACTGTTGCTTTGCTGCCGTTTTGAATTCCATAAAAACAAAATATTGTTTACTTATAGAATTTGAAAAAAGTTGATCCGGCATTGATATTCGGTGTTCTACCCTTAAATTTTCGTCATAAAATGTGGGTTCGAATTACTAAAGTAAATTTAGAAGAATTTTCTTCTTGTAGACCATGATATACTGCAGATTTTGGTTTTTTGGAGTTGTTCATACAATTAATGTTCACAACGTATCACTCCTTTCTAAAAAAAAAAAAAAAATAAGAATAAAAATAAACTAACTTGTTGGTATCGTTTAGTCGTATATTAACATTTTTTTTTTCAATACATATACAGTTTTCAAACGAACTTTTTGGTGTGACTTCGGTATTGATTTTTACACCATACTTTTAACGGTAAATGCCATCATTTCTCTGGGATATAAAACTGCAAATTACTCATCAAATCATTTTGAGAACGATGAACACAGGAATGATGAGGGATATGAGAATATCTTTTTTTTTTTTAATGCTTGGATAAGAATGATGAGTTATATATTACTAGATATACTTTCCACCGTTTGTCTCATATAGCGTAAATAAATTATTTCGTATAATTCTTATCATAGCTGTGTCTCGATCCGTCGAACTTAGACAATTATATTATTATTTTGTGTTGTAGGAGAATTGTGCAGCTTGATACAATACGCGCAGTTTGGTGTGATACGAATCATGGCGCTGCAGCGCTTTTAATTCAATATTCGTAATCCTGTCGAATTTCTCTCATGTTGATCTTCGTTTGTTTTCTCATTTTTTAGCCTGATTTAAAAAATGAAAAACATATTTGTCCGATTCCTAATTCTCTAGGTGAACATTCTACAAAAAAAAGTTAATATATTATCCGTTCCATACATGGGAATTCAATTATTCAAATTATAGTAAGCTGTATTTCGGGAGCAATAAGATTGATTAATAAAAAAAAAAAAAAACACTTAAGTTCGTTTTTTATGCTCCGCATGAATATTTCATGAGATTGATCTTTAATTTTAAACCGTCCTAATGTCAAATAAATGAAGTTTTCGATTAAGCGGTCGCAAAAGTTTGTAATCACGACCGCTAAATCATCGCAAGCACAAACTTATTTATTGAAACACTTTCTGTATAACGATTTTATTTAAGTTTAAAAAGCAATATTTAAGAGAACCAACCAATACACAGGCGCTAAAAACGCCCGACGTGCCGTCAGCGCTGCAGCGCTCTTACAAACAAGTATAAGGTTATGGTCGCTGCAGCGCCCATCTTATTACACCAGAGTTGTCACAAAACTGAACTTGTTTACGACTTCCCTGGCAACTAGAGTATGAATATATTGACAACAATGGGCCGCAATATTTCGATATTTTGTCACCCAAAAACTTTTTACGTAGAGGGCTAAGCTGAACTTGCTTACAGGGACTTTCCTGGCAACCCATCAGGGCACGAACAGTTTGACAACAATGGGCACAATCGCATTTTGATATTCCGATATAGATATGAACTTTTCATGAAGAGAAGTTCTCAGATAACGGTGTAGAATTTTTTTTTGTACAGACGAGATGAATATAGATTGTAAAAATACTTTACGAACTAATAAATTACGCATTGATTACAACTTAACCGAGAGACTATTTATTATTCGAATGAGGATATGAGATTCTTACCTCGATTAAGGGATCAGAATCACCTGATTATATGAAATGCATATGAAAGCTGACAACTTAATTAAAAAAAAATACCATTTGCAAATATTTTCATGAGCGAAATGTTCTTTTGTAGCCAAATTTATCGGTGAAAGTATATATTTTTCCGATTTCTACTTTTCCTAGACTGTTAAAACGTTCTTTATGATAATTAATATACCTGCGCAAGAATAATTTATGTATCAACTGGTATATTGAATTTAATATACAAGTATGATCTAAAATTAATAACCGGTATATTTGAGAATGAGTCGTTAATGCATAAGAGAGAATGCGGTGGGCGTACGTATGAGAGTAACGAGCTGGCGTGAGGATGAGTAGAAACACCGTGGAGATGTGAAAGGTCTTATAAAATAGCGACACAAATTAGTTTCACAAATTGAGTTTGCACATGTATTTATTATAACTGAAGACTTAACATTAACGTGAGCTGTGTTAAGCGATTTAACATGAGTGGATCGAACTGTGTGAGTACCGCTTACACATGAGATGCACTGTGAGAGCATTTTACAACCACAAACTTGAGAGAGCGATTTGAATGCCCGTGCATGATCTAGAAGTTATTCTGGTGTCACAATGCGGCTAGATTTAGTCTTGTAATAGTTCATTACTATTTATTGAACAGTACGCAACGAGAGCTTAATAGATTATGCGTATTCCAATGAGCGGCCTAACGGACATAATTATATGATATTAAAATCAATGCACGTGATATGTAGTGAAATCGCTCGAGTGAAAGTAGCTACACGCGGGGTGGGACACGACACCGTGTTAAACCTTAAGTGAGGCATCATTTAGGCATTTTCCTATGTTCCCGTTCCGTGAGATTTTTTTTTAAGTTCGAATCGATACTTCAACAGGGTGGAAGTCAAGAAAAAAAAAGTGAAATGAATCTTTTCCGGTCATTTAATTTCAGTTATAGAAATCGAGCCTTCCGATGAACCGTCATCCGCAGAACAAGTGCGGACTGATTATTAAGGCAATGTAATTATTGAAATGGAAAACGACAACGAGCAGGGCGACGGCGTAAATGGTGACAGCGAGAAGGGCGACAATGAGAATGGTAAAAGCGAATCCGAAATAGCCGAATACGAGAGCGATGGTGGACGAGTCAGCCCGATTGCGAACGAGAAAGTAGACGACGATAATCTACAGCGAACATGACAGAACATTATTTTTTTTTTTTCATATTTTCATCTCAGATCTCTAAAAATGGTATAAAACGTCGCCAAAAGTGGTTTAGAAAAAAATTTCGTATGTATGTATGTATGTATGTATGTGTGTATGCGTAAAGAGCCTTCAAATCATCCGCAAGTCTAGAATCGTTAAAGCAATCGGACCGAATTTTGGGAGATAAGTGAAATAGTAAGTCTTCTTGAGTTGATGTAATTTTCGAAAAAATGCATGCAGGCATTCAGATTTATCATTTATTCTTTTATTCAACCAATCGGCGTATCCAATAAACGCCTCACGTATCGTATAAGCTTTGTTGAAAAATTGAGGAACATTCAAGCTTTAGGATATCGGAATCATGATATCAACAAAACGATAAGACTGGATGGGAATTTTTTTTTTTTCTTAACAAATAACATTGTTGTTTCAAATACTTGTTATGTTTCTATGTTCCGGCAATTAAAAAAATTCAAGTAATCGGTACAACCATCAGAGAATTCACATATTATCCTTCAAAATTTTAAGCAACCTCCTATTATTGTTAGTAATTGTTTATATAATTTTACTTTTTTTTAAGGCAACAATAAGACTGAGAAATATATAATATTTTTTATATAGTCGTGATAAAGTTGAAGATTGTGGTGATTTTTGTTAGATTTTTAAAACAATTATTTATGCAATTGTTAATAACTTTTATAGTTTCACTACTTACGACAATCGAATGTTTTTCAAGAAGATCACACAACGGTGACAACTTTCAGTGGATCCATTACATTTTATCCTTTCTTATAGAGAAAGCTGTTTCCGTGAAAACATCTTTATCAATATTTTGATAAAGCAGAGTACTTGAAAAATCCCAAAACGTCGAGCAATCATATTTAGAAAAAATAACCGCGCGCGTGTGTGTACCAGTTGTTCAAGTATAAAATTCGGATTTTTTTTCTAAAAACACATGTTAAATTCAGAAGAATGATAAAAAGTGCTTTATTCAAAGTATGCGCCATCGCTTGTTATACATTTTTCCCATCTTTCGGGCAATTTGTGAATACCACGCCAGTAAAAATCTTCCTCTTTTACTGCGAACCATTCATCGAGCCATTTTTTCACATCTTCGTACGAACTAAAGCGCTGCTCAGCAAGTGCGTGACCCATCGATGCAAACAAGTGGTAATCGGAAGAAGCCAAGTCTGGTGAGTAAACCGCATGGGGTAGTACTTCCCAGCTGAGTGCTTCCAACGTATCGCGAACCGGTTTTGCCGTATGTGATGGAACATTGTCATGAAGAAAAATGACTTTGTGTTGCCTCTTTCGGTATTCTGGCCTTTTTTCAAGTAGCAAACGGCTCAAATCGGTTAATTGTTGTTGGTAACGTTTAGTATTGACCGTTTCCCCAGGTTTTAACAGCTCATAATAGACCACGTCCCTCTGGTCCCACCAAACACAGAGCATCGTCTTTCTGCCAAAGCGATTCGGTCTTGCGGTCGATGTGGATGGTGCGCCTGGGTCTACCCATGATTTTTTACGCTTGGGATTCTTAAAATAAATCCACTTTTCATCTCCTGTAACTATACGATGCAAAAACGACTTCCTTTTGTACCGAGCGAGGAAAATGTCACATGTGTTTTTGCGCTTTTCCATTTGCCTGTCGTTCAACTCATGTGGTACCCATCTACCGGTCTTCCGAATCTTTCCCATCTTTCGTAGCCGATTGGAAACAGCTTGTTGACTAACACCCAATTGCTCGACGAGTTGTTTTTGTGTTTGCGAATCCTCTTCGTCCAACAATGCTTGCAATTCCACATCTTCGTACTTTTTTGGCGGCTTTCCACGTTCCTTGTCTGCAACATCGAAGTCACCGCATTTGAAACGCCGAAACCATCGTTCACACGTATCTTGCGATGGAACATATTCACCATAAGCTTCTCGAAGTAATCGGTATGATTCAGCAGTAGTTTTCTTCAAATGAAAACAAAAAATTAATGCTGTCCGCGAATGCTCTTTGTTCGGTTTAAATGTCGACACATTGAGCACAAGAACATATGCACACACTTTTCCAATTTATCACTCGACGCTTGTTGATGACACAACAGGACGGCACAATGTCAAATCTTTATAGCACAAATTGCATTCGTGCGCCATCTGTTGTATGAAATCCGCATTTCATACATGTACACCTGGTTATGTGATGAACTTGCAAAATTATAATAGATATATCTCGAGAAGGGGTTACTCGATCATTCAGAAAAGTTGCACACGGTTAGGGTCTCAACCCCCGTTAGTTTGCTTCAATTTTCGGCTAAATCGTTAACAGGTGTCTCATTTTATGACTATTTGAAATTTTTGAAAAAAAAAAACAGCACCGCTCTCTAGCTTTCGTAGATTTTTAGCTATCAAGTTACAACTTTGTACAAGAATAGGCCACAGGATGAGATTATCCATTATTAAGTTTGGCATGAAATGGTCAATGCGTTGAGATTTTATTGAATCATAGAATTTTGTAATTTTTCGAAAAAAAAACTATTTTTGCTCTTACTTTCGTAAATTTTAATCTTTTAATCTAAAACTTAGCATACTAATTGGCTAGGGTATAAGGATATTTGGTCTCGAATTTCTTGAAAATCGATTAAGGGGTTTTAATTTGATGAAATTAACAATTTTACCAAATTTTCAATGTTATTGAAAATTTTAATACCATTTCCTCTTTGAGGAAGCTAGAATTGAGATAACTATTCCTCGTAGAAGAGAATCTGTGAGTTGGTGAGAATCACGAGGAAGCAATGTGCATATTTAAAATTTGTACGCCTTGTTTCCACATATTTGACGTGCTTTTTTTTTATAAACAATTGTGTAATATTCAACCTTTTCTTTACACCAAGAAAGTTTGAAAAAATCGTCCACATTTCTGACCGACTACAACGTTTGTGTGACGTCTTCCAGATCTCAAAATTTACAACTTGAGTAATTGATTCTGAGAATTCATTACTTAACTGTTGATTCTTCATGCAAATATCTTGAAAAAAATTAGGTACATTCGACGGATATAAAGAAAGCTGTTCATTTTTTTACAGAATTTTCAGTTACCGGAAAAAAAAACAGTTTTCTTCCTTTGCGAACGATCTATTTGATTTATTTGATATTTATTTTATTAAATCTTTTATAATTTTTATACATCGTTCATACGAATTCAATTTTATACTTATTTATTTACTAAACTTTAAATCAGCATTGAAGTAACATTAGATTACTGCTGCCATGAATAGTTTAGTCGAGTAGAACCGGAAGGCGACACGTTGCCAGCAACTTCCGTTAGAATATGCTCGGAAAATCGAAAACTTGGTTCGAGTTTAGCGACACGAAATGTCCATTCTTTTCGCTGTCGTCGATTGTAAATGTTTGAGTATTCTGGCAAGCCGTATCCAAACACGATTTACACATGTTCGACCATGGCAAAACCGATTTGTGACAACTACATACGCTTGTATTGCAACCTTTCGTACATGCGCAAGATATAAATTGCAACAAAACATCAGGTGCAGCCGGTAGTACCATGGGTTCAATGGACTTGTAGCCTGCAGACCATCCCCATAACTCAGGCAGGAACTGTACACCGCGGTAACACTACACTCACATCAGTATAAAACTCGATGTGTTTGTCAGTGATCAACAGCATTCATTGATGAAAGGTTTACCAAGTTGACCTACGTTTTGCTTTGGCCAACTAGTCGATTGAACACCACAAACCGATAATTGTTTAACGACGAGACGTTCCATGTTCGCTTTGCACACCGCGAATAGGATTTTCCCATAGCTAACTGCAAAATTATCGAGGTTCGATGGCAGATCATAGAAGAAATTGAGCCATTTATCAATGTGCCGGTTGCACTTTTTCAAGTATTCTTTAATCGGTGTAATTTTGCCAATACCGGACAGATACGAGGTGATCTCATACCCGGTGATAGCGCGAATAAACAAGAGATGTTGGCCAATGTTGATGAGCGTTTACATCAGTTGCTTCGGAGAATATAATCGCATAGATTTACGGCTAAACCTCTGCAAAAGTATACGTTGCTCTTAGACTTGGCGAAGGCTAGAATTAACATTAATAAATCAAAGTTTTCACCGATGGTATACACGGAACCCTTTTCCCCTGAAAGCACGATGGCTATACGGACAATTTCAACATCGCCATCACCATCAACTTACTACGCTGTCATCCATGATAGACGCAGTTCTTTGGAGAGAAAATCAATGAAACGCACTTTATTTTTCGAATTCTAAAGTAGCTGGTGTTATTTTTTTTGTGACTTTCTTTGTAGGATCGACACAAATCTCGTTGCATCGAACTCTCTTCTCATTTCGATCTACTTCCACGGCTTTCGGATCTTGCTTTCTATCTGTGCTGTATATGAACACCATGTCAACGTTGTGACCATTATACTTTGTTATAACAACCGGTAATAAGCCTGATTACGTGGTGTAAAAGAAAAGTTCCATCAATGACGGAGGGTTCGTAAGTTAGTTTCATCGAATAAAGCAAGTGAAATGTACTCGGCCCAAAATAGGATTTTTATCATTTTTTCCAGTCCCTAGGTATTTAAACAAAAGTTTAGTATTATGAACAATAGTTTTAAAAAAAAAAGATCACATGGGAGTTAAAAAAACTGTCGGTAGAATCTCTGGAGATTTTTATCGTTGAGTGATTATTATAAAAAAATGTTCAATCCTCTCAAGTGATAAAATTATAAATTGTTATTAACAATTGCATAAATATTTGTTTGAAAAATCTGAGAATGTCATCACAATCCTTATTGCCGATATGAAGAAAATATTACAGACAGATAGACAGACCGACAGATGGAGAGAAGGACGAACAGACAGATGGACTGATGAATACACCTTGGTACCTCGGTTAAATGAAAGATGTGACATGTGGTGGCAAATATTTAATAAGTTATATAATACTAATGGAGTTGAATCCATCAACAGAGAGATCAGACAAAGCATTGTCTAATAGAAGAAAACACCCCGCTTCAGATTAATTTATATTTTGAATCGTTACTAGAGATACTTCGTTATATTTTCAATTTTCTATTAAAGAGTAATAGAATTTTGTCGTTCTTAATTGTATTCGCACCATTCCGTTGCTCTGATGCAAAACGGCGTATTGTGGATGATCTAGCGGAAGTCATCTAACGAATAACTTTGTGTTCACGGAGAAAGTCCGCGTACGAATTTTTTGTTAAGCTGCCATTGATAAATCGATTCTCTTGGCGCGAGAGCAATCGAAACACGAGCCTATACGAATCGCTAAGGCCATTGGGAAGACGATTGAACGTTGGCCTTATGACGTAACGTCTTTCCTATGTCGAGAATGAGTCAATGCGATCTTTCTTCTTACTGAGCTTTCTTTGTTACGAATACGAGATGGTTGTTACGGTAGATATTTGCTTCACCAAAATCAGATAGGTATTAACAGATAGGCGGTAGTTATTAAGACCAAAATTGTTGCATTAAATCGAATAGCTCGTGATCGAACTAGCCCTGCTGTCCCGAAATCATGCGATCGCCTTCGGGTATGATCCTGGCTCGACAGTCCCAGTTCCAGAGATACGAGTATTTTACTCGCAAACGATGAGAAGGACTTGGAAGCCGGCGTTGCGTTTTCCGTTGACGAACTATCTACAATTTAGACATGTTTTTTGGTTGCATACTCATTACAAATTACCCATGAGACTGGTTCACATCGAGATTACTATTACGCCTTCAATAACATAATAATCATTCCAGCAACGCGATACGAACGAATTGCGAGACAAGAGAGAGTTGACCGGCTCGAGCGACACAAACCACGAGACACGGCAAAAGGCCGAGCTTCTCTCGAGCAAAATCAATCAGCGGTATGCGGAGTCTATCGCCGAGTACTTCGCGAACAACAAAGTAACTTGAAAATCCGTAGTGACTATTGCCATTATTTTTTGATTACCCATCCACGCTCTATTTTTCTTCTACGGTCGTAAAACAAAAAGATGTAAGCGATTTAGCAACCGTAGGATGAAACAGGCGCATTGCGTCCGGCTAGTGCTTCGTCGTCGGATCTTCTTATCGAGTTAGTCGAGGGACTGTTTACGTGGGTCTTGATGTTGTAGTAGTCGAGAGGCTTGCGAAAATTCCACAAGCACCCATGGTACATCAGGGAGAGAAACGGAGGGTTGGAGGAGAGTTTGAAGACGCAAGGGTAAAAGTTTTTATCGCGTGCGAGAACGAGACAACTTCCTGCTTCGTCACGAAACTCTTCTCTCGAGTGACTCTTTCAGTGCGTTATAAACTGCATCGCAATTTCGTACAGCTTCATATTTCGTGAGCATAACAAAATGCATGAACAAAAGAAAATAAAAGAACGGCAGTTTCCTAGATTGTTTGCACAATACATCAGCGTTTACTGAATTACTAATTGAATTTTCACGTAATCATGTACGTTAAGATTATTTTCATGAAAGGTGGAAAGTCAATCATGAACAACAATAGTACAAATACAGTATAATCACCGAGAGTTCAATTCTCCTGTAGCGATTAACGCGTTAAGAGTGGGGGTGAGTGAAAAAAACTGAGACCAGAAATTTATAAAGAAATGAACAAGGTCGATTAACTCGAAAGCGAGTTTTCTATATTTCTCGGCTGTTTGCGTAGTTTTTCTCATTCCCGGTTCTTCCGCTCTCGCTCGCCTTCCCCATTTATTACAGTCGTGTTCATATATCGGAACAGGAAGCCATTAACCAAAGATTTAATACTTGAGAAGCTAGATTAATTTTTTAATTTAATATTTCTTTCGAAAAATTAACATTTACACTTCGCGATGAGAGCAATGCAACGTGCGGTCCTTACATGCTTCATCGAAAAAACAAATTACATCAGAAAATACATAACTTTTTGACACAAAAATATATTTCAGATATATCTCACGTATATTAAGGGTGTCCTTATGATGGAAAGATAGCAATCTTGTAGCAGACACCTCGTACTTCTGTGGAAAAGTTCACATAATAATGCTACGCGATGGGGTCCCGAAAATTCATGAATTTTGAGAGGTGTCACTGTTATATTTTGTAAAATGCGATAACCACAGATACTGATTGATACGTCAGTGTATGTCATAAGTATGTTTAACGGAAAAGTATTATTGAATTAAAGTGAAATAAATGTATATAGTTGCTTTCATTTACATAGTAGCCAGCGTCCTTGTCGTTGGATAGTCAGGTGGACCAATTAGTCTTCGGTTTGAATCCCCGAAGACGATTTGCTTTTTTATTATTTTTTAATATTAAAAAAATATTATTTTTATTATTATTCCATGAGAACCCGTTGCAAAATATACTTCTTGAAATAAATGATTAATTTTCATATTGTTTATACTGAATATTACAGGCGTTCTTGAGGCCAGCCGATGCCAAGGAAAACTTGCCACATACTCGGAAGTTAGCCAGGCGAGCAGCTAGTCATTAACAAGCGTTACGAGCCACACAAGGTCCTCGGTATTTTTCCACGCGAGTGCCTCGGCGAAACTTGGTGTTAACTGGTGTGGCAATCGCCATTCCTCGATATGATACTTCGTATCACGTATGCGATAAGAAAGACAAAAGACACAATCGTTTATAATCGTATCGCACCGTATGACAGTGAAACGCATACTCTCGTCATTTTGCACTGCACTCAGTCGTAGGTAACAAGTACTTATTATTTTTAAAACCAAATTACCTACCATAATTTGCAAGACTGGATAGACGGATTGTCCGTAAGATTAACAAGCCATCATCAATCTTGATGGTAATCCCCAGGCTTTTGACATTGATTGACGTAAATCTTCTTTAATTGGAGTTGGTGCAATTGCGTGACAACACATTGCGATCGCAACAAGCTTGTGAATTAACGGACAACACGGTGTTTCCGTTCGTCACTCACACGACTGGAAATTAGTTTCGCAGTTGA
Organism: Cylloceria caligata; assembly: GCA_963942595.1. Lineage (NCBI taxonomy): Eukaryota > Metazoa > Arthropoda > Insecta > Hymenoptera > Ichneumonidae > Cylloceria > Cylloceria caligata. Next base: position 20,476,034 of record OZ012703.1, read on the forward strand.
TTATTGTTGGTGTACTAGTTAAGCCCCCGTAGGCTCTATCGGTACGTGCTAATTAAAGCTTACTAATTGTGTATGGCCTTGCCGATGATAGTTGTCGAACAGTTGCCAACAAAGAATCAGTTTCAACGGTTAATGACAGCAACTACACCGTCAATGTACGTCTTTATGTAGCATTTTTTCAGTAAGATATATCGTTAGTATGTAAAGTATAGTTGCGTGCCCTCAAAAAAATCTACGACATAAATATCATCGTTAAGTACATTGCTGATAGTGTTGAAGCTAATAAAAAAAATAATAAAAATCGATTGAAAATGCCAAGTGTAACGCCGTTAATTTATGTCTACAGTTGATTCATCATGGAAACCAAATCGAAAAAGTAATCTCAACTATTTTCGATTGGCTAGCGAAAAATAATACGTAAGAACGATGACTCATTTCCTGCTACGAACCGCAGCTCCATCCTTATCTCAAGATGTAAAAGAATTGACGTAATTAAGGTTGGCAGTAGTTATTGACAGACATTTGGATGTTACCAGCAGCCTAAAAGTTATTTTCCATTACCAATCACTTTACTCCTATAACCAATCAGTCAGTTCTTGCTACTGGTAAACTTTTCTCAATATAAATGCATGTTACGAAAAACATGGAATCATCGTCTAATTTATTGAATAGGTGATAAGTAAATAATAAAATATTGTGAACAAATGATCATACGATTATCGAAGCATCGTCCGAAATACATGGTGATCCTAGCTGTTGCAAATATATAACCTAAATTCACTTGCAAGATCTCAACAAACTGATTGGTTGTACAAATCAACCGGTGAGCTGAGGTTGTAATCTCAGTCGATAATTGTCACTATCGGTATTTTACGTACGACTTAACCAACTGAATAATTAGCGCTATGCCAACTGTTTGAGTTGTTTGTCGGAGCCTAATTTATTAGTTTCTTTCACCTAAATTTTTCGTTCCCTGCATCGTAGAGATAATGGCCCGATCTGATTCTGATCTCGAACAAAAGTTTGAATGTTCAAGTTTATTTCATCGAATTACCAATAAAATGAAATTATAGAAAAAGTAAAAATTAAAATAGTGTAGATTCCTCCACTTACAGAACTCGGTATTCCACGTAAAAGAAACTTCATCGCTTCCGCGCCAGCAAAGTACTTAGCACGAGACTATACCCAGTCTCTTGATATATCGATCTTTCACTCACCTATCTTGACGACAGGCGGTAGAGCCACGACGTATGTGTTCGGTTGGTACAGATGGAGAATCGAGACGAAGACTAGCAGGCAGCCCAGGGCGCCCTTCATAGCTCATCTCGAATACCCACCCCTGAGGCACCCTTTCCCTTCAGCGGAACCACCCGTCACTCGACGAGAGATACACGTTTTTGACCCGCGTACTAGCCGTTCACTGACCAACTTCTCCGGGCCCCCCGGCCAACTTGTAGCCTCTACATTCGCCTGAAACATAAACGTTCGTAAACGAATGTTATACATGTTATTCGGTACATCTCACTTTACTTATTTAAGACTTCGGTAAGGCTGAGAAATAAATTATAGTATTTTATTGTGATTGTGGTTATCGAACAAGCTGATCTATTAAAGATCAGAAAGTGGTTCCTTACCTTACTAGGTATTGTGACGTAAATTTTGAGGACATTGAATCTCATGCAGCATGCGACTAACTATAATGCTATTGACAAATCCCTAGCTACTTCGAGAATGGATGATCGAAAGTGAAGTTTTTCTGCACCACGACAAGTGCACGAGTGTTGACTATACCGAAACTTCTACAAGTGCAATGCATAGATGAGTAACGCTGTTTGATAAATGTAGCAGTTGCAAAGTACACTTCATCAGTATTAATTAAAGGACTTATGAAGGGACTTGAAAGGTAAGGAAACACGCTGGCTTTCTGCTCTTTGGCGAATGAGGCATTTCGCCTACGAGGAAGTCTCCGTTTAAATGATTCGTAGGAGTTCAGAACAAGTTTAAAGGGGCATACACATAAAAAGAATATATAGGCAAGTTTGACATTGTTTTTGATTTGCCAAGAACATTAGAATGGTCAGCCAAAGTTTTTTTGTTATATTTCCAGTTGTGAAAGGCTCTACGACACTACGTAACATTATGAATCCCTGTGTATAGAGCATTGGATTAATTATTATTTGTATGCGCAGATGCCAGGCAACCGTCCCAAATGGATTCAGGCTTTTCAGGATAGGAGGGTATAGGACTAAACATACAATGATACGAGATTAATGGAATAAACACGTGAATATTATATTTATAAAATATAACATACAAACATGATTTTGCATGATATGTCAGATATAATTAATTGTGCGCACAATACTATGGGCGAGTATGAAAATCTTTTGATCTAGGCTGCGTAGATCATATGTTGTGGCGTTACACTTGGCAAAGACAGGATTTGAAGGACACGCATGATTCACAGTCTCCGAACGCCGAAGAGCTACGCTAATGTATCAAATGTAGGAGAGGTCTCTGAACACGTTTCGTACAAAGGATTCGAATGTTATGAACGGAATGTAAAATATTCACAAGGACAGAGAGAGAGAGAGAGAGAGAGAGAGAGAGAGAGAGAGAATTTTATGTCGATTTTCATAACTAAAAGTGGTCAAATTATATAAAGATGTAACTGTGCAATTGAATACAAATCGACTTTGAATACCAACGTTCGATTAACTACCCTTAGGAATCTGTAAAAAAATATTAGAATCGAAGATATTTATACATAATTTTTTAATATTCATGACATAATATCTTATACTTTGCATAGAAGATATTTGAAATAGTTTAAATATTGTCAGAAGGTTAACAGGTTCCAGCGTATAAGGAGTATAAAAAATATTTGTCGCCACTTGGTCAGATGATTTTCCAGCTCGTGTCCGGCAAAACTCACATTCAAGCGTAGCTCAGTAAAATTCGTTTAGACCTTAAATCTTAAGATCAAATATATATATTATACGGAAACATTCTACTCATTGACAGGATGAAAAGTCTTGAGGGCACAATGTTAAGAGTAAACTCAATATTGACAAATTATCACATCATAAGGAAATCCTCTATCCCTTAACCGGACATTTATATTATGCAGTAAAAGCGAAATTTCCCATTGGCCGACTCTAACCACAAAGAACTTAACAAACAGGCAAATGGTTAGTGAGAACGATCTTTTCGACATATGAGCCGCTCAGTGCACACATCGATTAACTCCATAAAACGAAAAGTTGAGAAACGCGATGATGTAATGTATATTGTTTTTAAAAATTCCTCTGATAATATGAATTCAAATATATAATGTGGAATGCATAATTGCAGATATAGCTTTCATCTAACGGTATATAAAATTAATAAGAAAGAATAGCCAACAAACAATCGTCAGTAATGTTACAGTTTTTATGTGACTGATGGAGTTAATCGATTTGGCAACTGAAAAAAGTAATAAAGTTAAATTTAGTCTTTTCATTTTTAAGTTTTTATTACAGAAAAAGTTAGTTATTATACATTTTTATCACAGCTTTTCCATAAAAATGAATGTTGACAGGTCGGTTATAAAATAATTTTCGTAATTAATTCATAGCAGCTTTATGTTAGCGGCATTATTCTTTGGGATGATTCAGCAATATTATAAATAATGTCTTCTTAATCAGCTGTATGCGAGGATTCGTCATTTCGATTTGTTGACAAGTTCTTATAGTAATCGTGTTTAACAGGAGGAATGAATTTTAGCAGGTCCATCATGTCTCTCCATTTTTTCCTTTGTCACAGTTCTACCTTTAGGATATAATAAAGGCTGATCTATATTTTTCAAACTTTGCGGTCTACCCACTAAAGATTTTCTTATATTAATGGCTTGAAATTCTGTATCTTCATTATAGTCACATTTGAATTGTATGAGATAGAATTTGGACCTTTCTAACTTTATCCAGCGTATTTTAAGCCAATTTACTGGCAGCCCTGTGACGGTTACTTTTCTGTTAATGATAGACTGTTCTAAAGGTTTTGTTGACGAAAAATCTTGGTGAGTCATTTGGATTAGATGAAACGGCGCTTTCTTTTTACATGTTTTGATTATATGGTACCAATCATCTGGTGAAAAAATGTTTTGATTTTTTTTCGCACATGACTCAATAATGGCAAAATCTGAGTCATTGGGCAAATAGCTGTGTCCACTTACCAAAAATTTTCTTACGAATATTATTGAGAGGGAGAGAGCATCTTCGGCTGTTTATAAACAAATGAGCGTCGATGCACGGCCAGAACAGATACGGCGTTACTGAAACGATTTACATTAGAGTATGGAGTTAATCGAAATGACTTCTGAAATAAATTACTTATTATTCAGTGGCCAAAAAAATTTGCCATTTAACGGTGCTAATATTTATTATTCAGGAAAGTTATTATAAATATAAAAAGTTATGACTATACCAAGGGCTTTGACACTTAAATTTAAGATTTTTCAAAAAGTGGAGTTAATCGATGTGTGCATTGAGCGGCTCATATAATGTTGCCACACCATCAAGTGTCGTGTGCGAGAGTCGTGAGCACTTTTTTGCTTTTTTGTTCACTATATTTGATCTGTCATATTAAATTTCAAATTTTTTAGTTGAAATTCGTAATCAGAGACTTCGAGAACCCCCGGGTACGGAGTTTTATTCAAATAAAGTTTCATTTTTGCTATTTATTCTGCCATTTTTTATTTTAAAAAACTAATATCAAATCTGGATTCAGCGACCTCAAAACCCTTCGTAATGAAATCTTCATGCTGTTTCGGAAATGTCGTTTTCCAACATATTTCCGTCACAAAATGTTTATTTTTTCGCTTGACAGCGCCGGGGTTACCCAGGTCGGATATAAAAATCAATTGAACCTTTCAACCTTAAAAAAAACATCATATAATCGATTTCGTTACTTTCATATTTATCACTCTCCCTGTTCAACGTATTTTCAACACATGCAGCAGAGCTTGACTTCGTATGAGAGTTATATACGAGTTGGCTTTGTAAGAAAGTAAGATTGTATTAACACTAGACTCGCGAAAATATCATGAATCGTCGTTTGCGTCATCAACGTAGTAGCTTGCTAGACGGTAGGGATCAACGTCTGATATTTTACGCGAGCGACCGTGCTTTGGGCAATTACACAGAAGCACGCGAAATCTATGGTGGATGGTTGCGAACATGCGCTAACGGACTGCAGGTACGACTTCCCTAGCAAAGAAAATGTCCGGAATATGACAAGTACCACGACAGTCGGCTTTGGGTTCAGCCCAGGCACCCGCGAAGAAAAATACCATGGGCGCGTAACGCTTGTAATGACTAGCCAGTCGTCTGGGAAACTTCCTAGTATATGGCAAGTTTTCTATGATATAGTCCGGCCTACAGAACGCCTGTGACATTCAGTATAAATAATATAAAAATGAATTACTAATTCTTTTACAATGCATCCTTATACAGTAATATCACGAAAAATATTTTTTTATGGTAAAAAAATAAGCGAAACTGCATGGAGGATACCACTCAAAGAAAAAACAGCTGGAGCCATGAGCGGCAAGTTGAGGTGATGCAGAAGGTTTTTTGAATAGCTGAAATCGATTTGCCCGGACATCAATTTGATTTGATTCGAATGAGATTCAATTAGAAGATTTCAGAGGTCGTTGATTACGAATCTAATCGAGATTTCTGTCAGTAGTGTGCAATAGCAAGGAAATGTGGGTGAGTATGAGTAAAAATGTGTGTCAGTATATATGCGAGGATATGCAACTATGTGTGAGAGTGTTTGAGGAAGTGCAAGTGCGTTCGAAGTTGTTACAGGGCATGCAAGGCTCATATATGATATATGCAAGTGATGCAGTGTGTGTGTGTGTATGTGTCAGGGTGTGCAAAGGTATGTATGCGAGGTTACGAAGGTGTACGAGTCATAAACAAATAACAAATAACCCTTACTTAATATATGTTATTTGGGTACGAGGTGTCGGTATATATATTAATTCTAAATTGTATTTCATATTATATTAACGGGAAGTATGCGATCCAATTTATTTGAGAAAAGAAGTCTACCACCGGGTAGACTTTACTTTCAAAGCTATCTCATCTAACAATGGACAGTACCCTAGCATACGTGATCGCCAACATTAACAAGTTTGCGTTTCGCCTGCGCTTCACCGGTCATCTTGATACCAGAACGGCTAGGATTTTTCACAGTAGCCGCTGATGATCTGACATCGGGCAAACTCGATGCGACTTTTGCTAGGGCTGGTGAAATTCCAAATCGGCGCAAATTCATTTCTAGTCACAGGATGAATTTAGAAGCGGATTTGCGCGCCTGCCTTACGAAGGGAAGGTGGCAGGTGGAACCCGTAGAACAAATCAAGATCTTAATAACCATCGGTGCCAACTGATCGGTTCCATGGGTTCCACGTTGCCGAAATCTTCGAAATAGACACACATGCACGCACGTACCCGCACGTTCGTGACTCTCGCAGGTGTGACAACATATGTCAAAAAGATCGCTGTCACTGGCCAAACACTGGTGAATTTTTCTTATGTCGGATAATGTAAATCACCGTATAAATGATGGAGCCTGGATGCCTTATCATGTTTAAATTTATCAATATTGGTTTTCGGTTCAATTTTCGAAATATTTGATATCTATTTATTTTCGTTTGATTATTGAAGTGTACATTTTCAAGCTGCAGTCCCCTTGAGACTCTTGATCCTCTTAGTGAATACAATTTTTACGTGTAATAAAAAAATCTGAACTTGAGCTTCACGGTCAAAACAAATTTTGCCGGACCATCGTTAAGAGTGATCTTTGCTGAATATGAGGTAGAGAATCATATGGCCAAGTGACGACAAATATTTTTTAATCAGTTTGTACATTTTATCATATTTCTCCACATGCATTACGAGAAACTTGATTCCTCATACAGAACGTAGTACAGTTTTTTTTAACCGCTCCGATTTAGCTACCACATGGCTTAGTGAATTACAAGCTTCCTCGATACGGATCAGCATAGTCGATCTTGCCTTTTATGGAAAAACCGATATCACAATTGAATTTAATAAAGCGAGTGTAACGAAAGACCAATAAATGAACTAAATCCTCACGCCCCCTTCCCGCGTTATCACGCGTAATGCACACTCGCACGGGTCAATAGACCAGTTATACCTAGTTAAAAAAAGGAGAATGAATGTAAAAAACTGCCAGACAGTAGTTCCGGGGTATTTTTATGGGTAACATTTCATCTGAATTTTCAACGTTTTATTGTCGTATCGCTGCGCAACTCGGATTTTATCGAGGAATCCGAAAAAATTCTTTTTTTATAGCCACTCTCAACTTTTTAAAAAGAAACCTTGGTTATGCATATATATCCATTGTACCGACAGATTGAATCACCAGCTTACTGAATTGTATACTCAGGATCGATAGTCAGAGTTTAAGCTAGTAAGTTTTAAAGATAGTAACAGTTTTACTCTTATGCCTCTTCCACTTTTTCGAAATGTTCGGTTCTATGGTCGTTTTTTCAAAGGTTAAACTTACAACTGTTCATCGAGTACTCTTTTATTAAAAGTCAAGTCTCCATACTAGACCAACTTTGACAAGGAAAAAAGATAAATTAATTTCAATCAACTCATCCGCAACTTTATTCGTGTAGTGAGTCAACGATGTATGAAACATTAGCTGTAGAACAAAATTCCTTATCAATTTAAATATTTAATTATAGCAACAGACGCGAATATTCACGTGGAATTAAATTTTCACTTTTTCGATCAAATAAATCGCCACCTTCAGTTATTGTTAAACGTTGCGAAGGAATGTCTGGTAATATAAGCTTTGTGGCTTTACGAATAAATTCATAATCTTTATGCACAAAACCTCCGAGAGTTATGCAAATCGACAAAGATAATTCACTGATCATTTTTTATTCAAATGAGATTATTTCAGATAATAATTCTCACTTGAATGAGCATCAATGAGTTGTTGAAAAAGTAATAAAAGTAATCAAATTGATTTATAAAATACAATCTTTGTTATTTATATTTTTATAGAATGATTCTTCTATGCCTAGACTGAAAGTGAGACCGATAAATTCTCATTTTTTTAAACAATTTTTTAATTACTTTTAAGACATGGCGATACATTCGAGCGCAGCGTGGCACGAACCTTCATTGTGTCGGTAGTAGGGCTCAGCGTTTTTACCGACACATAGGCACAATACCCAAAAAAATCGGAAAAAAGCGCATCCGCAAAACTGCACCGTGTCGTTTTGCCGAGGCGCTCGAAGTCAGCGACATTCGCAATTAGTAAAGTGTTCGCGACACGATATGTGTGCGTAATTCAATACCGGTGATCTCATCCGGTAGCTATATCGCAATCGATGTATCAAGTGACCTATTACTGAGAACTATTCTTATACGCAATTTATCGTACGGGTGTAGAAGCTTCCCGTAATTAGTCACAATCCACCAAAAATGTCAACGTTTTTACACAGAGAAAAGCTTAAATTTTGACGCCGATCATCGATTAACAATTCAATCCATCGAATAGGTAGATCTGGCTGTCGGGTTAAAACTGTCTGCAGAAATAATGTAGCCTCAAGCTATTTTTGGTATTGCGTTTGATGGGAATTGTTTCAGGGTTCTATATTACGTGACCATTTTACTATTTAAATTATTAATAAAAATGAGTATCATGTCTACTCTACTATGAGTATCATGTGATACTAATTTATATCTTTGTCACCGAATACCACAAATGATTCTACCGCCTTCATTTCTTGAATTTCTTAAAACTTTGTACTCAAGAAAGTTATAAAAATGACACTCTTTTTTTGAAAAATTCAAACAACCAGAAAATGAGATATCCGTTAGCAGTTTTGGGGAAAAATTGCAGCAAAACGACGGGGATTGTGACTCGACTCGTGTGTAAAGTTTCTGAAAGATTTAGCAACTTGTTCTTGATATATTTCAATTTGGTAAGCTCATGACACGCACACACGCGCACACGCACACACGGGCACACGCGCGTACGTTAATTTTTTCTAAATATGATTTCTCAATGTGTTGGAACATTTGAAGTATTCTGACATCAAAACCTCGAGAATAGTACGAGTATCATACTTTTTTCATGAAAACAAAGCTTCCTCCAAGAGGAAGCAAAAAGTTAGAAAGTAGAATGAAAAAAAAGAGGAAGCGATGTACTGGACATCGCTTCCTTTATTTTTTTATCCGCAGCACACAAGGCTCCTTCTGTCTTCATAGCGAATATTGTGGAGCGTACTTTCTCCGCAATACAACGTGTGTACCGCGGACCAAAAAGATAAGGAAGTCATATCCAGGTTACAACTTTGCAATTTTTAACAGATAAATGCTCTAAAAAAATTAAATTACTTGAGCCATCTATAAATCTTGAGATACGGTGCCCATCTTTAACAAGAATTCATTCTACGTGTAACTGTAACGTTTAATATCCATGGAGAGTGGAACATAGTACTTTGTGATACAAGTGCGAAGGACCGGACTTTCGGCGAAGAATGTGAAGTTGGCCGCACGAGCCGACAACGAGTTTCAGAAGGGCACAAGTCGAAGGCGAGTGCTGTCGGTGGTACGAACCAAAGGCGAGTGAGCCTACTTCACACGCTTTGTCTTGTCGAGTGTCTGCTTTTTCGTACGTAAATCACATACTACTTTTTGTAACACATTCACGCAAAGTTCCTCTTTCCGTGCATGTGAAGTGTGGCGAAAGTGGCGCTTTTTCGTAAGGAATGCGGAAAATATCCTGCGCATGCGTAAATACCACTGGTTACTTTTTTCCACACTTTTTTAACACTCTACGTACGCAAACTTTCACCACACTACAGGCATAAAAAGAAGGAGTTTTTGTGCATTTATTACAAAAAGTAGTATGCAATGCATATACGAAAAAGCAGACACTCGACGAAGAGTGTGAAGTAGATTCGCTCGCATTTGGCTTGTACCACAAGCAGCACTCGCTATCGGCTCGTACGGCCAACTTCACATCCTTCGTCGAAAGTCCACTTTTTCGCACTTGTATCACAAAATACTATTTTGTAACGAATGCACAAAAACTCCCCCTTTTTATGCCTGTAGTGTGGTGACAGCGTGCAAAAACGTAACTAGAGTGTTAAAGAAGTGTGCGAAAAAGTAATTAGTGTTATTTACGTATGCATAACATTTTTTCCACATGCCTTACTAAAAAGCGACACTGTTGCCAAATTTTACAGGCACGGAACGAGGGGTTTTTCGTGCATGTGTTACAAAAAGTTATTTTTTACACGCTCTACGTTTACGTGATCATGATAAATAAATGATGATTGATAATTGATCGTCGTTGATCATTGATATTGTCATGATCTCTATTCAAATGAATTTTATTTTAGAAGTCTGCAATATTTACTATTTAAACGGGATTAAGTATCAATTGAATTTAATTTGCTTAGTTAATATTACTTTTCATCGATAAATTTTTCAGTATACTGCGGTTTGAAGGCTACGTTCCAGCATTTATGCTTTCGCATCAAAACACATTTCATTCGTTTCACTATCTTTTATTTTCTGTTTTATCTATAAACTTTTATGTGAACGATTTTTGTGTTACCGTTGAAGGAAAGGCCAAAAACACGACTGCGTAGATGTGAATACTACAGATATACGTCTCACACGCCCTTTTTATCCATCGCCTACCACCGGAATAGATTGAATGCATCGTTTTCCGGCGAATCGAACTTTCTTTACGAGTCTTATTCGACCCAACAAAGAGACAGGATACTCCGAAACTTCTTTTGTAGATTTACTCGCGCGACAGTGTAGCTCTCACGATACTAGAGGCTTGTAAGTTGCGGGTTGCTCAAAGTTTGCAGCCTCTTCGCGACTGCCGTCTTTTCCTTCGACACTGTTGAGGTGGCACCAAGAAAAAACGTTGAAAATCAAGTGGCACCTCGGGAAAAAAATGCTCGATATCCAGCGAACTTTTTCGCCCATCGAGCCTCCGTGTTCCGTGGGTATAGTGGAAAATCAAGTATGTGTCGTACGTCGTTATTACTGTTCTGAAACTCCATTCATAACTGATAGACATGTCACACCAGAGATAAAACGCTGTCATTTTTCACTTGAAACAATAGAGATGAAAATAAAAGTGATTATATTAGTACTAGCATAAATCTACATAAATCAAAAAGGGATATTCGAGTTTTCTCATTCGTTATAACTGGTTGAGTGCGCGCGAGTGCAGTACGATAACGAGAGCTCTAGAGCTCGCTGTTAAGGAAGCTGAATTTATCCACGTCATTTGACGGCGTTTGCCGGAACGAGCGAGTCGTTAACCGAAATTCTTCCGATTCCTTAACCACACTCTCTCGTTGTCTTCTACTTTCATGCTATACACATATATATATAAGGCCAACCGAGAAGGGCCCTATATATATGACCCTTCTCGGTTGGCCTTTTATTCAGCGGTAATTCGTCGAGACCATGAAAAAGCTTTAATCACTGAGCGGGAGATGTCTTTCCCTCTAGCTCGTACAACCATAGAAGTACAATATATATTTTTCATACTTAACTCAGCACCCGCACAACCCTATTTCGCTTTTTCATTCATAATTTTGCCTCTACCTCGGCTCTTTCGCCTCGAAATATTTTCTAATATTCTCAAGAATTGTAATATTGGATTATTTCAAGCCAGGACTTGTATTCGTTGAAAGGAGAATTTGTAATGCAAACTATATTTTTACACTGAATCCATGTTCGCTTGAAAATTTGCTACGAGTCTACTGTCAGTGAAGATAAAATTGAGTTGATTTAAAAAAATGGAAAAATACGCGTCACTTCTTTTTTTTTTTTTAATCGCTCTTCTATCCGATTTAATATCCTATGCTGGTTTTCCATTGGTATTCGTTATTCATCGCTTGCAGTGAAGCACTGGCTACGTTGTATACTGATAAGCCACTCAGATTTACGAAATTCTCTACGTAGGGAACGAGCAAATATATTTGTATATTTTTTTTATTTCCTAACAAGTTTCGCATTCAAGTTCGTGTTTTCGCAACGGTCGGATACTTTTGTACTTTCCAGTACTTCCCAGTACGAAGATACACGGAGAATTAAAATTTATTTGCTTTTTAACGAACGCAAAAAATTCTACTGCGCGCAGCAAAGATTTCTGTGGTGATATGTCACGTCCGGGGCTAGATGCAAGTATACGAATACAATTGAGAACAAGTGCCGCTCTAGTTCGAGGAGAAAAGAGACGATATCAATCAAATCATAAATCCCAGACAGAATCGAATTTTAATCAAGAGATGAAATGAAATCGATTCCACAACCGAGACGAGTGACGTTTATACCATTCAGCAGAGTGTAAGTAAATTACGGAACAGGAAGTACAGCCCGAGAAACAGGAAATGAGCAACTCGCTGGTGTCAAATAAATTTTTTTTTTTAAATAAAATTGCACAATAGGTTTCTTTGAACAAAACAGAGAGGCAGATCCAACCAAAATCACGTCACGATTATATCTCATAATGTGGCGATTATTTCTATAGATATTTTCTTGCAGATTAAGTAAAATGAAAAAATTAATGAAGACACAAGTTAATAGAGAGGTTACAGTAACGCGCAATCGAGATTCAGTAGATTTCACTCCAAAATATATTTTGTTCTAAGCTTCACCGACGGTCGACGTGAGTTTCTCTTATTTTCTTTGTGATGAATGTTCGCCAAAGCGACTTCAAATTTCTTTACCGATTTCGAAACACAGAACCTGAGGGTCATGAGCAGTGAATAACAATTGTTAAGATCAGATACGACCTTGAAGAAAAAAAAACTTACCACCAGTGGTTTAGAAAAAACGTTAACGGTCAGGCGATTTATATGCAGATAACATAAATATTCTGCAAACATCAATTAATCGACATTTACTGCTACAATTCGGCTATCTCCGTGGTATTAAGTAGTGAATCGTAAGAATAAATATAATTCCTAACTTTTTATTTATGTTTGAGTCATATATATGCAGAACCGTATCAGAAAATTTATTCGCAATCTGGGTGTAGAATAAAGCAAGTATAACATTAATTTTGCCAGTTTTAAAGAAATTAGCCATCGTAGCGAGTGTCTTATGACAGGAAATATGTATAATGTGTAAGGCAAAGTGGAGGACAAAATGATCGAGACTCCGAGAATTATTTTGTCATACGACATAATAAGTTTTATTACGTAGTAACGGTACGTCGACGTCTGTACAACTTGAGTCGAACTGCTCTCCTTTTCGCGAAGAGCCTCTATCATTCAGTAGATTCCGCTTCCCCTCCTGTTTTGCTCGACTCCTCTACTTACGAAATCCCTCCTTACGAAAAGTAGTACCAGCTGGTACAGTCATGGCGGACAGGCGAGCTTTTATGTACATTACAAATGATAATGTTAGTTAATGAAAAAAGTGACTATGGCATGTTATCACTTCGTAGATTTCTCATTATATCTGTTACTGCATGAAGTTATAAGTGATATTATGATTTACCGAAGTTCTGTAATAGTCTTTCCTACTGTACGCATTTCCCGGGTTCGAAGGAAACTGCAGAAAACTGATGTTGCCGATACAGCCTTCGTCTACCTAATTCCCTGGTGGCCACTCAAGTAAACGCAAACACGAGCAACCAAGGTGTGCTTAGGGCAGCAACTCCGCAAAAAACGCGCTGGAGATACACCAAAGACAAACATCAATCGCCCACTTATTGCTAAATGGTGTTAGGCATGAATTTACTAATCAATTGCTATCCGAAGTAACTGATTGCTGGATTTATGATTAGATATACAAGTTATGAGCTGCGCAGATTACACGTCATGGGGCATTGACAAATGGCATCAGAATTGATCTGACTGCCGATTCTCCACTAAGTGGATATCGCCGTACGACGTAAATACTATCGTTAGTTAATATCGGAAATTACGCTAGTAAGCATCCTGTTATTTGCTATCTCGAAATAGTTTATCACATGTTCAGTGTCAATAGAAAGCAGTGACTATTTAAAAATTAGAAACTTGTAATAAAGCAATTAAAGAAAGGTAATATGACATTACGAAACAATAAAATAATTCAAAAATAAATTGAGGGTATAAGATAGAATCTTGCAGGTTGCTTCGTCATTATGTTTCAATTTTGACAAAGCCACCTCTACGAGGAAGTATATGTTGATTTATTTTGGTTTTCCAGTAGAGGAAGCTGTGTGGAAAATGAAAAACAATGAGGGAGCAATTTGCAACGTTTTACTTTGCATTTTTGTTTAAATGAATACAAGTCCCAACGATTTGTCAATGCTTACTCCTGACTGTACGCAGAGCAAGAACATTATCGTTCTCTATTTGTGTTTAAATAGATAGTTAAAGCTTCACTGAATATATTTTTAATGTAAATTATATCATTTTGTACAATATAAAAGCTTCTCTGATACCCGAGGGTTAGATTTTCCATCTCCATCTTTTATTTCTATTAATTATCGAGTTTTACAGTATATGCCGATACAATATTCAAATTGAATTCTTTTACGAGATACCTGTATCATTTTTGCATTGGATGAAACGTTCAAAATATAGGAATCAAAACAGCGAAAAGTTGCTTAGTAATTAAATATATCTTCTGTATCGTTTGTCGGTTATTAATAAATTACAACATTGTATCCGCATACATGATAAAAGTAATGAAATATAATTGTTCTATTAGTTGGAAATAAACTACGTACAGTAAATTAATCTACGCATGACTGTGGAATGTACGATTCATGTTGTGTACTCCATTGTCACTTACAAATCGTTTGCGCCAACTCTGTTTTTGTTTAATGTACAGTACGACGTCGATTTTCGGAACAATCCCCACTCCGTAGCGCATATCGATCGACGTTTCGCATGGTGAGAGAAAGGTTAGACCAGCCAACGATCGCGGCAACTGCGCAGAGTTAACATTAGAGAGCGTGCGCAGTTTCGATTTATGTTACAGTGTTGCTGAGTCGGTTTGCCTGTTGTTAGGAAAATCGAGATTATAGTACATTCTCTGTTGTACCAATTGACATTTTTAAACGTTCTTTTTAATATTTACACCTTTGCTATTACTACGTAAGTGTATAATGTATATTGGTTATGAAATTAGAATAAAATCTAGAGTAGCGACCAATTAATCTCTGTACTTGTGGCTTATATACGAACAAAAATGTACTATTATTCATCTGTATAGTAGTAATAAATTTTTCTTTCTTGCTTTTCAGCGTTTAAAACGTGTTTACACTTTTTGGTTTATTATTATACGAGTAGTGATACAGAGTGATAGAGTGATCTTTTTTGTTATATATTTTTATCGTTTTGCTGTCTTCTTTTCAAAATGATACTCATTCATAATTGTCCTTCCCCTACTTCGCTGCAGAAATCTGTCAGGCTCATTTCTATTGGAAAATCGTCCGCGCATGATTCCATCGTATGACTCATTATCTTTGTCTTAAAGTTGTAAACTCTGCACAATTTATTTTCATCTCTTGCCCAGTGTCTACTTGCTCTTGTATCGATGCGCATCTGAATGTTGCAATAATTTTTTGGTTTTCTTTGTGTACCGTTCAGATCAGGTGTTCAGGTAAATTACGTGATTATGCGTTTCTATATTCTACTGTAACTCGCACCTTTTATTTTAAACAGGTGTTCTTGTTTTTGTTTAACTCTCGCTGGTATTCTTCCAGTTCTACTTTTATCTTATCTCGATTAGTAACTTACACAACGATGTATCCAAGTGTACACTTGCACAACTGTAAGCTTTATTTCTGATGCTTGTCTCACATTGATTCGAATTCGTTATATTTCGCCTACCCTAATATTTCCCAGTCGCAGAAAGCTACACTTTCAACCGGATAGTCGAATATCATAAATCTTCTCTTGCAATCGTTTCCGAATCTCCTTTTACCGATCCCCAAGTTTTTCATTACTATGACTGTTCTTCTGAAACTATTCTTTACGCATTCCTTTTCCGAGTTCAACTGCTAAATAAATACCCAATATACTTGAACCATATTTGAGCCAATTATTCGGGTGGGAAACTGGAGAGAAGCTGCGCTGAACGTGTTAATCAAATTCGTGTTAGAAGCATCCTCCGCATGGCTGCGCTAAAAAGAGATAGTCGCCGCAAATCTTTCATTTGCTCGTTAAATTTCAGATCATTGTCAAATTTGAAGACAAGCCGTGTCAAGATATCTCTTACGATTCGTTAGTTTAATATTCGGATTGAACAGTCAAACTGATGTCAAAAACGTCTATATTGTAATATCGTGAGCCGGTATTCCGACTTGCGGTGTAAAACTGCGTAGCTTTGAGCACACTTGCTAAAAACGCTGGACGATTAATAATGTTGAAGAAACTGTAAAAAATCCGGCATCTTTTTCCGTTACAAACCAGCTAAGATCCTACGCAATCGAACATATACCGATTCGGCTCATAAATCCTTAACACGTTGAGCGCCGCGTCACCCAGATCCGGGTGACGGGCCATGTTTTCGTAGGTAGTCTCGTCAAACTGGGCGCTCAAGGTGTTAATTCGTCTACCTCTTCTATAAATTTGGCGCTCCATTCTTGTCTGTGCTCGTTTGTACATCTGTTGCCATTTCGGAATACTAACAATTTGGTCTTTTTTGTGCTCAGTATCAACTTTTTTTCTTTATAAAAATGTCTCCGGGTTTCTTATTATCTCTCTCATCTCTCCTGTGTCCGTCGATAATATAACAACATCATCTGGGTATCCTAGAGTCCAGATCTTTTTCCTTTGAATCACCACCCTTCCCGTTTGCCTCCCGTTTTCCTTCTTCATAGTTTCCTCGATGTTTGCGATGTAGATACCGAACGGCATAAGGTACAATGAATATTTTTGTCTTGCCCCCCTTTTCATTAAAAAAACTCTTCTGTGTTTGTCTCGTTTACCGTGACATTGCATTTAGTTTTTTTCTATACAACTCTCGAATTCTTCCTGTTAAATTAGATTCGACACGTTCTCTATCCAGCATACTCAACAATCGTTGACGGCTTCGAAAAGCTATTGTAAAATATACGAAGAATTTGTACAGCTTTTCCCATACTTCTTGTTATGTATTCAACTAGAGTTATGTATTTTATCACTCTTTGCTACGAAGACATTTAGAAAGTAGAATCTGGTACAATGCTATCTCATTAATTTCCATTTTTCACGAAGCTATATATAGGAGGGACTATGTTGATCAATTTTGGCATCCTGTAAGCTGTTTGAACAATGAAAAATAATAAGAAAGCGATGAACAATATTCTACTTTACATTCTTGTTGAAAAAGTATTGTAGAAACGGAAATTTTAGATGTCCAGAAATTTTATTAATTTTATTTTTCTAAAATTGCATTACTTTAAAATATTTTAGTGGAAACTGTAGCCAATAACGAGAAGATAACGTGTAACTGATGTATCAGATTTTAGATGAATTGGTCAAGTTATTCACGAGTAACACGTCTCGTATTATTGTAAATCTCGGTAATCGTGAATATCAAAATGCAATGTTCTGTAAAATTCAAATGCTTATATCGTTTTTCATGAAGTTGGGTGTCCCTCAATGTTATCGCGTACGTGTCGATAGTTTTAGTTCTTTTTTACTAATATTTCGAAAATTGATGTAGTTACAAATTGAAAAATTCGAATTTTTGCTATGCACTCCAATGTTTTTAACCGATTTTTTTCAAAATTAACATCGAGCACCACTGAATATAAGTTTCTGTCTTTCTATCCAAACATTCTCTCTCGACGCTTTATACCATTTTGAGTATCCCGAACTGAGAATCTAAACAAAGACATTTCTTCTATGAGGAAGCAAAAAATTAGAAGACAAAAAACAGACTTTAATGTGTTCTTAAATATCGAGTAGTGTAGGCGACCGAATATGAATATAAAATATTTGTGGGGTACATGCCGCTACAAGTTGGTCATCTCCAGAATGTCAGAATGAGTTTCTTGTAAAAGAGTTCTCATATTTGTATTAGTTACTCTATGAGGACCCTCTTCAGACTTTTATTCGATCCTGCAAGTTCATAATAAAAGAAAAAATATAAAAATAAAATCCACAGTCAGTGCAACATTCATGCGGAACGAACCACAACGGAAATACAATCCTTCGATGAATCGATGCTAATAAACAAGAAAAAATCAATTATCTATAATTTTCTCGTTGTACGGTTAATAAATTATGAACTATTTACATCGTTGGTCAAAGCTTCGTACAAGACTCTTTATTAATATGATGTCCACTGATTAATTGGTAGCGTTCTATGTGCTATGATGTGTAATTACATGTTTTATGTTAATTTTAATAATATGTGTAATTGAGTGCTATACTCAAGTCATTAGATGAAAAGTCGCGTTATACTCCATTCTGTGTTAAAATTATGTCATATGACAGTTCATTAATGTTCTACATGTTATAAATGTGTGATTGTATGCTCTTGTTTGTATTAAAAATACATGCAATTGGGTGGTATATTCAGACTATAGTATAGTATGAAACAAAGTATAGCTAAGAGTACATAACGTGTCACGTGACTCCACGGTCATGTGAACAATTGAGTATAATCCTAATATACGTATCAGAAATATAAATATTTTAAACCTAATTACTCATTGTATGGATACTGAGTTTCAGAATAAAAATTTTCCGGTGACGCATCATGATTAGCCTTGGGTGACAGTTATATCGTATGATAACGCGAAGGTGGGAAATATATTAGAAGTATCTATTTATATGTTATATGTCGTTTTCTAACCCTGTACGCAATGCAGCGACTTTTTTTCACACATGTCGTATTTAAAGTGTTTTCCCTGAGACCAAAATTTCTAAAGTTTTTCATAAATTCAGAAGAGAACAAGGCTACCTATTGTTCTTAAAAAATGTTCAGTCGTGCGTAAGAGATATCCTTCTGGCGTGAATATAACGATTTATAATAACGACAAGTTTGGTGAAACACCGTAGACTTGATAATTCATTTTGAGAATTCAATTCATAAATCTGTTGAAGCTTTACCAATTTCTCATTTCAATCTCAGGGCTGACAAAACATGTGAAAACATTTAATTGCAAAATTCAATTTAAAAAATCGAGAAATAATCGATCGCATACGATAAAATTCGGGGATATCCACCTCAAATGGCTCAAAGTGATGAAAATCACTAAAAGTTCAATGAAAATCGGAATTTCGTTATCGAGTTCAATTCGGCGATATTTTTTTCATATCTTCGTTAAGCAACGTATCACTATTTTTTCCTATTGCAATAAAAGTAACCGGTATTCTCCACTGATCCGTAATACCCTGTCCTCCCCAGAATTTTCATTGATATGTTAACATTTAAATAAAGCAATCGATCGGAGATATGCGTGTACTCGATTTGAAAATAGTTATCGAGATAAATTTGTAGAGTGTAGCGTTCACTTAATTAAACCTAGTTACTTACATGGGGTCCTGTTGATCCCAGCACCACGTTTAGTTCAAAATTTCAAAGGGAAGGCGCTCGAATGTGAACCTGTGGTGCCATCTGTTACTGGTTCGTGTATTTCGTGAATCAAGAAAATCCTCACTTACGATCTTTAAAATAAAGATATGTTTTGGAATGTCATAAGCTTAAGTATTTTTTTTTTTCTTAAAATACGGTAACTCAAGAATATTCAGATAAAATTTCAGCCAAATTGAATTTTGTCTAAAACAAGCAATTAGAACACATTTCTAACATGTTAAAGTTCCTCCCAGAATTTTTTTTATGTTGAAACTTTGAACAGAATTAGTCTGACAACTTTTCAAAGTTGGCCGGGATGTGAGTGACCCCGTATAAATAACATGGAAGTTTCCATAGGTGTCAGTGACTAGGATTAAGAAAATTACGCTGTTAAAAATCTGCTTTGTAAGATTGCGCGGTGTTAGTGGTAAAATATTTTAACGGTGTTTCAACAAAATTTTGAATTAGTTTTTACACCGTTGATGTGAACAAAATATTCGTCCGGGTTAGTAATGGAAAATATCATAGTCAAGTGTAGATGTAACACTTAGAAAAGTAATTCAGATTGGTGGAAAAGTAATCCACGATAGTGCGGTACACAGTACGGTGCGGTATTACGCGCGTTACTTTCACTCAAAAATATGAAACCTAAAGGTCTTACGATTCGCGTACTGTGAAAATTTTGCGGGAAACGAAACGCATTGCATCTTGTACTTGGTATTAATATTGCGGATACTCGTAACAAATTTATTTCAGTGACATCAAAGAAAATGCACTCCAATGGCCTTACACGACTACTCAGTATTTATGCAGCTACCAGATTTTGTGTCACTAAGTAGTTGGAAGCTTGCGGACATGAAAACTGTATGGGTACAAGGATAAAAAGAATTAAGTGCTTCAGTCATCTGAATGGATAAATACACTCCAGGCGATTTATTTGGTAGAAACAAATTAGTTGGTTACTAAGTGATTACTTGTTTGCGTCAACAATTTGTTTGTTGGGCCTACCAATTATTTTGTTTGACTCACTCAATTAATAGCGAATTTTTACCTGGAGCCTAATTACCCTGGAGCATTTAATGAGGGTAATTGATCCCGTTTCTCAAAATTTTGAAGTAGTTGCTTGGATTTACAAGATTAAAAAATTATGTGTCATTAGAAAATGGTAGTGCAGGCAATCACTACTAGTCCATTGTTGTCTTTAAAAAGAAAAACAAAAAAAATACAAAAGAATTTTTATGAGGAATTATGTTGTATTGAGTCTGGCATAGAGAAAGTTTTAAGAAGGATAAAAAATGATGAGGAGGCAATGTACAAGATTTTACTTTGTAAAAATTGTGAAAACTGCTGTATACAGTACCTTATCTGCTTGAAATTTGTCAAAATAAGGGTTTCACACGCTTTTCATCGTTTGAAATGTATACAAGCTAGGGTGTTTACATCGTGTTGCATTTTTAAAAAAGATTGAACTCATAAAATTTGTGTGCTGTGTCGATTTTAATCAATTTCAGAACGATAGCCGGATAGTTACTGATCCTCTGGCGTGCCAAGTTTTGGCCCGATAGTTTAACACGTGCTCTAGTTATAAAAGATTAATTTTTACCTATGATACGCGTGCGTGCGCGCATTCATTCAAACAAGCAAACACACACACACGCGCGCGCGCGCGCGCGCGCGCTCGCGTGGGCGGAGAGAAAGAGAGAGAGAGAGAGAGAGAGAGAGAGAGAGAGAGAGAATCGCGCACGCACACAATTCGGACATGTAACCTAAAACACTTTTCTGGATGTTTCAGACGATTTTAATTATTCTAACATAAAAAGCCTGGATACAAAAAACGAAATTGGGTGCAGCTCACCGATGCATAACAATTCAATGATTGATGAAAATTGTGCAATGAAAATTGAACATACCAAGGCAATGATATCTCAGCCAAATTGGATGGACCGATAACGCATTCCGCGTAATATAATATCACTCGACAATACCAAAGGTATCACCGTTATTTTTTTTTTTTGCACCAATTTATTTGCCAGTGGGTGCTCCCACTGTGCGAATTCACCGATACACGCATGCACATAGACTCACGCTCAACAAATTTGCCGGGTAATTGATATCGATTATATTTCACTAAATGAATACGCACGAGCGGGTTTAGTGAAATATTTGTCGAAATTGTACGAGCATGCTCTCCCTATCGTGCAATAATCGAAGCTCCGTTCGAGCGTTCGAACCAAGTATTCATCGAATGTAATTAATCAAATTCAATATGATAAGTGAGAATGAAGCTAATATTGTAGAGTGGATAGCAACAAATTGCTAGATCTAAAATTATAATAAAATAATTCTCCGAATAGAAAATATCGTTAGATATTATAAAATCGATGCCAAGAAAGTGTTTTCCAAACGCAACCCTCGTAAATTTATTCTCTCCCTTTCGCCATTGCCATCCCACCAGCATAATAAATACATTTCCACACGTGACGAGCATAATGGCCATTTTCAATGTAATACTTACATTGAAAAAGCAGTTTAGATAATGGCTACCGCTGGGAGATTAAAAACGAAATTAAATGTCAGGAAAAATAGCAACAAATCGCTTAAATTATTTCGAAAATTGAAAAATTCTCACAAGCAAGAATAAAATCATTGCAGCTTATCTAAAAAGAAAATACGATGTAAATCTAGTCCTCGTGAATTAATTTCCTCTCCTCCACCTGTCAGCACATCGAATGCATCTTAAAGTATGACTAAAAGAAATTTTTCCAATCTAAATTCTAAAATTCAACAGTATTACCAACAATTCCATGCATCTAGCGGAAAATCCTATTTCACATCTTAAACTGAAATTAAAAAGGCAACTTACCGAAAGACTTTTTTGCTGGCGACGAAGAGGCAGGTACTTTGACTTGAACTTTCCCGTTAAACTAATACAGTCTCCATAAATTCAGGATGAATAACCGGCAGCCGAGAAATTCCACGGAGGCTTAACCCGACCGGAGCATATTTAAAGTAAATTTTCTTGAATATTCGCGAACTCCGTACAATCGAATAATTGTCGCCAAGTTTACGTAGATGGTAAATTAATGGAACACGAAGGTACGCTTTTGCTAATTACTTAAAACTAATTTGATGAAGACCCGGTAAACATAAACTATGCGCTAGAAAGCGATGCTCGAGAGGGGAAAGGGGGTGCGGTATGATATGACAGAGGTTTAACTGAAACGGGGTTACACGTGGGACACCACCGTGTCAGCGGCCGGCGCGCGACTGAGCGCTCAGGCACTTTCTTCCCTCTGGTTTCAAGCCACCCCTCTGTCGTACGTCTCGTTGGCGCGCCACAACCCCCTCGGTACGCCGTTATGGAACGGTGATTCCCCGCGCCGTATACTAAGAGCACGTGCTCTCGTGTATCAAAAGCGCTTGCGTGCCACGTGTTAACACGTATTCGCGGGAAATCAGGAGAGCGTTTGGAATGCGAAGAACGCTGAACCCCCGTGTGAGCTTCCGGAATTCGATTCAGTCATTTGACCCACATATACTTCCAATGCATTATTCGAAGTACTGACACCTTCACTCGTGGAAATAATAAATAAGGAATCGTAATGAGAACGAGAAATAACTGCATTTTTAAAAAGTAGACGTTCATTGTATATTTACTACTAAGATTTATTTAATCTATATTAATGTGTAAGACTTGTTGAGATTGTACGTGTACATACGCATTACATTTAAATACAAAAAAATTAATTAAGGCTATTTGAATCGTGGGAGGAAGGGAGAAATTTAAAAACTGCCCGTTCATTATGTATTTACTACTGAGATTTATTTAATGTTTATTAATGTGTAAAACTCACTTATTGTGATTGTAGATATATACATATGTATCACCTTTAGTAATAACAAATTAATTAAGGATATTTGGATCGTAAGAGGAAGAGAGAGCCTCTTCCTTTCGAAGTCTATGCGTACGAGTAAGATCCGCGCCTATTTTTCGTATCTTTTTTAGGAGTACTCGTCTCGAGTTTAATCAATTAAAGAGCCCATAATGGAAAAGAATGGGAGGATTGATAAGGGTGTTGATTGAATAGCAGTGAGTGAAAGATTAAATATGTGTAGTGCGTCTGGCAAGGATAAGAAGAATTTTTTAATGGGTGGTGGGTGAGATGATGAGAAGCGAAGAGGTGACGTAAGTAGGTAATAACGTTGTTATTCGGACGTAAAACCTGGTCATTACTTTCCATCTCCACCCTAACTCTATACCTGTTTCTCTGGTGCACCCGGAAGGAAATAGTAGAAGAGACCTTATCGTTGCGTGTTTTAGTACAGGCAACCTCTATCTCTTCTCTGTTAGTAGGCAACACTGGGGTTATCACGTATTTAATAAAGTGGATATAACATACGTCTAGGCGTAAAATTCTGCAGGAAGCACAACGTTACAGGACCGACATGCCACCACTGGAATAGTATTTTAGCGCGAGTGAAACAGATTTAGGGTATAGGAAAGGTGCTCGTATATTCTCATTCGTGGATAGCATGCGAGTGACTATACTAAGAGTGCGAGAGTTGGATTATGGGGTTTGCATTAGAGCTTCAAACTTTCCAGCACTGAATAGGTATAGGCTACAAAGCTATACATACAAACTGGTTTTATAACTTTATATCACGTAGGAGTAGAGTAATAGAATTAATGAAATAATGGAACACTATCTGGGCACAAATATTGAAGAGTAAAATAACTCTTTATAAGCTGGATACAGGCTGATTCTAAATAAATCTTATACTTAACACTATAGGTTGTATTCCTTTTGCTTATTTTGCTTATTGTGCTTCCGCATTATTTTCAAACTTTTACAAACTTTTCCAACTTTTGCAAAGTTGGAAAATAATAAAATAATAAAGTAGAATAATAGCTCGGTTCGTCAGATGTTTCCGAAGTAGAAGAAGTCGTAAATTGAACATTTTTGATTGCTATAAAATCTGTAACTTTTTGCCGATCGTTACCAAAATGAATATATAAAACCTCTGAATATTAGTTTAAAATTTAAATTCAACTCATGAAAGTTTACGTAAATTAGAGCGACAACGTCAATTTTTCGTCAAATTCAAAATCTTACTAAATCGGAACTTCTTCACCTCTTTTGCGACATCTACAGTAATTACAGAAATGGGAGTAAAACACATGTTTTATTCGATTTAATGGACATCCAAGACATATGGAATTTTTCCAGATCATTTGAACCATTTTCGGCTAAGCATTTATGTTTTATTTGGATTAAATTGTGAAAATAAGACTCCGACTGGTAGCAGTTTTTTCTTAAATGACATTGAAGTTAAGATTGAACTAAATTGTAAAACATCTTTGATAATATCTTATTGATCATAGCGAATTTTGTAGAATATACAACTATACAGATTTTGTCAGGGCACATTGAAAAAGTGTATTCTGAACCACTCTGTATAGATACGTTTATGCACCTTAAACAATGACCGAATATTGAGAGTTCCAGAGCATCAGAGGACGTTGCAAAATCAGTGTTTATCCAGTATGTATTTAAGCACCGAATATTAACGCGAGAGTGGCGAATATTCGTGTGGGTTATGCACGAATTATGCGTGTAATTCCAATCCTGTTGCATTTTTTGCGGATAGACATTTCGGAGGCTGAAAAAACAAATAATATCTAATGGATGGAGATAAATTTTGTCATTGCGCACCGATGGTGTACCAAATATTCTTTCACTATAACGCTTTGTACCTTCTTGAGTAACACACGCTCAGTTATCACACTCCAGTGCTAACAATTTTGTGAAAATAGTGTTGTTGTTGATTATATTGATTATATTAAACAAGTTCTTTGTACCTACAAACTGTAAACATACAAACTTTGGTGTTAATACCAAACCGAATTGATATTCGGAAATATTACATATAGGAAACCTGAAGTTGATTATACTAAACGATTTGAAATTAACAACTTAAGAAATTGAAGATGTTATCATCTAGAATTGTAAAAAAATATGAGCTTTCGTGTTACCAATCCGATGTGATATTCGGAGTTTAGGTATTTGAGATGGTGAAACTGAAATAACAGGCTTCTCAAACGTAATTTCATGTAAAATATCGGTATTTTACAACATACCAAGTTCCTCCTACAACTCCTTCTTACAACTCTTCGGGGAGTCGATACAAGTTAACCGAAAAAGTTTGTTAATAATCGTAGAATCGAAATTGATCCAACAAGCTCCCCGTTGGTAGAAAACCGAAATTCGCGCAACACCCTTTGAAAATCGAATAAGTAAGATAACATTATCGTGACAGAATTATATATAAGAAAAAGGAACAAGAACAATGGAGGAAAAAGAACAACGAAGGAAAAAGAACAACTGAGGTAAAAGAACAACGGAGAAAAAAGATGTAAGGGTTCACAGCGTCGATATTAAATTCGACTTTTGGTAGCTCGCCTTCAGTCTGTATCACGCTTCTCCGCCTTTTCCTTCCTCCTCTTCAGGGGATTGCAACTACACAGAGCTGCTGTTGCTGCTGCTGTTGTGCTCGCTACTGATGCATGTATCGTAAACTTATGAAAATGTTATAGATATTGTCCCTCTTTTCATCAGCAATTCATATGCATGCGTACGGTTCAAGGGGCGTACCGCTGCGATAAATTAAACGACAAAAGAGCTGGTGCGAGGATTGGTTTACGCGATCCAAATATTGGCGGTCGCTGGTCGATAGATTGAGAGTGCCCTGAATGTACGTTAGCTATAATAAACCTATTTTTCCTTAGAGATATGTCTATACATGTACATCGAACACAGCCAGTCTCGGCTCATTCTGTTATCTCATTTTCTTCTGTGAAATGACATTCAAGATGTAAAATAAACCGATATTCTAAAGGCATAATTTTTTCCACCAAGTCGATCAACTCTTGTGAAAAATAATAAAACAATGCGAGCAATAAAATTTAATTTTGTTTTCTGAGTACTGAGAATATTAAAACGCCAAAAGGTAATAGATCTTAAATTATCGTTTTACTGCTAAGAGGAAACTTTTAAAATTAAAAAAGTAAACGTTGCACGTTGCCTCTTTATTTTTATGATCCGTCGTCAATACAGCATCCTCTATGAAAAAGTTCGTTAAGGATATCCTTATCATAAAGGGTTTCCCTTCGATTGCAATGGAACTTTACTAGTTTGTGGAGCAATTTATGTTGAAAGTTGCGTAGTTTTACGTAGTAAGGTACGGAACGCGGTCGACAATAATAAAACATAGCAATTTTCTCCAGTAATTTCTGTTACATTCATATATAATAAATAATAAAAAAAAAACCAACGGTACGAAAAGTGTGCGGCATATTATGCATACATTGGATGATTATTCGTATTTAGTTTTTGATGTTAGTCCGAATGAACGAAATATTTTCGGCGTCTGTCCCTCTCAAAATCACTCGATCGGGCGCGATTCTCTCTCTCTCTCTCTCTCGCAAATTAATTAACACGCGGAGAGAAAAAGCTTTGTTGCGACAATAGCGCCCTCGCAACTGTAGCAAATTTTATATCTTAATATAGGGACAACATAACTATTTATCACCGTATCAAAATAGGTTTGCTAGCGTTTGATTTGATACTAAATCACCATTTGCTGTCGCAACATTCATTAATTTGCTTCACTGGCCAAAAACGTATGTGAAGATAGTAACATCATATACTACACAGCTTGATGTAGTAATAAATCTAATTTGTTGCAGCAGCAAATTACGTTTGCGTACATTACAAGCGACAGGGTGAAATTTATAAAAAATTACGCAGTGAAAAACAAAACTGCAATCGTTTTATTTACTGTGGTAGCCAATAATACTTACTGATCCTGCGTACTGCAAGATAAATTCCGCATAATCCAAGACAAAATTATGGCAAAAAATATTAATAGCACTAATTGAATACATAAATATATCTATAATTAAAAATTATTGGGTAGTGGCTTCCGCGAAAAATTTTCTCCCTTTATCAGAATTTTTATGTATGACCTAACTACTTATCTACTTAACAGTGCTAACGCTGCAGATTACGCTTTACTTATACATCAAATTTCAACGTGATTGTTAAAATGGTTTTTGAACCATATACATTTGCTTTTTGCGAAGTCCTAATACTCGCACGCACAGAGCCATCCATACGAAACTTTCCTAAGCCACTTTTTTCGACGTTATAGCATAACATTCTAAGAATTTTAGCATTGAAATTTCATTACAATTTTTTTTACAAAAGCTACCTCCGCTACTTTTTCTAAAACTACCTCTTGTATCAAGAAAAAATAAAAATAGATCGTTCAATTTCGTAATATTTGCTAAAATCACTGTAACGTCCTGGAAAGTAGGAATATTTACGGGATTATGTTTAAAGAAACGATTACACTGAATGTTTTTATTGTTTCACGTGGTTGATGTTTATATTTTAAACATTGTATAAAAGAAATGTCAATTTTTCACTCAATTTCCTGTATACACCTCTTCAAAAAGTACTATTGTTGTTCTGGCGTTGACAGCGATTTTATCATACGCTTAACGCGCTTAAGCGGTGAGGATTGATGCGGCGGTGGATGATGTGCAGAGGGATGTTATGTGTGACATGTGTGCGCATCTCACGCACTACCACATTGTGAAACGTTATCATGAATATCACTTGAACACACTTGAACGCTTCTACACACATACTTGGAACATTAATATCTAGGAAACGTATGAGAGACGGTTTTGGAACCTGATCGAGAAAATTCTGAATATTTTTTTTTATAACATATTCGTTTTTTATGAAAATCTGTCTCGAGATAAAAGCTTAATTAGTGAGAATGTGACATTAACGGCGACATGGCATACACGATGCATATAAAACAACCGAGTTTTAACATAATTTATCTTCGAATTGTGTGAGATGATCATTCAAAAACAAATCATTCAAAAAAAGAGATTTAGATTCTATTGTGAACGAAACTTTATTCCAATTTCAAACAAATTTATCTCAAGTGGTTCTACCTGGGTACTACCTTAATCTGAGAAATATTTGTCATAAACTAGAAGCCTGCGAACTATAAAATTGCACAGGAAAAATTTAATATCTCAAATAATAACAAAATGGTGAACCACTCAATTTTTTTGTCA
Source organism: Cylloceria caligata (assembly GCA_963942595.1). Classification (NCBI taxonomy): domain Eukaryota; kingdom Metazoa; phylum Arthropoda; class Insecta; order Hymenoptera; family Ichneumonidae; genus Cylloceria; species Cylloceria caligata. The sequence goes on from OZ012703.1 coordinate 20,504,768, forward strand.
TATGTTACGTAAAAATCTTGTTGTTTCTTTGAAGAAAATAAATAGCAGGGGACTTTTAATAAATAATTACCTACGTGGTCTTATAGACGTATGCTTCTAATAGTTTCTAAATATTTTTGTTTACTTTTAATTTCATATTAACCTTATGGTTAAATTGCTGTCAATGCCATAGCAATAATTGTACTTTTTGGAGGAGTGACTACCGGAAACAAAGTGATAAATTGAAACAACATTTTTTTTTATACACTCTTTAATATGTACATATATGCTAATCGCGTGAAAGATAAAATTCATTCACTTTCATTGTTTCTTTTAATAAAATTCCCGAAAATACTTATCACTTTTCGGGCATAACCGTGGTTTCCGTCTCAAGAGGAGGTGAAACTTCCATACTTACACAGATGTGCCGCTTCTCTCTCACTCCGCCGTGAGCGACATACTAGTTCTATCTTTTTCGCGTTATTGATGTTACACCTGAGATTGTTGTTTTGGTGCTATTCATCGTTGAACATACACGCTCGCTATTGAAATATTATTTAAAATGTGTGACAAATTCGTGCTAATCTGCTCAAACACGTTTAAAATACGCGTTATTACATCTTCGAGAGATAAAGTTTACACTATTTGATTCTTTATCATGTCTGACTCTCTGGGTACAACTCTTTCACTCAGTTTGCTAAGTCGAGATTCGAACCACACTCCGTTGGTTGGAATTCACTAGATTTTCCTTGTTGAGAAGGAAGTTGAAGCACTTTCCGAGCGATGGCGGTAGCTTTGAGGCCACCCTCGTTACCGATTCTCCCACCGCTTTCCCCGCTTCGCCGAGGCTTTATTTCGTATTTCTTCTCGATGTCGCGTAGCTTGTCACTGTACCCCACAAAGTACATAGCGGAAGCGTATATACGGTTGAAATATTCTATGCAGCTTGCGATGTCCAGCGGCATGATATGAAATATTCGTTTCCGTTTTTTCCCTCTGGTTCTTTCTGTATTCGTCGCGCAAGTCCTTCACATCACGAACGTGATGCAGGGGTTACAGGAAATGAAAACGGAACCGTAGTCTTTTCTGTCTATCTATCCTACTTATTTTTTGTTCTGCTCGCATTTACCTCTTTTGGTTTTTAAATCCTGACTCTTTGTACGTTATGCGATCGGTGTGACGTTAATAGGCGCATTTTCTTTGTCTCCGATATTTGAAGAGACGGTTCAATTTATGTTAACAGAATTTGGTACATCGGTACTGTGAATCATCACCTCCATTTTACTATATGTTTAACATGGAGTATGAATTCGTAGAGACAAAGAATGTTAAAGAAAGTGCTGAATCATGTTTTTTGAGATATCGGAATAAAGAACAATATCGAAGCATGGCCATTTTTATTCTATCTTGCTTTAACTCGTATACTTCATCCAACACGAGTTTTGAATAGTGGTTAACGTCATATTGCGTTATTTGTACTCGACAATGATGAAGAAGAATGTGAAAATAATGTTAGAAACTTGATAACATCAAGAAAACGGTTATGAGACACTTCTGACGGATGTCCAATTCATAAAAATCACATTTGTAAGCTGTAAACAAGTGCTTTTGAGTGGTATGTGAGAGGTTATTTAATAAAAATAATAACTTTATATTTATCGTCACTGTTATATGTCAAAATAATAAGTAATCCCTTGACAGTTTTCAGCACAGAGTTTCTGTGGTCTGGAGAAACCGATACGGTCCATGCATTTTTTGAGATACGTTGTGTCCCCGCGGAGATAAAAAACTTTGAAATAAAAGTCGCAGAAGCGCATATTTATATAACAATCGTAGCGACTACTACATTCTTAAAAAGACAATAAATACTATGTACGTGTGTATGCCTGGCATCACATCGGATTGAATGAAAAGCACACAACATAACCTACGATTTTCGTTAGGTCCACTTTCTGATTTACTGTGATTTCGAAAATTTTTTGAACATATTTTCGACATATTTTGAATATCATTGGAATCATTTTTTATTATACAAGTAAGTGGACGCTTCATTCCCTATAGTTTCTTTATTAGAGAGAACCTGAATGATAACGATGAGACATTAACAGAAAAAATGCATTTTTAAATCTTATCACTCTAATATTAATGGTGTATTGTGTCCTTATGGCACTGGGTTTAATTCCCAACGTATTTTATAGGATGTATGCAAAACTGTGCTTGTAAAAAAAACCTTTGGACTGTCCTCAAGCGAACGAATTTCATGAAATGGTAAATTTCTCTTATACACTTGTGTTTGGCACGGGAGATAATAAAGCCAGAGATATTAAAGTTTTTCACTTATTCTTCTTATTACAGATTATAACTTTTGTTTGGGACACGTCAACCGAATATATAAAATAATTAATAATTGATTTGTGCCATTCTTTAGAATTGTGTCATCCTACGATTTTACTTACAATTTTGATGTGTATGAACGATTTAATTAGATTAACAAACTATTTCCAGAGAATCCAGCTTATGTCGTCTCGTTTAGAGTTGTTAGAATCGAAATTTGCTGCGAATGTTCCAATAGAAATAACTAACCCCTTGCACTATTTTCACGAGTCTGACTCGTGATGAAAATTTTAGGCCAAACTTGAATATCACGAGTCAGGCTCGTTGTTTAATTTCATGTCAAATGTGAATATCACGAGTATGGCTCGTAATTGATAATTCAGTCCAAACATGAATATCACGAGCCGTACTCGTGGTCTTAATCTTGGGCTAAACAAGAACGTCTGAAGTTAGTCACGGCTTTTTCCGAATTTCACGGTAGTGCAAGGGGTTAAGTAATCTCAGTGTACCACAATATACAATATACGAACTTTAAAAAATGTCTCGAGACGCTACCGCTTTTCTTGACATTTTCTATAGCGCCATATGATTACGGTATGACATGATACGTTTTAGCGAAAACGGAAGGTTTGCCATAAACCAGATACGTCGGTAACCACCGAAATTGCGTTTACGGTGTACTGAGACGTAAAAATGTAATTATAAAGAAATGAGCTTCAATTTCTATAATTTTTTTTACTTTTTCATCACATACGATATATGTAAAAGAGAAACGTTTCCGATGGAATATAAATTCGAGTGTCAGATTACATTAAAACACCTGTTTCGAATGTCCAAGATTGCAAAAAAAAAAAAAAACAGTCATTCAGACAGATTCTGTCTGTCTGAATGGATGTATCATCCGGAAACAACAAATTTCGAAGTACTTACGAATCAAACCAACAATTTATCAACAAAACTTACTTTTGGTAATGTATTGCAGTACCGTTGTACAACACCTTCTGCACTTACCTGCAATAATAAAAAAATGTTAAAACATCGAAATTAGTGAAAAAATCTTATTTTATTCGCAGTTTTCTTACTTTCGTACAGATTATTAAAACTGAGTGATTAATCTTATTACTTTACGTATCCACGTATATAGGCTTGAAATAATGAAAAAATTATTCACCGGATATGGAGATATATTAAATAAAATATAGTAGGCAACTCTCAAAATCACTTGTAACTTCACACCGCTAATAAATATGATAAGAAAGTTACGAGGTACCAAGCAACGTGGGCACTTTTTAAAAAACAAGAATGCAAAGTAGAACATCGCTCATTGCTTCCTCATTATTTGTCACTTTTTACAAATATTTTTGATTTAAGATGCTAAAATTAACCATCAACATACTCCAGTATAGAAGTTAATATATGAATGTCGGAAAATAATAAGAAAGTAATGTGCAAGCTTTTTCCCATCATTCTTATATGTTCTTGTACCCTCCGTGTCTAAATCGTCGCCCTTTGGTTTATTTCGTAGGTTTAATACGTGGCTTTAGGTTCGACATTGCGGTGTGAATGGCGGAAGTCGTGAGCCGCGAAACCGCGAGCAGAAAGAAGTTAAAGTAGACAGAAGGGAAACCCGAAGAAGCTAGAGAAGTGTGCAGAGGAAAGCGTAAATCACTCTTTTCTCCCGCTCACCTCTCTTTCGTCCTTTTCGGTGCGGAGCAAACGTTCAAATTCCTGGTCACAGATTGCGGCTCGTGGATTACGCCTAGGCCGTAACTCATGGCGTATCGCACCACGGCCAGAAAGAATGAGGGCTGTGAGCGGGGGTGAAAAAAAGCGGTAAAAAAGGAAAGGGGCAAGGGGAAGGGATGAGAAGGCATGATAAAGGGCGGTCGGTCCTGAGGTGTGAAGGGGCATGTGACGTGATATAAGGATGAAAGGAGTAAGTTCGCATGGCTAATTATACATAGCATCGTTGTCCGAGCTATATCAATGGGAAAGCGAGTGCGGCGACTCCTCCTTCATACATATTTTTTATTGCCTCGACTTGGTCAATTCTGACGGACCTTGTTCTCTACTTATCTAAATTGAACAAACGTACATGTCGTCGATCGTAGTGGTAAACTCAACTGGCGTACCACCAATACTTCTTTAAGCTTCGCTGTTGGTTTTGGTGTATGTGTGAAGAGAAAGTGAAAACGTGGACACAGAGGAGACTGAATGTGGGGGACAGGCAGGATTAGAGAACAACTACCGCGGAAGGGTTTTTGTGGCTGGCAGCAAAGGGATTATCCGACAATAAAGTGCGAAACGTTGGGCCGACGTCGGGGCTTTCGGCGACCAACTATATCGACGTGAATTGAGCTTTTCGTGCGTTGTGTAGAGGTAACGATTGGTATCTTCCTTGTATCAATAATTAATCCCAGGCTGAGAGAAATCAGGACATTCTTTAAATCACTAAATGGTTGTTGTAACAAAAAACTCAATATTTTCAATAATATCACTGCAATATATAACGTCGGTGATAACATTCTTGGCTGTTTCGTCGATAACAAGATTTTTGTTAAAAATTTCGAAACTAATTTTCTATTTTCTTAGATTGTTTGTATACAGTTTACCGATCAGCCGCGAATTGTAAGATTAGAAACAAAATGTAAATAGCCGTGAATAAATTTCATAACAGAAATTTTACAACCAATTTTGCATTAACGTTATATCTTCAAAATGAACAGACGAATTGGTGACCTCGGTAATCACCCCAGTATCTATACCACATTTGATACGAAACATATGAGCCATTCTTTCAAAACCCTACATACTTCCCGTGTCCTGCAGCCACGGTTAAGAATATGGAAGCTTGTTAGGTTTTGGCAGGGTTTCCATAATAGGGATTCCAAACTAGGGCCATGCACCAATCCATAAAGGCTTCCCTAATAATATTCCGGATTCAAATAGGTCCATCCACTGTGGCCATAGTAGGGATTCCTCAATGGGGCCCTATTTAGTTTTTCATCTGCAATTCCACGGCAGGGATTCCAAACTAGGACATTAACTGCAACCCACATGGGCTTCCCTAAAAATCTTAGACAGAAAAATATAATTAAAGCTGACGTATTCAACGTGCTGATGTCGATAACTTATTGTCTAATAGTAATTATTAATAAATTATCAATATTCCATCGGCGAAAATGAACGTTTATTCACAATTATCAAATTATCAACTAACTGTTACATTCTTAAATTTATTTTCAACGTAAATCCGTTTAATTCACTTGTGGAATGCCGATTCCTCAAAGAATGCGATTAATACACAAAGTTCATAATATTTAGTGTATGGTGCATTTTGTTCAAACGTACACATTATTGTACAATTGTTAAATAAGAAGTGAAGAGATGAACACTTATCGGTGCTTGACTTCTTGACCTCTCAATATCAGTTGTTAACAATTTGTTGACTAACAATTGTGAAACGATTATTAAGTAACATTCGACTAATAAGACCCCTAATTAACTTTCTGCACGTATTGATAGATGGAATAACATAATATACCAATTTATATAATGAATTGAATAAATTAATTAGATAAGCGTACATTTTTCTATTAACTTTTTAATATTTCTGAAAAACATACCTCCCATATATTCTCCGTATATGCAATATACAGGGTGTCCGCCGGGAAGGTATACTACTTTGTTTTGCCGCCATTTTGGTAAACGTTAGTCTTGACAGTTCATATTTGGCAGTCGTGAAGTAGACACGTGGCAAATTTATTATGGAAAAATATTCGATAAACCAACGTGTTTTAATCGTTAAAACATTTTGCCAATAGGATGTTACAGCTCGCCCATGACAACCCCGATTTTCATGAAAAAATCATAATGAGTGACGAGGCACATTTTCATTTAAATGGATATGTGAATAAACAGAATAGTCGGTTCTGGGCAATGGAAAACCCTCAAATTATTCATCAGTCACCTTTACATCCATTAAAAGTGACAGTCTGGTGTGCAATTTGGTCAGGAGGAATCATTGGACCTTACTTCTTTGAAAATCAAAACGGCGTAACGGTAACTGTGAATGGGGAGCGATATCGTGATATGATTGAAAACTTTTTAACGCCACAACTGCATGCTTTGGGCTTGATTAACATGTGGTATCAACAAGACGGTGCCACATCGCATACAGCCAGGATTACAATGGAATTATTGCGAGACCTCTTTCCACAACAAGTTATTTCAAAAAATGGTGATGTTGATTGGCCTCCACGGTCGCCTGATTTGACTGCTCCGGACTTCTTTTTGTGGGGATATCTAAAAAGCAAGGCTTATGCAAACAAACCAGAAACGCTTGAGCAACTCAAACAAAATATTCGTGATGAAATTAATGAAATACCGCGTGAAATGTGTGAGAATGTAATGAAAAATGTGCTCAGAAGGGCTCGCATTTGTGAGGCTAACAGAGGCGGACATTTATCTGATATTGTATTCCATACATAATTGCCGACATTAAATAAAACATTTATCAATATAAGATCCATTCTCTTTCATTTAATCAAAAATTATAAACAAACAAAGTAGTATACCTTCCCGGCGGACACCCTGTGTATACCTTACGTAAATATCTTATCTATGTACATTAAGATATACCTCGCATATTTCCCCCGTATATTCTGCACCGACGAAAATCACGATGTCATATACATTTTACATATATTTCAGGTACATATATCTTGATTATAATTGAGGTTTTTGTGTATATATTTCAAATATCCAAGCATATATCCAGCACATACCTTTTTCCGTAGGATTGAATCTGCGGTTTGCTTCGATTAAAGGCGATGTAGTACACCGCGCCCGGCTCTGCTCAACCCGTGTTCAGTTGGTAGCAAAAAACCGCAATGGAATTTTTTTGCTAAATCTTTCGGGGGATTAACGTTAAATGAATTGCGTTCAACACCCTTGAAAATAAGGATGTAAATTAGAACCTTGAACATTGCTTCCTCACCATTTTCAACATTTTACTAGGCTATCTTTATGAGAAAGTACGGTGATCAATTTTGTATCAAGTTTCAGGTCTTTTATTCTGGAAAATATGGAAATATTGAAACTAAAAAATCCAATGTTCTATAAGATTTAAACGCTTACGTCGATTTTTATTCAAAATCCATAAAATCTTAACTTCTTTAGCAATTTACGCCAAATTCAATGCCAAACAACTTTGAACGTAACTGCAATTGTGAACAACTATTTGGCACAAGAACCAAAGTGTTACGGGAGTTAGTGTGACTACACCCTTTTTAAAAAATTCGAAATTACATAAAATGTAAATGTGTCCATACATTTTGTGAAAATATACAACAATGAAAGAGTAATTACTACTTCACTTGTTTGCCAAATTTCAGACCGATTGCTCTAACGGTTTTTTAATTATGGGAAACTTAATGGTCGAAGCCTCGTAGGATAAACCGACCAGTGAATGAACGCTTAAGCGATACGATGACTTTGCACTAAAATAATTCTACCATCTGTACATTACTCATGAATATATCAATTGTTTTATATACTTTAGATCAGTATTGATTATTGAAAAATTGCATTGCTCGATTAGAATGGGCGTTAATAAAAAAAAAGCGTTTATTTTTTAAATGATAGAAAATACCAATGAATGAACACTGACTAACTTATGTTAGTAAATAAGTGGGTGCAGCCCAGTGAATGAACGGTCTTGTCAACGTATAAGTTCAAAGCATTAATAAACCTAAATACATGTCATCGATTTAATGAATGAAATTGTAATCATTCAATTTATTAAATATACCGATTTATAAATATTTATGTTTTATCTTAGGCACAGATGCGTTTGGCGATTAGTCCTTATTTGCTCGATTTCTTCGTTATTCGTGTTGATTTTCTTCGAGTTTTTGGTTCTGGCGATTCATTGCTGCTTTCTTTATTCGAAGATTTTTCTTTAATTATTTTCTTAGATGCCTTGTTTTTCTGTTTGGCTAATCTGGAACAAGTTTTGCAGCCTCATATTTTTCTTGCACTTTGTTTTTTTAGCTTTGTAGTAGCTTTTCGTTTTGTTTCCAGTTCTGTTTCTTTATTGTATTTCTCCGCAATTATTTTTGCTTTACGTCCCCGCCAAACTATCGAGGTAATCGCGTAAATAGGTTCAATCATTTTTTGTGTAATTCTCTTTTTTTTGTCCGGAGTTGTAGGCCAATGTAAATGGACGTCGTATAGCTCGGGTTTCGTCAGCAAACGATCTTTTCGAATCCGTAAGTTCGCAATGGTTGAACCAGAAGCTCCTGTGTTCTTATTCCAAATGTCTTGTGATACATCAGTTTCTACACGAGTGAGATTCTCCCATGCACTATCGGAAGTATCCGGTCGATAATGAACACTCTTTCTCGAATATTGTGTTAAATGTAAAAGGATTTTCATTTACAACATCCATGTACTGAATTTTGTCAGATACTCCAGTTTGTTTATCACCGACAAGCTTCATGTCGATATATTTACTTGGCTGGGGGTGAACGACTACGTCATCGTCAAATATTACATTCATCGATTCGAAATTCAATCCCTTGCTGATAAGAGAATCCTCGAATATTACGTCCATCGTATGGTCAGTTGTTAAGTTCGCGTTTAAGTCGCTCGTTTCTATACAGACCTTACTATATTGAGTTATCTCAACCTTCCTTAATTCAGTAGACGATGATGAAAACGACTTGAAAAGCTAATCTGCTTTGTCCAGGGTCTCACCATTCTTATTATAGTAGTTTCGGGTTCGTTTCATCGCTTTCAATTCCGTGAGATCATTGACGTGTTGCAACACGGTTTTGGCTATAATAAAGTCTTGGACCGTGATTTCTTCTTGTTTCGTGATTGAATTGATTTGCTCTCTTATTTTGTTGAGACATTTACTATAATCCACATTTTTAGCATCGAATGGAAACAGTCCGCACTTTCCGAATCCAATGACTATTATTGCTGGTATGATTGCTGCATCGAAGGCTGTTTTAAACTCTGGTGCAAAATTCGCTTTGGTTATCGTTTGTGACCTCGTCTGCTTATGAACTCGAATTCGGCCTTTGTTGACTCGTTTTTTATGACTCGAAAAATCGAGACGTCGCAAGACTGAATAATGTGTGTCGCGTTGGGGTGCAGGCTGTATAGGATTATTTGATTTTCTACATATAATTCGTGAATTTGAAGACTCGAATGGGATTTATGACCATCCAAGAAAAGTATGACCGGGAATTTTATATTATTTTCCATCAGCCACAGATACATCACGTCTTTTATACAATCGTGGAAAGTTCTGGCTACCATCCATTGGGAATTCGAAATACCTAAAATGAAAGCAAAACATTGAGATGGGTAGTTGAACTCCAAATTGTAAGATAATAATTTTTAATTGATTAGACATTGTTATTTGCTATTTATTAACATTTACGTACCGATGCTCCAGCCTTCTGCAACAGATTTGCATATGTGACCGGGCAAACGTTTGTAAAGATAGACGATCGTTGGTGGAACTACATCACCGCTTGCCGAGAATGTACCTAGCACTGTAATGCATTCTTTCTCCTTTCCGCTGGCGACTTCGTAGAGATTCTTGTAGTAAAATAGAAAGATAGACGATCGTTGGTGGAACTACATCACCGTTTGCCGAGAATGTACCTAGCACTGTAATGCATTCTTTCTCCTTTCCGCTGGCGACTTCGTAGAGATTCTTGTAGTTTTTCGAACTCCAAGATAAGTACTCCGTAATAACTCGAGTCTTAGGAGAGAATTGAACTCCTGTCTCATCTTAGTTAAAGATCCTTGACCCATCGTCGAGAATATGCACGCACCCTTTGTCGATCAAATAGAATTCAACATTGGTAAACCAATCTCGTAGATTTTCGTCAGTCACCGCGGCTCGAGCTTTTGAAATTACTTCAACATTTCTTTCACTAATATCCGGGTGTGGTCGAAGAAATAATTTACATTACTTATCTCCTGGACGATTATTCACGAATGGTGTTGCAGACTGGTTCGCAATCAGGATTTTCTGAATAGCATCCTTAACAATATAAGGATGCATTGGAAACCCAAGCTTTTTGCATTACACGTTTTGCTCCTTCCAAAGTTTTAGTGTCAAGTGGTACTTGAGCTTATTATGGAATATGCTTTTTTCGAATTGAATATAACTTTGATGTTTTACTCAATGTTATCGATCCTTTGCAAACGGCATCGAAGGCCGATACCAATTGTTTCTTTGTATAGCGAAACCGAACATATTTTTTTTCGTTTATCCTCTCTTCTTAAAACCCTTTGACCTTTGCCTCGCTCCCTACGACCTTCCAGTTGCAGTTGACTTTTTCTTTATTTTTGTTTCTGTTTTAGTTTCTTTATTATCAAACGCACGCAAACACACTTGATACTACTGCATGGAAACAAATACAAAAAATGGAGGTTACGTACCTTTTTTTTTTAGATTTTTTACAAGAAAGTAAAGTCGCATTTAGTACGGCAGTAATATGAAACAATTCGCTAACGTTTATTGGCTAGTTTCGTTATTTTCAAGTGAATATGCCAGTAAATGAACGGCCCTTCATTCATTGAATTTACGCTGCAAGTATATTCCAGTGTCTGAACACCGAAAAAAATGTCGTGCAGACTCCAAGGAGGTCGCTAAAAGTCTCAAAATGAACTCAGGACATGTCTCTTCCGCATCCAATACTTCTTATGTGATGCATTGAATATCTCTCTTGCCAAAAACTTATTTCTAAATTGTTGGTTAAACGCTTACGTTACACCTTTATGATCAACATAACCTGAATGACGCACGATATTGCTGTCATTCCTGAATTATTACAAACGTATCAAAGTAACTGCGGAAATTTTTTATTCACGTTTACTACACACTCTTCTTACAATTAGTTATACAGGAAAATATGATGGGGTTCATTCACTGGTAGGTGTTCATTTATTGGCTGGCTTACCCTATAAACACATGCATACAGACATTTTTTGAAACCACTTTTCGCGACGTTTGGAACCATTTGATGTATCCTGATATTACAATTTTGAGAAACAAAAATATTTTTTATGAAAAAGCGTTCTCTATAAGAAAGTAAACGGACAGTCTTTGCTACCACTGCGTCAGTTTCATATTCCCTTAACACCCTCGTAAGCTATTTTCGGATTTCTTTGAATTAATATAAGAGTTTGTTCTGTAATCCGTCAGGCCACCACAGCGGTTCGTGTTTATGGTTGTCTGGGAGTGAATAATCCTCTGAGTTCGAATTAATTAATCGCAGTCTCCCTCCCCTAGACTGTAGTATGATTATTTTCTTTATAAGTAGACTGAGCCCTGTCGTACAGTAAGAGGGGCAATTGCGGGAGCCGCGAATCCATTACAGAACAAAACAAATATAAAAACCACGGACAAAAAATAGGGCTTGACAGAATTTATTTTAATGATAAAAAACTACAACCACACTATTGTCAGTTATCCTGAAACGTAGCACTAATGACGTAGCGTTTTCCCTACAAAATCTACAGCTATCATGCAGCATTTTCCGAAATATTGATTTTAAAAATCGGAAAAGCTTCAGTCACAGTCGCAGTAAGTCATACTACCAACTATCAATTGATAGTAAAATCTGGTCAATTATAAAAAAATATTTGAGGATTGAAAAAAAAAGTAGTAAAATTAATGAAAAATGCTTCAATTAAAGAATATGGAACATTCTGCCGTTATACGCAACGTATATCAATTATATATCCTCGAAAATAATTAATTTTCATGGGGGTGAACGCTTCTTTTATTTCAATTAATTTCAACATCAGTGTCCTATTTAAAAATCATAATGTTAAAGATCAATCGATCATAACGAATGGTAAAAATGTAATATTTCAAAGGTGTATTAAAATGCTTTCCAGTCGAATTTACCCATTTCTGGAATGTTTTTTGGTACTTATCGACGATTGTTATGATTTATATTGCTTCAGGAGAGATATCATCTTTCATCTTGAGGGTCTTTCGATCGATAATTTTTCACACAAATTAAAGCCAACACTAATAAAGCTGCTGGAGAGAACCAGGAAAATGCATGAACGTATAATTTCCTCGGACGGTTGGTCACGATAGCGGAGCACTGGAATCGTTGGGTCGTTGAAAATCGATTCTGCACGAGAGAAGCGAGAAATTTTATGACGTATATCTTCTCCGGAGATTCACAAGTCCCGGAAAATAATCTTAAGTTCAGTAAATCGAAGTAGAATTTTATTTGCCTCCAATAATTGTGTCCTCCATACTCTTCTTTTTGCGTCACTCAATAACTATAGTTCACGTTACTATGCTAAGTTACACGTTAAAACTTTATCCACCTTAAGTCTTATGTCATTAATTGTGACCATATTCAACTCACAGCTGAGTGAGATTTATAGATTCATAGATTTTAGATTATATGGATTTGGAAGTTTATATTGGGTCTGAGAAAAAGTTCGTGGCGTTTTTCCCGATAGATGGCATCAATTGCAAATAAATCAGGAAACACAGATTGCAGCGACACCACTAAACGCTCATTGGAAAGGTGATACTTCGAGCGTTACTTTGAGTGTATAAACATCGAAATTGGTGCAGTGGTTGGAAAGCTGTTTGCGTTTGAAAATGGAGAAAAGTAATGAAAAATTGCGCTATATTTTGCAATATTATTACGACAAAGGGAAGAACGCTGCGCAGGCTTGTGAAAAAATTTGTACTGTGTACGGTGGAGGTACATTATCTAAATCTGCTGCGCAGAAATGGTTCGCTCGCTTTCGTTCCGGTAATTTTGATGTGAAAGATGAGTTACGCTCTCGTCGCCCAATCACTGAAAAAGCTGATGAAATTCTTGAAAAAGTCCAGCAAGATAAACATATCAGCAGTATCGATATTGGTATGGAACTAGGCATTGTCCACAAAACTGTTTTGAACCATTTACACAAAGCTGGCTACAAAAAGAAGTTCGGTGTATGGGTTCCTCATGAGTTGAGCGCGAAAAACATGATAGACCGAATTAACATCTGCGATACGCTGCTAAAACGCAATGAAATCGAGCCATTTCTGAAACGTGTCATAACCGGTGATGAAATATGGATCACATACGACAATCGGAAGCGTCAAAGATCGTGGACAAGGGATGGTGAGCCATCACAAGCGTTCGCGAAGCCAGGATAGACGGCGAAAAAGGTAATGCTGTGTGTGTGGTGGGACTGGAAGGGAATCGTCCACCATGAGCTACATCCAGTTGGTCAGACGATTGATTCTAAACTCTACTGTGGACAACTAGAGAGATTAGGCCAAGCAATTGAAAGAAAACGGCCCGAATTGACTAATAGGAAAGTGTTGTCTTCCATCATGACAACGCCCGACCACACACTTCTTTGATGACCCGTAAAAAATTGCGAGAGCTTGGTTAAGAAGTTTTGATGCACCCACCGTATAGTCCAGACATAGCACCCTCTGACTATCACTTATTCCGATCTCTACAGAACTCTCTCATTGGAATTAAGCTGCTTTCAAAAGAAGCCTGTGAAAACCACTTGATTCAGTTTTTCAACCAGAAACCACCGAAGTTCTTCACCAATGGCATCATGGCTCTACCCGAAAAATGGCGAAACATTGTCGATAATAATGGAGCATATTTGATTTAAATAAATTCATTTTCACACTATAAGAAAACCAGTCGAATTTTACTAAAAAAACCCCATGAACTTTTTCCCAGACCCAATAGATGTGGGCGATATAGCTTCGTATGCATATTACTGTGGTGTAATTCAATAACATGACAATATTACTGTCCATACATCGCGCATAATATTGACTGGGAAGTCTGGGCACGTAGTGTGCACGACGACAAGTGCACAGTTTACTATATATGTGTACTGCGTCTACTGTACAGGGCCAGGACCTTTAGATATACATTTACACATATTGTTCGCGATATTTGTTTGTGCGATAATTACTTACAATTACAAACTTTAAATTACAAACAAGTCGTTTTAATATGTTAAGGTGGTGTTAACATTTGTACGAAAATCTTATATCTACTTTATTTGTGTATTAATAATCAACCTCTTAAGTTTACAGATTGATTTTCTCTCGCCGAAGTTTGAAGAAAAACCATTCGAACGAGAAATCACATCCGTTTTATGTGCGTTCAGGTGATATAGGAAATGTAAACTTTCGTACGAGAATCTTGTATTTGCTTCATTAGTATATTAATTACCAATTTTTTATGTTTCCACGTTGATTTTCTCTCATTGAAGCTTGGAGAAGAACTACTCGTACAAGTATTACAAGTTCGCTTTATTTGCATATTAATAATCAACCTTTATGCAGATAGATTTTATTTCCTCGAGATTTGAATAAAAACGCTTCCTAATTACGTGACATCTCATATACTTCGGGATACAATATGTTAAATAATATTAGCTTGCTACGTAGTAACTTCCTTCTTTTTCCGAGCCATAATAAATGTTCAAAAAATCTATTTGGCTATTAAAATATCTCAATTATAAAAATAACAAAATCAATGTATTTGTAATCGGCTTTATCTATTGCGTTTTTTTTTCTCTCACGATGCTAACGCCACATGCATGCGTATGGCGCCATCTACGTGTGGTTGAGCATTCCATGCGCATGGAATGCTCAACCACACTATTTGTCCAATCGTTTTATACTCTTTGCGTAAATAAGGTAAAGACACCAGTAGTTGACCGTTTAAGAGAGCTGCTAGACAGCTGTAGTGTGTGTGCACCTTAAATTATCTTAAAACAAGGAGATGAATGTTCAAAACAACCAAGTACTAATTCTAAGTTAAGGAATAAGTACTATTTTTCCAAAAAAATAAACCTGTAAGATAAATAAAATAACAATTAGTCCGATCGCTAATGAAGCCAGTAGTTGACCATCAACAAAAATGAAAAAATTAGTAGTTGACCTTGTGTTGTACCAGTAGTTGACCAGATGGAAGAAGGACAACAAAATAGGTAAATTTATTTTAAAGGTAAAAATAAACCAACCAATACAACCCAAATCACTAGCGCTTGAAGGACAAATTAAAAATTTCTAGCACTCACAGCGTTTAACCCACTCCGCCTAATAATTAAATGTAAAAAAATTATGTGTCAAAAGTTGACCATGGTTGCGTCAGTAATTGACCGTGCGATCAACTACTGAAACAAGACGCTCTATGAACAGAATAGTCAGAGACAAGCTCTTCCCTACACCTAGGAACCAGGAAAATGTGTATATAAAAGTAAATTATGAAAGAGTCCATTTATTTAGTAATTGACCACCACGGTCAAACTCTAGAGCAATCGTGAATTGTGGATTTAGTAGTTGACCACCTTCACAATATGGCCAGAGCAACGTTATGACATCAGAAACCCATGATTTATTGCAGATAAAACATTATAAGAATAAATCCAATCAACTACTTACCCAATATCCTTCGTTAAAGGCGTTTTCCTTTAATAACACCACACAGCTGTTCTTAGGCAAAATGCTACCAAATTCACGTCAGACCACCAGACCACTGACACTTCTGTAAACAAACGGTAGCCATTCTTACCCACAATGCACTGCACATTTAGTGCTTCTAACTATGGCCAAAGAGACCAGCACCAGTTAAAATATTCTTTGTTCTAGAAGCTATTGTCAGTTGGGACCTTGTTAATAGCTGTTAAATGTCAAAATGGTCAACTACTAGTGCACGGTCAACTACTGATGCCTTTACCTTACATGGTGTGAAATAAAATGTATAGAATATTGGTAAGCGTATATAATTTGCGTACTAGATGAACCGTATCTGCGGCTGATGCTCGACATCAATGAACAGTAGGTAATATACGAGTATACGTAAACACATACACGATTCTCGAAGGCGAAAGTGGATCAAACAATAAAAATAATGCATTCCATATGCTCTTATTCCGTGCATGAATTCTGCAAATATTTCGAGAGTTCGGAATAAAATTAAGAGAATACTCCGACATTGATGTTCGATGTTATTGAATCCGCACGGAAATTTAAATATCTAAATTATATGCAATCTATTAAAATGTATTTAGATCATGTTTGAAAGAAAAAGTGCTTTTACACGTATCGTTAAGGTTAATAGTTTTCAATTTGTGATTCTTTTGAAAATCGTACATTGCCAAAAATCGGGTTCATTGTTCGTTATCTGCGAATTGACAAAGAAATTCTTTCAGTCACCGCTTTTACCTTGAAACATTGCATTATGTTTTTAATGTTATGTTTTTTTTATCATTATGTTTTTAATTTATAATTTGTAATTTGTTTTTAATTTATTTTGTAGAGATTAATAATGTCAGATGCTTTACGAAAAATGACAGTCAGACTTACTTTAGTTGTACACTTGGGTAAACAATTTTTTTTTTTAAATTTTTCTACGTTTTAATATTAACAATTTAATAAGTTTACAACTTTCTCGATATTCGGGCAATTTTACAGAAAAAAAAATTCTTATATATTTGTCGCATCGGTCAATCGTATTCTACTTATAAATTTATCAAAAAAACATAATTTCGAAAAGTACAATTTTTTACATTTTGTGCAAACTGGTATCAAAGTTGCGCTCATCTATCACTCTTCTACGAAATTAAGTATGTAATACTTCTTAATACAAGATTGTTTCTATGGAAAATTTGACTTGAAACTGATGAAAGCTTACGCGAGTCAAAGCTATGTTAATTTAACAATGGTTTCAAAATTCTATAAAATCCGAACCTCGTTATCGATGTCGACGAAATTTTATATCAACTATCCTAGAACGTTACTATAGTTATAAATAACTATTAAACGCAATAGCTGTAGATTTTCAATTGTAAAATTCTATACAAAGGATTTGTTGAAAATTGAAATTGTGATAACAATCGAACCTGTTTATAAATTTCTACGAAAATCATACCAAACAAAGACTTGCCACTGCTTTACTTATGTGATCAAGTTCAGCTCGATTGCTCAAGTAATTCTTGAGCTAGAGGTTTCATTTTTGAGACTGTATAATAAATATTTCTTTGTAAAATATTCCGAATATCGAGAAATAAATGTGGCGTACCCTAGAAAAAACTATTTTTACAATATTTAAAAAAAAACGAGCAAATAAACAAAGCCAGATCGAAATTTTTTGCATGATATCTAATATTTCCATGTTCTACAAATCATAAAAAATGTAATGCAAAAGAGTTGCGGATGCGAAATTGAGATTTTTATACAATTTCATTGTCAACTATCAGATATCTAAGAAAATTCGATATTTAATAATGTGCGATATAAAAAAATGCATAAATTTCAAATTAATGGCCCTAGCGACGTGTAGGTGCATTTTCTCTTAAAATTTACCCAAATAAAAAGAAAAATTACAGGATCTCATTTTCATGT
This sequence comes from Cylloceria caligata, assembly GCA_963942595.1. NCBI lineage: Eukaryota > Metazoa > Arthropoda > Insecta > Hymenoptera > Ichneumonidae > Cylloceria > Cylloceria caligata. The sequence goes on from OZ012703.1 coordinate 20,522,520, forward strand.
CACCATGTTCGTCAACGTTGTCACCTTATTATCAACATAAGTGTAACTTGGGAGAAGGGGATTGGCAAAAATGGATAAAAGGGCTTCCAAACTCACGCTACAATGCTCGTGTACTTACATGGCATGCCGAACAATCCTTCGCAAACAAACGTTGCTGTTTCGTCTGACGCATATGTGCACCCTCTTATTAGTTTCCCGTACTTCGAGTGTCGGTGTAATGGCCGGTTCCGTCTTCTTCGATCCGTTGTTCTCAGACATCCGCTGTCTGGGTCTTTACATTGGTCGGCCAGGCACGTTAGTACTTAAGTGATGCACTGACCACTGTAATGATGCGTCCTCCGTGGCCAAGTGCGGTAGCTCGACTATGGACCCACCGTCTTCATGCGGGGAGATATGGCACAACCGATCACTCTGGGTTTTTGTCGTTATCCTGGCGGCAGTCTTCCCTCCTGATCTGAATTATGACTCGGCTCCAGTGTCCTCTAATGTGAAATCTCATTCCAGTTGCCTTTCCCATATTATGCTTCACTTCATTAATTCGACTTGCAGTGTCAGTATCGGTAGCAGTCGCAGTGAGAGTGGTCGCCCTCGTGCAGTGTGCTGTTACAGCCTCTGAGGTAGGCGAGAACGAAACACCCTGTGACCAGGTCACAGTATCCCTCACGGGAATTTATATAAATGAAATATATGCCAAAAACATGTGAAATACATATAATATGTATGTGTTACGTATATAAAAAATATACATAATATTTACTTTCAATTGCCGGTATATATTGGGTCTGGGAAAAAGTTCGTGGCGTTATTCCCGACAGATGGCATCAATTGCAAATATGTTAGGAAACACAGATCACAGCGACACCACTAAACGCTCGTTGGAAAGATGACACTTCGAGCATTACTTTGAGTGTATAAATATTGAAATTGGTGCAGTGGTTGGAAAGTTGTTTGCGTTTGAACATCGAGAAAAGTAATGAAAAATTGCGCTATATTTTGCATTATTATTACGACAAAGGGAAGAACGCTGCGCAGGCTTGTGAACAAATTTGTGCTGTGTACAATGAAGGTACTTTATCAAGATCTGCTGCGCGAAAATGGTTCGCTCGCTTTCGTTCTGGTAATTTTGATGTGAAAGCTGAGTCACGCTCTGGTCGTTCAATCACTGAAAAAGCTGATGAAATTCTTGAAAAAGTCCAGCAAGATAAGCATATCAGCAGTGTCGATATTGGTATGGAGCCATGCATTGACCACAAAACTGTTTTGAACCATTTACACAAAGCTGGCTATAAAAAGAAGCCCGATGTATGGGTTCCTCATGAGTTGAGCGCGAAAAACATGATAGACCGAATTAACATCTGCGATGCGCTACTAAAACGCAATGAAACCGAGCCATTTCTGAAACGTGTCATAACCGGTGATAAAAAATGGATCATGTACGATAATTGGAAGCGTCAAAGATCGTGGACAAGGGGTGGTGAGCCGTCACAAGCGTTCGCGAAGGTAGGATTGACGGCGAAAAAGGTGATGCTGTGTGTGTGGTGGGACTGGAAGGGAATCGTCCACCATGAGCTACTTCCAGTTGGTCAGACGATTGATTCTCAACTCTACTGTGGACAACTAGAGAGATTACGCCAAACAATTGAAAGAAAACGGCCCGAATTGATTAATAGGAAAGTTGTTGTCTTCCATCATGACAACGCCCGACTACACACTTCTTTGATGACCCATCAAAAATTGCAAGAGCTTGGTTGGGAAGTTTTGATGCATCCACCGTATAGTCCAGACATAGCACCCTCTGACTATCACTTATTCCGATCTCTGAAAAACTCTCTCAATGGAATTAAGCTGCTTTCAAGAGAAGCCCGTGAAAACCACTTGATTCAGTTTTTCAACCAGAAACCACAGAAGTTCTTCACCGATGGCATCATGGCTCTACTCGAAAAATGACGAAACATTGTCGATAATAATGGAGCATATTTGGTTTAAATAAATTCATTTTCACACTATAAGAAAACCAGTTGAATTTTATTAAAAAAACGCCACGAACTTTGTCCCAGACCCAATATATTTCTATACATAATTCGATATATACTTCTCCGTGTAGAGAGGTCCGTGCCGAGCGTTTATTCCAGCCAGCGTAAATGTTTCGTTATATTTTGCGGCATACAGTCGTGTTTAGCCAGTCGTCATGGCCGTCCGTAGCCACAGAGTGCATTAGAGCAAAGTGCTTCATCCCTGGATCTGTTGGACGGTGGAATACTGACGACTGTTTCGCTTGTTGTGTCCCATTACAAAATTTACGCTTAAGCGAGTATAACACACACGGGTCTCTCGAAGGTCCGTGAAATCCATGAATTAATCGTCATAGCGAGACTTTTTTCTACACTTTATTTATTTTATTCGCACATCGTCAACCTCCATAGTACATTCTGCGATGCTTTTTCACTTGCTTTTTCACGGTATTTTCGCTTTGCCACCACGAGTATTTCCGCAAAAGTCGGGATATTGCCGGGTTTACGAGTCTCGGGGCTTCGCGACTCTTAGTGCCTCCACACAGGTGATGAAGATCGAGTTTAACGTGATAACGCAGTATTAGTATACCGCAAACTTCGAGCGAGCTCCTTCCACCGATTGACACAGAATCTTCCAGCAATCCGTATTCCTGGGGAGTATTGACTCATTTCAGAATAAATTATATGCGTCGGATGGTATTTCTATCTGTACAGTGCATTCGCTATTACACGGAAATAATCATATATGGATAGAAGCGAGTGACGTACTGTAGTCAATTGCGAGAACGGAATCGTTTTCGAGCATTAAGAGGAAACAGCGGTCCTATCACTGCTTAGCATATGGGGTATTCTATAGAATTATATTTATTGTATAGATTCAGACTTTTTAATTCTCTGTCAGATATCACAACGTTAAAAGCAAATCCCGGGTAGATAGGCAGACACAATAATAAAAAAAATTAATTTCTAACAAAACAAATATTAAATAGAAGCAAACACGCGCCCTTTAGGATATGACATAAAAACGTCAGCATGTAACGCAGTATTTTTGTGTCTTTTTTTTTAATTTAAAAATCGTATCTAATCGTTTGCTTCGGGTAATTTTTTTTCAAAAAAACATTATTATATAGCGAAAAAATGTATAAGAAAATCTATTTTTCTTTAAGGGCTGTCAAAACATTGTAAAAAAAATCGAACCAAATCCCAATGGGCGAGGGTCACCGACCTGTTAATTTGGCCAGGAATGCCCTATATATAGCATCCACTTCATCAAAGCGTGAGGATGAGTGTCCTCGTCGCAGCAATACAGAGTTTGTTGAGGATTTCATTCCGGGAGTGCCTTTGGCGTATATGCACATTTGATGATTCGCTATCAAATAGATCTTCGTATTCGGAGATTGAAACAATTTAAGGAATTGTTTTAAAATAAAAATAAAAAATATAGTGAAATTATTTTACATTCTCATTATTGACATAAGACTTTCTCCACGCTTTTATATTATTTAACGTAGAAATCGAATAATTTTACCTTTGTGTATTGGTTTTTAGGGGTCCACTCAGTGACGATGTTAAATTATTTCTCTACTTTACTCAGTCGAAAGATTGATAACAAATTGTATTTATTTTTTCTTTTAACCTTATTTTTTAATTCATAACGGCTACGTGTAATGCAACTGGTTATAGATCAGTACTGTCTGGGAATATAGCAAAAGTTTGAACATAGCAATTCTAGGCAAAATATAGCATCTATGTTCGGTCAGTAGGATAGACGTTTTGCGAAACACAACTTAGGGTACGTGTTGGAAAATCAGCGGTCTAGCACGCGACGTTCGGTTAGGCCGGAGATAGCCGAGGCAGGGCCTCGCGGAGCCGAGGCTGTGCCTCGCAGTCATGCCGCGTTAAGCGCGAGGATATCTCTCTCGCTTGACTTCGGCTTCGCTCACCGGCTATCTCTCTCATTTGACTTCAGCGCTCAACGTCGTTTTCGTAAAACGCAGCCATATAGTAAAATCTGACACTTACGTGAAGACCCCCTCGAACAGCGCACACATTTTGCAAGGCTCGGACAATTCTCGCTCTTCTACACCGGATCATCTCAACGCTTTCTTGCTCACCAGGACTCAAATTAAGGTAAGAGTACATCGTTACAATTCAGTGCAATTCAATGACGGTGAGGAGTGGAAAACTCATCGGTACATCAACATAAAGGTCTCACACTGTGGCGTGCTCTGCAGCGCGGGATGTACAACGGTTTCACTTAACCTGTAGCACACTCGAATAATATAATCGCGTGTGTTTTACCAATTCACTGCACTTTCCCCCAATTGAACTTGCTGGGAAAGTGTTGTGAATTCAGTCGAATCATTTTGTGCATCCTCAAGCTCACATTTCAGTGCTCTGCAGCGTAGACTGCATCACAGCCTGTCATAGTAGAATTCCACTCAATTGTCAGAATTGCATGTGCTAGCACTCACTCTCTTTAAATTCTATTTCTCCATCACATTGAGTATTTGCTGATAGGCATTAAATTCATCTACGTACTCATAACATGGCTGCACCGCGTACACGTCACTCATTAGATACAGCACACGTTTAATACAATTGTGTACTACTCAAGCACTTCAAAGGGACAGCACTCAATTAATATAATTGAGTGTTACTCAAAATTGCCTCAAAATTCCATGCGGAAGGTGTAATAAACCACTTTCTCTAATTTAACATCTATGTGTCTAGTTTCTTTTTTTCCTGTCGTGAGTGAAGACTCATAATTTTTCAATACATTCACAGGTCGTTCCAACAACATCCAAGAACTTCTCAAACAGTACGAGATACGTGATTGCGATTTTAGTAGCGGGAAAGAGAAGCCTAATTCAAATTGTGCCTTTGTGAATCTTTATAAATATTGGCTCGAATTCCTTGAACCGATTGAGTTGAAATTGATATATAGTAACGTAAACTATTGATGTACGAATTGTTTATCATGTGAAAATCTATTATTAAAAAAAAAAGGTGGCGAGCTTCACATGGCAATAGTAACGACGTGCACAGCAAATATTACGATGTAACATTGAAAAAGACAAGCAGACTTGTTAACTTTGACATAAATGTACGTTTCGGTTCATCACTACATAAACCTGCCCTAGTTTAGGTAGACGTCGTCTCCAGGGTCTACGTCGATTATGGAAAAACAAATAAATGTTAGGGCTTTGTTTCGCGCACAGTTACACTGAGAAAAGAGTTTATTCACTATAACTAAATATATTTAATTCTCTCCTTAATCTAAAAACTCTCGCCATCTGTTTTGCATTCGTATGTTACGTGGTCCATGTTTCATTTACGTTTGATTAGCTGTAAAGGCACTTTTATTTCCTTGAAGAATAAGTTTTGTTTTCGTGAAAAAAAAAATCGATATTTTCATTTGAGAGTACTCAAAATGATCTAAAACATAAAAAAAGTGGATTAGAACAAAATCGTTCAAGTGGTTCACAAACTTTATGAGAATCAAACATTTTGGAACAGTATCCGTAAGCATTAACTTTTGTAAATTTAAAACTTGGATGTCGTAATTTTTCGTTTATTTTCTGCCACAATTGATCTGTCCGAAAGAAGTAAAAAAGCAAGCTTTCTCTATGAGGAAGACAAAATAAAAAATTATCAATATACTTGCTCCATACTTCGTTTTCCAATAGGTATAGAATAATGAGAAAACATTTTGCAAAGTTCTACCTTGCAGTCTTGTTTTAAGAATTATGCGACGTTAGCTGGTTCTTAATTCAGCAGAATTTCCATACACAATTGAGGTCTTTCCAAAAAATATCGTTTTATCAGCATATCGCGAGATGGGCACACTCTTTTGTTATTAATTTTCTTCACAGAATTAAGCCCGATTCTCTAATGTTCGTACTCTATATATTGGGTCTGGGAAAAAGTTCGTGGCGTATTTTTAGTAAAATTCAACTGGTTTTCTTATAGTGTGAAAATGAATTTATTTAAACCAAATATGCTCCATTATTATCGACAATGTTTCGCCATTTTTCGGGTTCTTCATGATGCCATCGGTGAAGAACTTCTGTGGTTTCTGGTTGAAAAACTGAATCAAATAGTTTTCACAGGCTTCTTTTGAAAGGAGCTTAATTCCATTGAGAGAGTTCTGCAGAGATCGGAATAAGTGATAGTCAGAGGGTGCTATGTCTGGACTATACGGTGGATGCATCAAAACTTCCCAACCAAGCTCTCGCAATTTTTGACGGGAAATCAAAGAAGTGTGTGGTCGGGCGTTATCATGATGGAAGACAACACCTTTCCTATTAATCAATTCGGGCCGTTTTCTTTCAATTGCTTGGCGTAATCTCTCTAGTTGTCCACAGTAGAGTTGAGAATCAATCGTCTTACCAACTGAAAGTAGCTCATGGTGGACGATTCCCTTCCAGTCCCACTACACACACAACATTATCTTTTTCGCCGTCAATCCCGGCTTCGCGAACGCTTGTGACGGCTCACCATCCCTTGTCCACGATCTTTGACGCTTCCGATTATCGTACGTGATCCATATTTCATCACCGGTTATGACACGTTTCAGAAATGGCTCGATTTCATTGCGTTTTAGCAGCGTATCGCAGATGTTAATTCGGTCTATCGTGTTTTTCGCGCTCAACTCATGAGAAACCCATACACCGAACTTCTTTTTGTAGCCAGCTTTGTGTAAATGGTTCAAAACAGTTTTGTGGGCAATGCCTAGCTCCATACCAATATCGACACTGCTGATGTGCTTATCTTGCTGGACTTTTTCAAGAATTTCATCAGCTTTTTCAGTGATTGGACGACCAGAGCGTGACTCATTTTTCACATCAAAATTACCAGAACGAAAGCGAGCGAAACATTTCCGCGCAGCAGATTTTGATGAAGTACTTTCACCGTATAGCACAAATTTTTTCACAAGCCTGCGCAGCGTTCTTCCCTTTGTCGTAATAATATTGCAAAATATATCGCAATTTTTCATTACTTTTCTCGATTTTGAAACGTACACAACTTTCCAACAACTGCACCAATTTCGATGTTTATACACTCAAAGTAACGCTCGAAGTGTCACCTTTCCATCGAGCGTTTAGTGGTGTCGCTGCGATGTGTGTTTCCTGACTTATTTGCAATTGATGCCATCTATCGGAAAAAACGCCACGAACTTTTTCCCAGACCCAATATAAAGCACAGCACGGGATTGAGATTAAAGCGTCGTCAACATGGTGTACAAGACTAGAGTTTTGAAACACACAAAAGTGCGTCGACGTAATGTTGCCGATGTCTAGCCCGCAGGATGTCAGCCCCCTACCTTACACGTAGTGTATTCAACGGGCCGCTGTCTCGTTATTTTTGATTTACCGCTTTAACGAGATCAGAAAAATATGTAACGTGGCTATGCGGGACCTACCTCATCCTCGTCATCTTCGTAGTCGTTACCAGCGGTAATGCTCGTATATACCATCGCTAACTTGGTGTAACTATACTGTAGCAGTGTTGAACTCGGATAAAAGACCGGCAAGCTGATGACAATGCAGTACTCTCCTTACTACAAACCTTTCTCCAGCTAGTATCTCATTTACTGTCGCAGAATCGAGGTTTCCCCATTCATCCTATTTTTTTCTCCCTCAATAGGCACACCCTGACTCCCTATCGACACTCCGGGCCAAACTACTGGTTGTTATCACTGGTGAAAGATATTTGGTCGTCGAATGTCGACGATGATCTATATAGACAACTTAGACAGACAAGTGTTGGAGGAAGAGTAACTGCGTTGAGAGAGTTCGTCGAATACGTGCGCACTATATGAGTTCTCACGAACGCCAAAGTGATGACGTCGTTCGCCCAATTGCCGGAAAGGGATAGAGATGAATGTTCGAAGCGAGTAGGGATGACGGTGGAAAGCTAGTGAGATATGATCGTTTGCTGGCTTGTCACTTACTACCTTCTTGGTTAGTGGAAATTACAAGACGATTCTCGTAAAAATTTTGGGGATATGTCGAATAGAAGTTTATTGCGATCGAATCCTTCTTGTTAATGTGCAGTTTTTTCGGAGAGAAGGGGATGGGGGGAGAACGTGTTTGAGTTAGGATACACATATGTCAAATATTCGTACCTTTACTGCTTTTGATATCTCGATGTAGCAGCACATTTTTTCAATCGACTTGATCATTCGATTTGTTATATGTAATCGTGTAGTATAACTGTAGCATCGACGGCAGATAATATGAACAACAAACGTTCGGTTAAACTCATTCGGTAGGGTTTTAATGGGGTAAAGCTTTGCATAGGAGAGTTCGGCTGAGTCAGGACCACCTAACTTAAAATTTGTATACTTTTGTATTTTTTGACACAACTGCAAATGTTTAATATTTTTAGTGAAAATTTTGTTGAGCTTTCGAGTAAGTAAACAGCAAATTTATCACCAGCGTATAAAAATACATCGCTGTTAGTTCTAACATTTTAGCTTCCTGACGAGTGTAGTTTGTTTTCATGATAATTTATTTTTTCGAAATTACAATGTCAGGATACTCAAAGTAGTGTGAAACACGCAGGAAAGTGGTTTAGAAAGAATATCCGCATGAACTCACTTTTGTGTACTTGCGTGTGCGTTTGATTTTTCAAAATTAAATCTTCGACTCGAGAATGACAGGAGCAGTCTACTTGAAAGTTGGCACACGTGTGAATCAAGGGTCCTTTATTAAATGTTGTCATTTTCGTTGTTAGGCATCCAACCGTCAGATTTTTTACCGTTTTGAATTTTGCAAAAAAAATCCGTGTACGCTCCCACTGCAATCTTTCAGCAACCCTGCATTAAATCGATCTTCATAAATGAAGATTAAGGAAATTTCAGATTACTAGATAATCTCTAAAAGATTCGGACTGTATGTGCTTGAGAATCTTGATGTTGTGATGTGTGTGAACTTACAATATATTGAAAAAGAATGAGAATTGACTCGAGACAGGGGAAAATGACCAGACCAAAGATGTTGAAAGAGAACATGGTTTATATTCACTGAAATCAACAAATTACAAAAGTAATAAAATCAATAAAAAAACTGAACACTGAATTTACTGGTGAGCTACACGTGCAATTCTATTAATTGTGTACCGTGTTTAATAAAAAGTGAGCGAGCGTGAAGCAGCCCGCGCTGCCACACACGTCGCGGGGTGAGACATTTGAGGATACACCAAATGATAATTCTCCATTTCACCGTGATTCATTTTGGGTAAATTGTCAAGGTGCCACCATACCGTTAAATTTGAGTCCAATTGAGCACCTTTTGGGTTGAGAATATGTCCAGTCGAGTAGAGGCGGGTGAAGCTTAATTGGCGGTTTTTCACGAGTGTCGAAAAATCCCAAGATGGCTGACCACTACGAAAGCGTCGTTGCGAGACGCCGCAGTCAAGCGAGAGACCAATGATAGTCTCTCGCTTGAGTAGCACGAAGCGATGCCTCGGGGCTGTTCGCTCGACAGCCGAGCGCAGCTCAACACCAGTAGCAACAGGTCGATGTACGGTGATCGATAATCGCCGTGCGTCAGCTGATTTCCCAACAATATGGAATTTTTAATTATTGAAAAAATTTGTCATCGATAAAACTGCTGCAGAAGGTGAAAAGTTAAATTACAATTTCACACATAAATAAAGGAATATTCAGCGATGTTTGATATTTAATGTGTCGAATATCGGTAGCGAGTTTAGAATTTTATGGAGCTTTATTAATTACTTAATTGATTAATTTTATCTGTGTCTATAGTAATTAATCTCGTAGTAATTATGCGCGTAGGAATTTTGAAAGGTAGCACATGAGGGTTGACTTTTGAATTTTTCCGATTCACGTTGGCGCATTAACTCGCGTAAACTATATCCAATTTATCTCCAATTTTAGCAGCACTCTCATTCCACAGTACTCATCTCTATACAGACCAATATCTACTCGAGTAGTTGTAAGCAAATCTTTACTACAAACTCACCATCGCACGTCTCAAAATTATAGAATGGTTTCTATAGCTATTGCTTCGATGATCGTCTCACGTTTATCCAATGTAACCAGTTTTGTCTATATCAGAAGACTTTTTCTAATTTACATTGATTTTTTCCGGGACTCAGAATTTTCTCGCTTGTTCGGTTCTGGAGTCAAAACTTCGACTATTTTAATAAAATCTTACGAGCTACGCAAGAAAATTATTCCGAATTACATAAACGATCATTCCTATCATAGGATCATTTCGATCGTTACTTTTCAAGTGAAGACCACATTTTGGCTTACAAGTAGTACCGTTGACTCGAATCCATGTTAGCTCAAAGCTTGAAAAATCAATAGCAGGTAGCATAACGTATTCGACGTTAGGATATCGCATTAGGATAATGTATTAAAAAATGAAACTTGAAGATTTAGATACCGAATTTCAAAATAATTCGGTATGTAAATCTTCAAATACGCGTATTGACAACGAACTGTCTACGATTTCATGAACTTCTAAATGCTTGTCGTGTTCGGTTCTGGAGTTAAAATATCGACTATTTTAATTAAATCTTACGAGCTATCGAAGAAAATTATTCCGAATTTCCATAGCCGAGTGTTAAATTCGTCGAATTTAGATGTACCGTCGTATTATCAGACATTTCGCAAAGATAATATTCACTTGAATTATTTTTGAAGCTCAAGGTGTCTGAGCTCGTAACCTGATAAATTATAAACATAATAAGCGAATTAATTTAGTGAAAGATGTGTTAGATGCATCGTTGAATTGTCAGATATCTCGCAATAATAACGTTCACTTCAATTACTATTCAAGCCAATTCAATGTATCTAGCCCCGTAATCTGATGAATTATAAACGTAGTAAGCGAATTTATTCGGTGAAATGTGTGTTAGTTAGATGTATCGTCGAATTATCAGATATCTCGCAAAGATAACTGTCAATTCAATTAATTTTTAAGCTAATTCAATGTATCATAGCCCGTAATCTGTTGAATTATCAAAATCGTAAGAGAATTTATACAGTGAAGGATCTGTACAAAATTGAGAGTCGTAGATAAATGATAAAATGAAAAGAAATTGTAACAAAATAATCGATCCAGTTCAATCGATGAGCGGTCTAAATATATTGTCAAATATGTCGATAAGCCCTCGCGGATAACTGAGTTTTACAGCAGTATTACTTAAAAATTTACGATTTCACTAATTGAAGAAAGAAGACTATGCCCTCGTCATTCCATCAGGACGAAGGAAGTTCAGAGGATTGACCTCCTCTGGTCTTCGCAACTTAGTTGAAATTGCAAAAAACTTTGGTGGCTCTGACAGTTGAATAGACATCTACAAAGAATCCACGGAAATCGTCGAATTGATTATGCACTGCCCGGTGACATGCAATGAGCAAAGTGAGTGAACGAGACGGGGAACGAATTTCCTTTCGATTAACTCGATACGGTTGAGACGTGGCACCCCCATTTGCACGCGAACGAATGATTAATGATCCGTTCTTCAAGTGTGTACGGAAATCGTGCATGTAACGAAGGCATTTTCACTCGTCTCGTATCTCGTCAGCTGGCTAGCACGTTCAACAAATTATGATATAAACCGCATGCGCACTGAGAGAATCGTTTCTTTGTATGCACCAGGATTTCTTAACTGTTAACAAATGGTAATGTTGGATATGACGGAATAAATATTTTGTTCGAGTTAAGAAATAATTTATTTGAACCTCTGAATTGGCACAAATTATTATTTATTAACAGTTAATAAATATATATTTTAATGAAATGTTCTTTCATTAGGGTCTGATAAACATTTAGTTGACACAACTTAACATTGGTATTAATAAAAAAAAACTTATTAATAGTTACCATTATAATAGTTTGAATAGGATGATTCATAGCTTAAGAGAACTGTACACATAATTGTGTAAGTTCTCTATACATAGATTCGTATGTATGCCTATATATAAGTATGTAGTTTCGCTTATACAAGTTGAGAAGATTTTCGGCGCTGTGATCGACCGAATATTCTCGGAGCCGGACGTGACGTAGTAATAATGAAACGAGAAGGAAGAAGAAGGCAGAGAATCCGGCAGGCAGTCGTTAACATTCACGCGAGTCGATTAGATGTACAATGTGACCACTTTTATATAAATAAAGGACTACTCGTATTTCGATAACATTCTGTGTGCAATGTTTCTATTAAAATCCTTCAACTACCATAAAGAGTGCATCTTACAACTTCAGAAGTGGGATTCCACCACAATTAGCTCACAAAGACAGTCGTGGTAAGTGGCGAGATCGCAGCTCGACCACGAGGTAAAAATGGCGATCGATAACGGGAATTACGGATCACGCGTGAATTGTAACGCAGGAACGATATGCGTAATGAGTGAAAAACACATTGTGTCGTATATCTATAAAATATAAAAAAATATCTATACGCCCTGAACGGAGATTTTCACCGATAAGACGAGATGGAAGGAATCAAACGTCTGCTCTTGGTCAAAAGAAAAGAGTAGACACGAAAAATCAACGGGAAGCGTTGCGCTGTTACAATTGCAGCCAATCCGGTCATGTTGCTGCCGAATGCAAAGAAAAGTCGAAAGAAAAAATCTGTTACAATTGTAAGCAACCTGGACATTTTTCAAGAGATTGTCCATCGAGGTCTTCAACTGCGGAGAAGAAGGTTCAAGAGATCCACAATGTCTACGAGACGCCGAATACGGACGGATTTTGGAAGGTCGTCGAATTCCGCTTCGATACAGCAGGAGTAACCCCACCAGTTTTTCTTGAAGCACTATGCGATACTGGCAGTCCTATAAGTTTTCTAAAAATGTCTCTCGTCCCTCCTTCGGTAACGTGTAAAAGCGGCGGACTATCAACCAGGTATAGTGGAATCAATAACACGAGACTCGACGTCAAAGGTACGGTAGAAGTAAGCTTAATATTCGACAATGTTACACAACATCACATTGATTTCTATGTAGTGCCGAACGAAACGATGCAGAGCGCTGCTGTGATAGGGCGAGACACATTACGAAAGTTTGGTATTAAACTCACGATGTCGATAAATCCGTCTCTAGAAGCGACGATAAGCGAAATAATGAATATCGACGACATTAACGAGAAACAAATAACTGATGAGTTGAAAATTAATCCAGAAATCGCGCCGGAAATTTGTGGAGTTGTTCGTACGGTTTTCGAAGATTACTATGTTAAGCCACGAAGGTCAAAGGTGCCCAAAATTCAAGCGACACTTAAGTTAGAATTGAAAAATTCGAGTCCATTCCATTTTGCACCGCGCCGTCTATCATACAACGAAAAAAAGGAAGTCACAGAAATTATCGATAAACTGCTGGCGAAGGGCATCGTTCAAAAAAGTAATTCAGATTACGCCTCGCCTATAGTACTAGTTAAAAAAAAAACCGGAGAATTCAGATTATGTGTCGATTATCGTACACTCAATAAGGTTCTTGTGCGCGACAACTATCCACTTCCGCTAATCGAGGATTTGATAGACACGCTTAACGAAAAAGAGTACTTTAGCTCACTTGATCTACGAGATGGCTTCCACCACATCGCGATGGCCGAAGAGTCCATAAAATTCACATCGTTTACGACACCGATTGGTCAGTTCGAATATGTTAAAATGCCATTCGGGCTAAAAACGGCCCCATCGAAGTTCCAGAGGTATGTTAACGAGGTATTGTCAGATCTGATCAGAAAAGAAGAAATAGTCGCGTATATGGACGACTTTTTAGTAGCTACTAAAACGATCGAAGAACATGTCGAGGTCTTGAAAAAAACGTTTAAATTACTTGTTGACAACAATCTTGAACTTCGCGTCGACAAGTGTTGTTTTCTGCAAACCAGCATTAATTATTTAGGTTACCGTGTATCGAGAGAAGGTATTAGCCCTACCAGTGAAGGGGTTGCAGCGATTAATCGTTTTCCGGTCCCTCAAAATGTCAAGGGCGTGCAATCGTTCTTAGGAATGTCGGCGTACTTTCGGAAGTTTGTGCAAGGATTTTCGATTATTGCAACTCCGCTATATACATTGTTAAAAAAAAATGTTCCGTTCAAGTTCGGACAAGAAGAGCTTGATTCTTTCAGTACACTTAAGAGTAAGCTTATGAGCGAACCAGTTGTAGCTATTTATAGCCCACGTGATGAAACCGAGTTGCACACGGACGCAAGCTCTTTGGGCTTTGGTGCGATTCTATTACAGCGTAAAGCTGATAAGCAACTTCACCCGGTCTTCTACTTTTCAAAAAGAACGTCCGAACGCGAGAACAAAATGCATAGCTTCGAGTTGGAGACGCTTGCAATAATCTGTGCCTTGCGCAGATTCCGAGTTTACCTACAGGGTCTTCGATTTAAAATTATTACCGATTGTAACTCTGTCACTATGACGCTTAATAAAAAGGATATCAATCCTCGAATATCGCGTTGGGCACTAGAAATGGAAAATTTCGATTACCAAATCGAACATCGGAGCGGCGATCGAATGAGACATGTCGATGCGTTAAGTCGAGAACACAACTTAATCCACGTTATTCAGGACAATTCGATAGAACTTAATCTCGTATTGAGTCAAAATAAAGACCCCGATATTGTAGCTATTAGAAATAAACTCGAAAAATCAGAAGACAAACTGTATGAAATGAGGAACGGGATTGTTTACCGCAAAAAGACCGATAAAATATTGTTTTACGTGCCTGTGGCTATGGAAAGTCATGTGATTCGACGGTACCACGATGATATGGGGCATTTGAGCCCTGAAAAAGCACGTGACGTGCTTAAACAAAGTTATTGGTTTCCTCGGATGAGAGAAAAAATAAAAGAACACGTTCGCAATTGTTTGAAATGTTTAGCGTTTTCACCGACCACCGGTAAGGTCGAGGGAATGCTTCAAAACATTCCTAAAGGTGACACGCCATTTCAAACAGTTCACGTTGATCCTTGTGGCCCTGTCGAAAAGCATAGACTCAAACAGCACGTACTCTTGATAATTGATGCCTTCACAAAGTTCACGAAACTATACGCTGTAAAATCGACGACAAGTAAAGAAACCATTGATTGTCTCTCTCAATATTTCACAAACTACAGTAGACCTCGAACGTTGGTTTCTGACAGAGGCACGTGTTTCACGTCAGAAGAGTTTCGGGAGTTCACTCAAGAAAATAATATTCGTCACATTCTTATAGCGACAGCATCACCGAGGGCCAATGGCCAAGTAGAACGGGTAAACCGTGTACTGGGTCCAATGTTGGCTAAATTGACAGACAATTCCTCCGGGAAATATTGGTACCGTTCTCTTGCGACCATAGAGCATGCATTGAATAATACGATCCATAAAAGTACTAACGAAACTCCGAGCAAACTCCTCTTTGGCGTGAGGCAGCGTGGCGAGGTCGTAGATGGCATTGGCGACTTTCTAGAAGACACTGCCCCCGTAGAACCTCGAAACCTAGAAGTACTTCGAGCCAAAGCCGCGGAGAATATCATTAAGAGTCAAAGTTATAATAAAGAATACGTTGACAAACATCGGAAGGAACCATACGAGTACAAAGAAGGGGATTACGTGATGATCAGAAATTTTGAAAACGCCTCAGGTGTCTCTAAAAAACTGATCCCTCGGTTCAAGGGACCATATGTAGTAAAAAAATGCCTGCGATTCGGTCGTTACGTCGTCGGTGACGTGGACAATTGCCCTGTAACCCAACGACCTTACGAGGGTGTATGGGAACCCTGTAATATGAGACTGTGGCGAGAGACTCTGCGAAACTAATATTTAATTTGTGTTTAAGATAAGAGATATCGTTTTACTTTATAAATTGTCAGTCCGAGGCGGACGGAAAGTCAGGACGGCCGAAACTGTAAGTTCTCTATACATAGATTCGTATGTATGCCTATATATAAGTATGTAGTTTCGCTTATACAAGTTGAGAAGATTTTCGGCGCTGTGATCGACCGAATATTCTCGGAGCCGGACGTGACGTAGTAATAATGAAACGAGAAGGAAGAAGAAGGCAGAGAATCCGACAGGCAATCGTTAACATTCACGCGAGTCGATTAGATGTACAATGTGACCACTTTTATATAAATAAAGGACTACTCGTATTTCGATAACATTCTGTGTGCAATGTTTCTATTAAAATCCTTCAACTACTATAAAGAGTGCATCTTACAATTGTATGTACCTTCAGATCGATTTCGTTAAACAGAGCGTGAAGATAACGATAGGCCACAGTTTGAAGATATTTTGGAGACGACTGTACTTATTATTTTTGCACTCTGCTAGTCGCTATACGGCGCCATTTCAACAAAGGAAACAGACGTTGCGGTATTATCGATTCATAACACGAATATTTACCGAAGCACAAGCAAAATTATGTTTGTTCTACCACAGACAATACATGTGTGGGCAGACATGATTCTGTGGAAAACACGAACTGAGCGGTGGCGCATTTTCGTGAAAAAATAAATTATGACGACGGCATGCAATCGAAGACAATGTGTTCACTTACATTAATTTATATGTTGCATATACTTACGTTCAAACGGTTCCCTCAACTCTATATGCAAGCCCCACGAAACGAGGAGATCACTGAGGTTGTCCATCATTGATAAGCCTCATAAATTATCACTTTAGCACAGCTTGCACTGCCCATACACTCGCTTGCGTTGCTAAGCCACAAGTGTGGCAAGATGGCGTCGAGGTCACGCAAGAACGAACTTATCCGCTGAAGGATGACGATTGTCAATAAACACAGCAGTCATACCAAATGAACGGTATTTGTCTCAAATATAGATTTGGTAACTATCAACAAACCTGTTAACTATTATTCGATCAGTAGTTGAGACAAGCAATCGGTCCTCGAACGGTTACTTAACAAATATTAACAAATCTGTATTAGCTTCAGTTAAAGATTTATATTTGATAATTATTAACAAATTTGAAGTCGTTTCAACTGTATTTAATCTCGTTACCGCAAATCGTTTTTCAAATGCTCAAGTAAATTGTTCGCTTGAGGAAAGTCCCTTAAGTTAATATTTATTAACTGTTAATAAATGTTGTAATAATACTTAACAAATATTTTATTTATCAGGACACCTAAATATATTTAGTTGTAGTGAATAAACTCTTTTCTCAGTGTGACCTGGCAGTAGAGTTGGTGTTGATTTATATTCCTATAGACCGTTAATTATAATAACATTTCTTGATGATTCACGTAACGTATCGAAACGTTCAATCTCCAATCGCATTGTTCACCTCATAGATGTACATTCCATCTGTCTTTAAACCTTCGACACGCTTACGCCGCATCACGTAACTGCAGCAACATTTACTTGTATACACTATATTCGGGTACAGCTGTTTCCAAAAATAATACATTTTTTTACAAAACAAAGAATCGTATTTTCCTAGTTTTATCCCAGAGGTTTCCACTTACGTAGTCTCGTTAGTTATCCACAATTTTTAGATCGAGGCAGCTTTATCCTTATTCGTTCTGTTTTAAGCATTCGACGCTGGTGTGAGTGGGCAAATTCGCATCAGTCACGAATTCACGTGACATTCTATCCGACACCGCAACGACATGAGAAAAGTTTTCCGGTGTGAGGATAGCCGGAGAGCATGTTGAAGGACCGCGAGCCAACCACAGCTCTTTACCTTTGCGTGACAGTCGCGAAAACTTTTCGGCATGAAACATATAAATATATCCGAATGTATGAGAGCGCGCGCGAAAAATAAAGTTGTAAGGCGCGAGCCGCGAAGCGGCGGAGGGGTTACAAAGTACAGGAATTCGCAAGAAGCTTTAAGGGTCTTTCTCAATGTTTTACTATATTTTTGGGTACACGTACAGAGTTGTATATACATAACCCACAGCCGCGAGATGCACTTCACAACCGTGTTTTCACTCTCTTTGCAGTCACTGAGTGGCGTTGGAGTATTACGAAGATAAATCCCAGAGCTGTGTAGAAGTTACTTGAGATTAACCATCGTCCATTTGTTCTACAGCAAGCAAGTATAAATTAGCTTTGCCAACTAGGCTTCCCTCAACCCACATGAAACTTGTACACTATTACCGTACACACACCCCATAAACTTCAATTGTATCTATCCTCTGTGCAGCATAACTGAGCAGTGAATACGAACTTTGCATACATATATAGCACCGTAATGCGTGGGACAATTCACCATCTTGGGCAAAAATTAAGTTTATCCTCTACATTACATTCATGCGTAAGCTGCAAGTAAAACGAGAATATATACAATAATAATCGTACAATCGAGATTGTTTAATGTATCGCGATGTACAATATGCGGGTGTCAAGGTACCGGAGTTGAACTTATATTAGAAAAGTTGCGTTAAAGTGTCGACGTATTATTGACTGAATATTGAAATCGAGAAGTGTACAGCGAACGCATATCAAATTTATGGTATCATAGGGTGAATGGTAGTATATGATTGGCTATCTAAGAAGATGAAAAAGGCTTCAAAATGGAACCTTGAAAATTGCTTCCTCATTATTTTACGACTTTCATAAAGCAATCTCTATAAGAAAATATGTTGATCGATTTTCGCTTTCTCACGGAGGCAGCTATGTAAACGGTGTGAAATAATGGGCAAGCAATTTGCAAGATTCTACCTTGCAGGCTTGTTTATATCCTGTATACGCTAGCTGTGTTCAATAACTTCAAGTTTACGAGAGTGTGCAGATTTATAAACAATGTATATAAGTTTAAAGATGCTAAATTGCTGAACGGAGAGTGTATCGAATGAAAGCACAGAGATCGCACAGGATTTGAAAGTAACAACACGCTATGCAACGCTGTAGAGTGGTATTAAGTTGAAATTTACTAGAGATAAAAGATTATTTTTATTAGCGTTCGAACTCCATTGGGGTACTTTTATAATGAATACAGATACAATGTCGTAATTTATTAGTAGTCGTTAGGCGATACATAAGAGGTGTACATTTCACTTGTACACATTATAAAATTAGTTGAATTAATAGAAATGAAAGACGGAGATGTCAAATATCTGGTATATCAGAGAAACTTCTATGTATTTGTATTATAACAAATTGTACCAATTTAAAAAAAATATTGAACTTTTACCTGAACTCATAATGCACATTGAATCAGGCAACGACAATGTTATTCGTCATACATTAAACGATACACATAGTTTGTGAAATAAACAAAATACTGAAAGCATGGCGAGGAACGTGTACTTAATAAAGAATGTAGTGGCGGTTATTTACCGTTTTGATAAAAATTGGTGACAATAAGTATAAAGTTATGATTTTTATTTATTAACCCCGCAAATACAAGAGAAAGGCACTTGATTTTACTGATAAGGTGCATAAATTTGCTTTTCATGAATTGCACACGAATCGGAATTGCCAACTGCACGCAGAGAAAAATATCATAATGATTCCCAGATTCGTATGTCAATCGGATGACGAAATGAAAAGATGGCGTTTTTTACTAGACACATCTACGCTGTTACCATACATAATTGCATAGCCCGCTGTACTATTCACGACGTATAATTAATTGTTCCTATACTTCTTGCTCAAATAACATGTGCGCGATGATTTCCCGACACTTTCGCGCGAGTTCCCAAACGGATCGATATATGTTATACTTATCGATTGGCATCATGCCAAGGGCATGCGACTTCCGGAGAAGAACGAAAGGTCGTTAGTCGTTCCAGTGTTTACGTGCATTGAGTTACATCGTGCTTTGTCGTGCTCGGCTGTTCATGATACTTTCGGATGGAAATTATTACTTTATTTACATTATATACGTGTTCTTTTACGGTTACTCGGCTCCCTCAACGATTACTTTTATTAATGAAGCGAGTGACAATTTTTATTACAGTAACGAGTGTTGAATTTAATGATTGCACAAATAGAAAAAAACTCTTCCAGAATAAACAATATCACGTACTTAACCCTAGAACCCCAACGTAGTTTTCAGCATCCGTGAACCCCAACCGTGGGTCATTCGCGCCGGTCTTTCATTTAACTATGTCATAGTGTACGGAAAAATCTGAAAAAATTCATGGGTCTTCTTTAGATTCTTAAATAAATGATAAATTGTGCCGAAAAAAAAAAATTTTTTTAATCATAATTTTTTGCGCTTTGATTCGTGGATCGCTTTAAAAGATGACCAGTTTTTTCAACGCGGGATTCGTACGCTGCCCGAAAGATGGAAGAAAGTAGTGGCCAGCGATGAATAATACTTTGAATCATAAGTTTACAATCAGTTTTTTACAATAAAGCCTCGAATTTCGGATAAAAACGGCGGAAGCAAAATTGTACACCTAATATTTTAACGAAAATTGTGGACAATAACTAGAACTTACTGCGATGTAACAAATTTTAAACCAATTGCTCAAGTAATTTACGAGCTTATTACCTTTTATTTTTGCAATCCTTGTCAATCGTGTATATAAAATTGTAATGGTTTATAAAATTTGAATGCCTCTATCGATTTTCATCAAATTTGATACCAAATATCACTGAATGTGACGTACATATTCGAAGTTTTGGCTCCTTTTATCACATGCTTTAAAAGTGGAAACAATTAAGACAAACAAACAAACACACATACACATAACTGCACATTTTTTCTAAACCACTTTCGTCAACATATTTTTTACCATTTTGAGTATTCTGTCATTCAATTTTAAACACAAAAAATATATTCATGATAGCCAAGTTAACTCTATGAAGAAGCATTATTCGGCTGTTGGCATATTCGTATCTCCTTCCGTCCTGTACGATTCGCTATAAAGGCTGCCAATTAATGGAATTAACGATAGACGGCAATGTATTAGCTCTGCCCAGACTGGTTTGAGCTTAAGCATCTGTAAACGACAAGCAATGCCAGCAGCTTCATTGCAACACGATGTCCTTGAGTATTAATACTTCCACCTTATATTATAAGGTCACTAGAGGAATAGCAATATGTACATAACGTGCAGTATAATATACTGTAGTCTTATCGCCAATGTACGGTCCAGCGTTGCAACGAACTTGTGTAAAATGGCGATACAGAAAAGCAGCATTCCCTTGCATACAAAGGTGCCCCGCGTATGCTCATCGAGATGCTGGTTGTGAGCGTATTGCTGTCAGCTGCAAGCGACGAAGGTCATTTAAAACGTGCTGCGTTTGACTGTTGTTGATACGATTGAATCGTACGTGAGACTTTAGTATATATTCCACTTAGAATTACAAGTTGAAATGAAGTTATATAGGATGACGAAAAAAGATTAGTGACCTTAACTTATTCGGTGACAAAGGAAGTTCTCGATATTTCTACAAATAACTGAAAAATACAATTTCGTAAAAATGAAATGAGCTTTTCCTTTAGCAAGATTTAAGATAATTTTTCGATTAATAATTAACAATCTATCATTTAGGGGCAAATTAAAGTTAGACTAACGAACAGTAGTTAAATTTGTTAATCAATATCGGACAGAAGGGTTGATGAATATTATTCTATTATGACAACGGAATTACATTTTCTCTCGATAATATCCCGATAACTCGATAAAGGTTATCGAGATGGAGTTGACACATCAATTGAATATTGATGGGTTATAATTTACCAAGTTGAATTTATGCCATTCAATTTCCATATTGACCATTGTTAATATTTTTTCAGCACTATGGACCAACAAATTTAGTTCATTGTTGTTACGATGCCAATGTTGTCAATAACACTTTATCAGTTTCCATGAACGATTGATCAAACGGTTTTAATTACAATTTTTTATTTTAATAAAACAATTAGCGGTTAATAATTATAGCAATACCGTTCAATGAGATCACATATTTATGTTTCTTGTTATACCGATTAGTTGTTATTGTATCGCGTGTCTCTTTCTCGAGCTCACAATCAACCCGAAGTGCCCCTTACTTCACACTGATGTCGCCACAAGTTTCAAAAGCTACAACGAAAGAAAAGGGAGCTGGTACATATCCAATGAACGCTATATGTTGAGTTGATTCACGTGGTGTGGTCGTGAGGAGAGCGCGGGAACGAGCCACCATTTCTTTGTGTAAATCTATCTCGACGTCTAGTAGCAACTAGAAGTTTCGAGACCGTGAGTGAAACGGTCGATCGGGGGAGTCAAGAATAATCGACGGCGATCGAGGTGCTGCGCACGCGCAGTCTGACACCCGCCAAAAAATTACCGGGCTATGCAGGCGGGCGGGGCATCTCGGCGTCAGTCTTGCAGAAGTTGCATAGTGACACCGACGCATCTCGACTACGCAAAAAGACGCGGACGCCTCTCGGCTACGCACAATTACACGGACGCCTCTCGGCTACGTATTAATTAACAATCCGAGCTCAGTGCTATCATACGCACCAACTATTCGCGGCCAGGCGATTTATACACAAGAATAGCAAACTATTCAACAGCCTACAACGGCAAATATTAACCCGTGGCACTGGTCACCGCGTGGTTACAGACACACACATACACTCAACACACATACCGGTCTCGATCCACACATTCCTTGTATCGTCGTTCTTCGAGGAGGTTTTTTTTTATCCAGTACAACTGGATTTTTCCTCCTCTAGGGCAATAAACGTTCTGAATTATTGTTTCCCCCAACCGAGTGTATCATTTGTAAGTGAACCCAACCACCACCGGAGAAAAACAATCAATTACGGGATAGCGACAATTTGACGCTGTCTTCGACGCAACATTTGGTGCCTCCTGTGAGGTTTGAACTCACGACCCCTGGTTTGCGACAGTGTGAGCTTAACCACGTCTACGACGCCACCCCGGTTGCCGCCAGCATCGTTGGACACGTCTGCCAAAGAGATAAGTTCTAAATTTATTATTAACTGTAATATTGAATAATAATTATCGTTCATGCCCTTTTTGTTTGTTTATTATTTTACTATTCAGTACATACAGATAAATGTTACACTGCATTTAATTCACTATACGTTACCGCATATAAATCGATAATTATTATTTAAAGCTTTAATTATTCAATCATTTAATTGTTTGACATATTTTATCAGATCAATATAAAGAGTATTAACATTAAGTAATTCGTCATATTATCATTATTATTTTTGCTATATTTGCTGAATTACTCAACATAAATATTTTGTTATTATTATTATCAGTATTGGCTTGAGACAATTGATTACTATCTGTTGCACGTTATTTTCTTGTTATTTTCCGAGAGTTTCATACTATTAGAGAGAATTTGATTCGTTTTCAATTCTTATTGTATGATTTTATTATTTTATTATTTTATAAGTTTATTTGTCGAAACTCGTCGCAAATAAATTAAAGTGCCGAGAATTCGTAGCACGCGTTATTCGACGCCGCATCTATTCGTAAATATAATTGAAATAAATTTGATCGTTATATTGCATTCTATTATTAATTCATTTTCATTTATTAATTACAAGGTGCAATTATAATTCAAGTTATTAATCTCAACCCATTGGTCCATTTAATATTTCAATAATTTCAATTTATCAATATCATCATGGCAGATAAGCCCGTTCCTTTGTCGCGTCAACGCGCATTGATTAAAAAAAGGATAACGACGATTCAAACCGCGTTATCTCAGGGAAAAATCGATCAATGTGAGGCGTCCCTACGTCTTACTAGAGTTACCGAATTGTTCAACCTATACGATCAGGCCATCGACGGACTTGAAGTTGTTGAATCTGAAAATGAAGAAATAATTCACGCAGAGGGGGTTCGCGATCGGTATTACGCTCTCTCAAGTCAAATACAGACCATGGCACGGACCAGCGGCTCTGGTAATGATTCAAATAATATCGCTCCTTCAAACACCGAATCGTCAGTCGTACAATCCACCATAGTTGAAAGACAACGCCTCGCGAAACTTCCAGCAACTGATCTACCTAAATTCGATGGACGGTTTGAAAACTGGCTTTCGTTTAAGAATACGTTTAAAAATTTGATTGATTCACGTACAGATATAGACGAACTTAACAAGTTTATTTATTTACGCGGAGCACTAGAAGGCGCAGCAGCCCACAAGCTAGAACAGTACACCGCGAGCACAGAGAATTATAATCGAGCTTGGGAACATTTGACCAGAATTTATCAAAAGGAACGTATACTAGTTGCAATCCATTGCGATGCTATTCTTGACATTCCTATAATATCGAACCCAACTAACGAGAATCTTACCAACCTAGTAGATGCCGTGCTTCAACATGTAAACAACCTAAAATCACTCAAGGTTAGCCTCAACGACGCATATCTCGTACGTTCATTGGAACGTAAGCTTCCCCTTGAACTTAGGAACAAATGGGAAGAGCAGCACATTGATGATAAAATCATCCCTACCCTCGAGAAATTTTGTGATTTCATAAACAAAATGGCTTTCCTCACGAACTTACCTACGCAGGGACAATCCCATAATGAAGGCCACCTAACCAAACGGGGTCGCATTGACAATAGGGAAAGGACTCAGAAGTTTCGCAAACACGATTCCGGCGCTAGAGTTTTCATGACGACTCCCTTAGGCGCTTGCGTCCATTGCAAGGGCAACCATCCTCTCTTTAAATGTCCAACTTTCAACGGGTTGCCTATTGATCAGCGTATCAAGGTCGTTAGATTCACAAAACTGTGTAGAAATTGTCTTCGAGAACATAAAGGGGCTTGTTCGTCTATCAAATGTAGGATCTGTAATAAATTTCACCATACAATGCTTCACATTAAATCGACATCGACTCATCAGACTTCGAACCGTAGATTCGGAACGGATTCAACCGACAAAACGGACTCAACTAAAACGTCAACAACAAGCGACAGTGGAACAGTCGCATGACCAGGCAACCATCTTTTCACGACAATCTTAAGAAGCCCGCGGTTTCAGTTGATGATGAGCGCGCGCATCCACATGCGCGACTCAAACGGTCATTTCATACAAACGCGCGTATTACTCGATACCTGCGCCACGACTAATTTTATTACGGAAGATCTAGCGCGTAAATTAAAACTTCCTATGCATACATGTTCTGTTCCTATAGGTGCTGTGAACGGGATGCAAACCGCTTCCAAACATGTCATTCAAATACACTGCAAATCTGCAGATGATAAATACCAAAGGTCACTATCCTTTTTGACAATTGCCAAAATTACTGACATGAGTCCTAACGAAACCTTTCCGCGAGATGCCATTCACATACCAAATAATCTAAAATTAGCAGATCCTCAATTTCACATACCACAACCAGTCGGTGCTCTCATTGGTTCAGGGACCACCTTATCACTGTTGTCTGTCGGACAAATCAACCTTTCGCGCGATGATTACGATTTAATCCTACAGAAAACACAACTCGGCTGGGTTGTCGCGGGAGGAATTAATGACACTAGCGGCGGTCAACCCGTATCCTGTCAGTTAACAGATTTATCAAGTCAATTAACACGTTTCTGGCTAATCGAGGACTCGGGTCCCACTAGTACGAAATCCCTCGACGAATCTTTGTGTGAAAACCATTATCAGCGTCATACGACGCGCAATTCAAACGGACAGTATACAGTTCGGTTGCCATTTCGTGTAGAAGATGTCGAGTTCGGTGATTCCAAGAATCAAGCTTATAGACGTTTTCTATCTTTACAGAGGAGACTGAACGCAGACGCTCAGCTCAAGACAGAGTATTGTAAGGTTATACAGGAATATATCGATCTAGGGCACATGGTGCATGTTTCCGATGACCACGGACCCGGTTATTACATGCCTCATCATCCAGTAATTAAGGCTTCGAGCAATACCACTAAAGTGCGTGTTGTATTCGATGCTTCAGCCAAATCTGACAAGGGTATATCACTAAACGACGCTCTACTGACAGGACCTACCATCCAAGACAATCTTTTCACTCTTCTCCTACGCTTTCGAATCCATACCTACGTCATGATCGCAGATATAGCACAGATGTATCGGCAAATCCTCATTCACCCCGACCAACGTCGCTTCCAACGCATCCTTTACTATCACAACGACATGATTAGTACATTCGAGCTTAACAGGGTTACCTTCGGCGTATCTTCCGCCCCATATCTAGCCATACGTACAATAAATCAACTCGCAGATGACGAGGCCCGTAATTTTCCAAGGGCATCACAAACTTTAAAACAAGATTTTTATGTCGATAACCTTTTAACCGGAACTAATTCATTACCCGACATTTTGCAGCTTCGAAATGAGATCATCTTACTCCTCAGAAAGGGGGGTTTCGATATTCGACAATGGGCATCGAATCATGAACACGCTTTAGATAATTTCGATGAACAAACACTTAATCTAGATTGTGCAATCGATGACAATCCCGTCTCTAACACTCTCGGAATCAATTGGAATTCTCGCATTGACAGTTTCATTTATACTGTCACGTCAATCGACTCTTCTATGAAAATCACGAAACGTAACATTTTATCTACTATTGCAAGGATTTTTGACCCGATAGGGCTTTTAGGACCTGTTGTTCTTGCTGCCAAGATCATCATCCAGGAGTGCTGGAAGATTAAGGTACACTGGGACGAAACAGTGCCGCAAGAGTTGCACGTGCGTTGGCTCAAATTCGCGGAACAACTACCCCTCATCAAAGATTTCTCGATTGATCGTCATATTTTACTTCCGAATGCGACTACTGTGGAGTTGCACGGGTTCTGTGATGCTAGTAAGGTTGGCTATGGCGCCTGTTTATATGTTCGTTCGACAGACGAACGGGGCAAGGTAATGGTTAGATTAGCTTGCGCGAAGTCAAGAGTCTCTCCTATCAAGGAAATGACCATTCCGCGATTAGAACTATGTGGAGCACAGCTACTCTCACGACTTTATCAGGAGTCATTATCATCATTTAAATTTCCTGTTTCTCAAATCATCTTCTGGTCTGATTCAACCATCGTATTGCAATGGTTAAAACGGTCACCACAGTCTCTCAAGGTCTTTGAGGCCAACCGGGTCGCAGAAATTCAATCGCTGGATTCCAAGGTCCAATGGCAACATGTCCGAACGAAGGACAATCCAGCTGATTCCCTATCTCGAGGTCAATTACCATCAGAATTCTTGACCAATCAACTTTGGTTTGAAGGTCCTAAATGGCTTAAACAAAATCCTAACGAATGGCCCGAGTCCATTCAGATAGTTCCATCTGATATACCAAGTCTCCGGAAAAACATTTGTCTCGTTACTGCTTCCACTAATCTTTTTCAACGTTTCTCCACTTATTCAACACTCGTCCACTCAATTGCATATTGCTTGCGCATGCGTAAATCCACTAAATTAAAAAACCAGGGTTTGAGTGTCGCAGAAAAACTATACTCAGAAATTCGAATTCTGTTATTGATTCAAAATGATCAATACAATTATGAGATCGAACAGATCCGAGAAACTGGGGAGGCCAAAAATCTTCGTCTACGAAGTCTAAACCCGTTTATTGACGAACACGGTTTGCTCCGAGTAGGGGGACGTTTGAAACATGCACCTATCTCATTCACTGAAAAACATCCGATTTTATTACCTTCTAATCATCATGTAACTGATTTGATAATCCGTGACATACATCAAAGGACTTATCACTCAGGCATCCAAACCACTCTTTCCAATATCCGACATCGCTTCTGGCTGTTAGATGGTAAAAATCAGGTTCGTCGAATGATCAGACGATGCGTCGAATGCATTCGACATCGTCCAGTGCTCTTACACGGAAAAATGGCTGACTTGCCGAGTGCACGCGTTAACGAATCAGCTGCATTTTCTCACGTCGGTGTCGATTATTTCGGACCTTTGCATATTAAAGAAAAGAAATTCAGAAATCGAACTAAACTCAAATCATACGGATGCGTTTTTATTTGCATGGCCACTAAGGCTATTCATCTCGAAATCGTAAGCGATATGACCACCGAGGGATTTTTAGGCGCGTTCGGACGGTTCATCGGTCGTCGAGGTATTCCATCCCATGTTTATTCAGACAATGGCACTAACTTTGTGGGTGCTCATAACGAATTACGAGAACTCTATCTTTTGTTCGGATCTAAGCCTCATCATGACTTAATCAATCAATACGCAGTACGTAAAAACATGACGTGGCATTTTAATCCCCCCTTATCTCCTCACGTTGGAGGAATTTGGGAAGCAGCTGTAAAATCATTCAAACACCACTTTAAGAGAGTCGTAAAGGATCAACTTCTTACCTTTGAAGAATTAAACACTCTAGCTATCCAGATCGAGGCAATACTTAATTCACGACCTTTATGCTCGTTATCCAGCGATCCTAATGATCCTATAGCATTAACTCCTGCTCATATCTTAATTGGCCGCCCTCTCACTATGCTGCCCGAAAATGATCTTTCTGATGTTCCAGAGAACCGACTCAAGGTTTGGCAATTTATTGCCAAGGCTCGTCAAGATTTTTGGAAGCGCTGGTATCTGGAATATCTCCACGAACTCCAGAAACGTCAGAAATGGCATTCAACCCAAGGCGAACTGAAATCTGGCCAGATCGTCCTCATAATGGACAAAAATCAGCCATGCATGCGGTGGCAATTGGGAGTGGTCGTCGACGTCCATCCAGGAGATGATGGGGTTACTCGCATTGCTTCTGTGAAAACTGCTCAAGGATTATTCAAGCGAAACATTACCCGATTGTGTCCATTACTAGATAACACTTGATTGTAAATGTTATTAGAACCTGTAATGTACCTTAACTATGTAACACCCACTTACATACACACACACTTGCTCACACTTTCGCAACGGGGGGAGGATGTTGAGTTGATTCACGTGGTGTGGTCGTGAGGAGAGCGCGGGAACGAGCCACCATTTCTTTGTGTAAATCTATCTCGACGTCTAGTAGCAACTAGAAGTTTCGAGACCGTGAGTGAAACGGTCGATCGGGGGAGTCAAGAATAATCGACGGCGATCGAGGTGCTGCGCACGCGCAGTCTGACACCCGCCAAAAAATTACCGGGCTATGCAGGCGGGCGGGGCATCTCGGCGTCAGTCTTGCAGAAGTTGCATAGTGACACCGACGCATCTCGACTACGCAAAAAGACGCGGACGCCTCTCGGCTACGCACAATTACACGGACGCCTCTCGGCTACGTATTAATTAACAATCCGAGCTCAGTGCTATCATACGCACCAACTATTCGCGGCCAGGCGATTTATACACAAGAATAGCAAACTATTCAACAGCCTACAACGGCAAATATTAACCCGTGGCACTGGTCACCGCGTGGTTACAGACACACACATACACTCAACACACATACCGGTCTCGATCCACACATTCCTTGTATCGTCGTTCTTCGAGGAGGTTTTTTTTTATCCAGTACAACTGGATTTTTCCTCCTCTAGGGCAATAAACGTTCTGAATTATTGTTTCCCCCAACCGAGTGTATCATTTGTAAGTGAACCCAACCACCACCGGAGAAAAACAATCAATTACGGGATAGCGACAATTTGACGCTGTCTTCGACGCAACACTATAGGCCCGTCATGGCTCATTCTTTTGCATTGTGCAAATGAGCCACGTTGTACTCGGGTTTTCTTCAAAATTTCCAAAATCGAAAAATTTAGGTCAAGATTCGTGGCCACACTTAAGCTCTGCTAAATTAAAACCGAATTCGCGTAGCACGAACAGTCTCGAGAGGAGGCTCGAAAAGTTAGTAAAAGAAAAATAGAAGAGTAACGACTGAAAAGGAAAAAGCGACTGCAAGCATTAATAAGCTCGATTGATTCGTTTCGTTATAACTGTTGTCATGTCGAAGTAATGTTTATTTGTATATTGAAATAAAAAGTATTTTTATTAACTCTTATGATATTGCATCATGCACCCACTACGCGTGCGCTTCGATCGCTTTTTCTCGGTTACGTCTGGCTGATTGTGAATAATGAAAGAGATAAAGCAATGTAACGTAATAATGGCACGCGATGCTGTAGAAGAATAAATATAAATAAATATATATATACGTAGGGAAAGTGATAGACTGCGATTTAATAAAGGAAAAATGAGTATTAATTGCTCAATGAAATTTATACGTGACACTCAGAGTTTTGCCACGAGATCGAGATTATGAGCAGCGCAGTGCTCGTAATCGCTGAATTATTCAGTCACGTGGTTTCCGCATAACTGGAGGAATTGTATTGTCTGTATGCGCCTGAGGGGTACATACCACGCACTTTTCAATAGACGCAAACTTTGATATTCGAGAAATTTATAGAAAAGAAGAGCGTAGAGATGAAATATATACCTCTGTAGTTTCGCTTGATAATTATTGATAAATTACCACGTTGTATCTATATTGGTGTTGGAAATAATTTGATTCTTTTCAGATTGATTTTTATAGACGAAAAAAAACTTTTGAAAGATGTTAATTTAATATTTTATTTTTTTAATTGTTCAAAGTAAAGCAATACGCAAAGAATCTTGCGTCTTATTTTCTCATTATTTTGATTTTTTCGCACAGCTTCCTCTGTGAGGAAGCTAAAATTGATGAACGTATAAACGGAGATCCTTAATTTTATTTGCAAGTGTAGGATACAATCACGAGGTGATCCTGTCAATTTTAATCTTTATCCGTACTTACTGCCCAAGAAACAGATTAGCTACCACACAATAATAAACTTTAAAGCGTTTCGCAAAGTACGCGAGGGTGGAAACAAAATCCGTTTTATGCACTTATCGGGTACATTGACCTCTCGATTCTATCGATAACCCAATGTACCCAAAGGTCTAGGATCGTGCGCGACCCTGAATGTAATTATTGGCGAAATGACGATCGCCCGGTCACTCCGAGTCGTAATCATGTTTTCATATTACCTGCATTGAAACAGTGAGTTTCCAAGCCTGTTTAGCCAATCGAAACGAACCAATTTCAGACCAATGCGATTCAGCGGGTAGAAAGTAGACGTTTTCTGCTCTAGTGCAGAAAGTTTGGGATACTTTCTGCCCGCTACATTAGTTTCTAACTTGATTTCATCCCTGGCGGAATCGCATTTGCTTATTGTAAGCCTCTGAATATTGAAGTCATTCTAATCATCAACCAATCTGACAGTCGTTGAGATTGTTTCAATACAGGTATCATTAAAAATATAGCGTGTGACATGGGATGAAATACTCGCCTTCGGCTCGGGCAACCAACTTCATACTCGTCTGTAATCGTCTTGTTTCACTTCTAGCCACACAATATACTATTTCGTACACGTTTTTCAAAGACGTGATTGAGATCATTGAGTCATTTGACAATACTGAATCAGGGCTCATTTTAATAAATGAATTTTCCCCTTCAATGTCCAGGTGTTTTTCAATCATCTGATTCCAGTTTGTTAATGCAAAAGAAATGCCAATAAAAGATACGACGATGTACTCGAGATGCACATAAATTTCTTCTACGGGACAAGCGATCGGTATAATCACTTATCGAGATATAATCACTTATGGAGAAGGGCTCCATGAGATGAGCGTCATCCGAGAAATGAATCCAAAATTATCTACCAAATTGGTTGAGGCGTTATCAAATAATCCCCTAAAAACCATTTCGGCTTCTTGGATGTCTAACTTCATCTGATATTATAAGGGGGGGGAGGGGTCGGCACACCGCAAACTGTTTTTTCGATTAGCCTGGGTCATTTCATGATTTTCTGGCGAATCTCCATTGATCACCATCAATACCAACGCCATTTGCCATAAATAGACTCGAATATACTTTTTTAGTCTTTCGAAATCGGTCTGAGTTCCACTGAAATTGTCGAAAAAATGTTGACTCGCTTAGTGAGACACGTAACTACCGTATCGCTGATAATCACTGTCACAAACAGGTTACGCAACTTGTAACAAATGCACCGAAAATTGGAAAAGGCGTGGTATTAACGTGAATGTGCATGTCCCACTAACGGTAATGATTATTTTCGGAGTAGCAATATATCAGCGACAAATACTTCCTGCTTCTATTTGGCAAATATTATGCTCACCAGGTTCGATTATGAAATGGATTCCCGGATTTGTCGCTAGTCACATTTAATTATTACTATCTCGTGACGGAAATACATAATGATGACAATAAAGGTGTAGATCGCAGGTATCGAAATTAGAGACAATTGCGTAAGATCCTCGACACACATATATATGTATGGGTTGTCGCTTGTCGAGTACCGGTTTTGCGGTTATCCACCATTTGGGCTCTCGTAGACATATACATTATCTTATAATTTATGGCGCATGTCAGGAAATGGCACAGGAAGCGTATTGGATTATCAAAAGTATATATAGCTAGAACGAAAGTGACCCAACAACTAGGTCCTATAATTAATTAGTAAGTCATTCGTATATAGAATACCCGGATCGATTGCGGCTTGCCAAAATAAATGTTGCGTATAGTCCATAAGGTAAAATAATGGTCCCGAATTGTAAATTTACTGAAAATCTTGTAAAACTAGATGTGGATCATTTTTCAAAGCCTAATTGAATGATGTAGCCCAGCAGTTATTGTCATTACCATGTCTCGCAATACTATTTCTGAGGAATATCAGATACTTAACGATGTTACATTGATAATTTGGATTTGTAGGACTCGCGTTAACGCCTTCGGAGTTTCGGAAAGTATGCATTCCCAGGTGTGGCTTTATAAGCCTAGTAGCTCGCTACTAGCATTTTTTCATCATTTGTTACATTTTTTTTGGTACCCGCATCAACTTTAAAACGGACCATTCCTACAGAAAGTGGGCTTTCGATAGCATCGAATGGACGTCGGGCATTGAGCAACGATGTTGATCAGTGTTAAAAGCATCGGTGATGATCTAAATTGACTTTTCTGTAGCGCAGGATACTTGAAACTTATCGAACTACCATAATTTGCAATTAATTATTATTTTCCGTGCCAGTTATTGACTTTCCTTTGTTGATATAATTATTCTATATAATATACTATTTATTTATATTTTATAAAATATCTCCTCGTCGTCACCACCACCGCCGCGCGGAAATTGGAAAAGCCCACGCCCCATATGTTAAGGGGTCACATCTACTCAGCGGCCGAAAAAAAGCGTGTTTTTGTGATTTTTTTTTGAAAAATGGTTGGAGGTTTCGAACTTTTTTTTTTCACAGTAAGGGGAATATCTTTGAGTATGTTTCATAATTTTTTTATTGGAAAAAATTCCTAAATGTAAATGATATAGTGTATCCGTCCGGACCGCTGTTCAAAAAAGGCCTTCCGCGGTGACCACTGTAACTGCCCAACCAATCATCTGAAATAAAAAAACCAAATAAATTTAGTTTTTGTATAGTATTATCTAGTCTTTAATCGAAGGATTTTTTTTTTCGATGCGTACTTTTTTTAATATCGAGGAAAATTGGAATGATTTTTTTACCGAAATTATTTTACCGAAAGCAATTACTAACTGGACTACATGAAAATATTTCACTTATGAAAATGTTTATTAAAGTTTTACTTTAAATGTGATCTTAATTTTTTATTTAAATTTGATCCTAAGTTTAAATTTATATTCGATCTCTAGTTTGACGTGAAAATTAGACTAAAAAAAATTCGTAGAGTAAACTTTGAGTCAAACTTAAATTCAAACTTGAAGTCAAATTCTAGTGAAAGCTAAAAATCAAAGTAATCGTGAAACTTAACATCGAATTTGAATTCGAAGCTTGCAAGCGTAGTGTAACGGTATTTCACGTTATCATTTCCCTTGAAGGGTTTTAGTTCGGACTCGAGCAGGGAGGAAATTAATTTAGACTTCGGTATCGGGTAAAGGTAGGGTTTATTTGACAATTACTATTATTTATACAGATGAAAATATTGATTATTAATATTACTTAATTAGACTCCTTTTCCTTGTTAATCCTGAGGATTATGATATAAAAACTCGACCCGGGCTCACGCACGCCTATATAATCGTGTCCGCAAAAATAGGAGTTTTTATATGAATTTTATTAAAATGTTTCCCTAGATGGTATATCAGTTTCTATATTTTCTACGCAAGGCATGAGAGAGTGTTAAGCCTACCGGGTTTGCCATCCATGTTGGCTCTCTTATTACTTCTCGCCTTTGGAGCGCGCCTATCCTATATCTATATCTAGTGGACCGTGGTGGGGACGGAATTCTCGCTTTTTAGCTCTCCTGACTACACTATCTACTCACTGGCCCCATCGCTGCTACGGTGGAGGCGTCAGCGAGATGCATTTTTGGTGCATCGGTGCATTGAAACGACGACAGGCGCGTCTCTATCTAAATTTCAAAGGGGGGTCCTATTTTACTTTAAATCTCTTTGATTAATGATAACGCTGCGATAGTAGAGCGAAATTCCCTTATTGCTCCGTCAGCCTGGATGATTTACTATTAACCCTTTTCCAAGGGTGATTATGAACTGCGTTCGATAGGGAGCGAGCTCCAAAATTTCCTTTGTGTTACATACCAGGTCTATAAATATGAAACTGGAATTTGCCCATAGATGGCCCTAGCTGTCAATGTAGTTACCGTCAAACCGCGTCATTGGCGCAATTTTCTTGTTGACATCTCTGACAAAAATTTTCAGCTCACAATAATACAAGTTTCATACAACAGCATAGTTTGTAATAGCGTTGAACATGTCGAATTTTGTGCCTGGAAACTACGATTCGCAGACAGCATTGATTTTCTGTTGCCAATTGAAGAAAACTGCTGCAGAATCGCATCGAGGGCTTGTCAAAGCTTACGGTGAGCATGCTCTTGGTAAATCACAGTGCTCTGAGTGGTTTAAAAAATTCAAAAGTGGCGATTTTTACGTGAGAAACGAAGAACGTGGATGACCACCGAAAAAGTTTGAAGACAGCGAATTGCAAGCATTGTTGGATGAGGATGACGCTCAAACGCAACAACAACTCACGGATCAATTAAATGTGACACAAGAAGCCGTCTCCATACGTTTGAAAGCCATGGGAAAGATCCAGAAGATGGGAAAATGGGTTCCACATTAACTGAATGAAAGACAGCAGGAAAACCGAAAAACCACTTGCGAAATGCTGCTCGCCAGGTACAAAAGAAAGTCATTTCTCCATCGAATTGTGACTGGCGATGAAAAGTGGATATATTTTGAGAATCCTAAGCGTAAAAGATCATGGGTAACTCCAGGCGAACCATCGACATCGACTGCAAGGCCAAATCGCTATGGATGGAAGACAATGCTCTGTGTTTGGTGGGATCAGAAGGGTGTGATCTATTATGAGCTGCTAAAACCTGGCGAAACCGTTAATACTGAACGCTACCGACAACAAATGATCGATTTGAATCAAGCTTTGCGTAAAAAACGACCAGAATATCAAAAAAAGGCAACACAAAGTGATTTTGCTTCATGATAATACACCATCACACACAGCAAAACTGGTCAAGGAAACGATTGAGGCGTTTAGTTGGGAAATACTTTGGCATGCGGCTAACTCACCGGACTTGGCTCCGTCCGATTACTACTTATTTGCATCGATGGGACACGCACTTGCTGAGCAGCGCTTTACGTCTTACGAAAATGTACGAAAATGGCTCGATGACTGGTTTGCCTCAAAAGAGCAACAGTTTTTTTTGGCGTGGCATCCACAAATTGTCAGACAATTGGGAAAAATGTATAGCTAGCGATGGGCAATACTTCGAATAAAATATTTTTTATCATTTTCATACAATAAACGTGTATTTTTTATACAAAAATTGCGGTTTCATATTTATAGACCTGGTACATCGGACTGGACTGCAGCTTTTCTGTTGACTTTCACATTATTTTCTGGTTCAGTCATGCAAGCACTCGGCTTACATAAAAACTTGAAGCTTGTGTACCATTCAAAATGATGCTTCTCGCTTTGGAATAAAAGCGTCGTAAGTCCAAATAATGATTATGAAGTAGGCTTAATGTGTCTGACAAATAACAAATTAAGTAAATACAACCAATCACCAGACCTACACAGAAGTAAAATATATGCAAGATATATAAATGATATCTTACATATATCTTAGATTAGTAGTTGCTGCATCTATATAAGACAACTAACTTAATTTTGTAGAAACTTTATATACAGGGTGTCCCATTTAAAAAATATGCTTGAATATCGAAAACTAAGAATATAATTGAAAAATATTTCGAACAAAGTGATTGTATATGAAGAGGGATATCAGATGAGCACATCAGTTTTTGGGTCCAGGACTTCTGTTGGGCCCATTGAGACCCAACTTTTGGATTTTAAATGGAACCCCCTATTTTTCATTCAATTTTTTTATTTCTCGTTAAAAAATGAGTCATTTATCTACTCGTTTTTTGAAATCATTTTGGACAAATATTCCAAACATAAAAGTTCTAAGGTTTAGAAGGGGACAGCTGTTGGTGACCTTAAGCTTTACCTTGAAGGAACAGAACCCTACTACGTCCACGTCGTCATACCTAGGTAGCGCTGAAAGTAGAATACAATGAATGTTTTTTAAAAAAACATTTAAATTACTGGGTCGAATAGACCCAGTCACACGTGTCCAAAATAGGCTTTTCTAAAAAAAAATTTATAATAGGCATACTAGTCCAAAATGGTCCTAAAAAACGCGTGGATAAATTAACGGCTTATGCAAAAAATCACTTTTCGGGGGTATTTTGAAAACATTTTGAAGAGATCTACAACTTTTGTGAGGAAGAAAATATCGACTTCCGATTAAAAAATGACCTCAACAAAGAAATCTCGAAAATGACGCCATCTACGACTAAATTGATAACGCCATCTTCTTTCCCCCTCGAAATCGTGACATGTCTGTCTGAAACATTTTTTCGTATGTCTTTTAGTTTTTTTTTAATTAAAATGGACATCCCTGTATATTAAATGTTACATTTTTATGATTAATCAGTATTATGAATATCCGGTTATCGACGATAAATAATATCGACATTAGTTACTCACCTCCACCGTCCTCGATGATTTGATGAATTTTGACTCTTTTAACTTTTTATCTACTGTAAAGAAAATAGTGCTGTATTTTATTACTACAAACAAGCCAGCACTACGATATTTTTGCAATTCTTTCCGTATATTTGACTTAACTCCGGTGTTCGGTGTGTACCCACCAGCACCACATACTAATTAGTTTGTGGTCGGAAAAACTGACGTCCGAACTGCCCAACCAGGCATTAATGTCGGGAAATTTACCTCAAACCTTAAATAAATGGTAAAGTGATATAAGTCTACCCTAACATTTAAGTCGTCTTTAAATACAGGATATGTTTTGAAATCCTGCGCAGAAAAAAATATCCTCGACTATTTCTGTGCTTGGTAGAATAATTATTTCGATGGAAGGCCATACTTAATCTCGCAACGTTACGAGATATCGCAAGAAATATGCATTATATTTTGTTGCGAATGTATTTACTAACATCGACATCATACGCTCATTGTATACTTTACTGCCGTATGATATATTTTATAGATTGTGGCATCGATTTATCTGAGTGCCAGCGTCTACGATAGAGGTTGGCCGTATCAAGCATCGGTGGGTATAGCACAGCCAGCAACAGGTGCCATTATTACTGCTTGTACAGCTAGTGTAACTAACACCGTTTGTTTAGTTTGAAACCATCGCTAGCAGCTACTCTAGTCGCCGGAATGAATTCCGGTGTTACGATCATCAAAGGAGTTGTTAATGGACACGTCAGTGTAAACAGGTTGGCCTAGAGCAGGGGTCTCCAAACTTTCCAGCCTTAGGGCCATACTGATTACTCCAGTAAGTTCCGAGGGCCAAAACTATATTATCATTGTTGCCGGTGGTAAAAAGTGAAATAGTCCAAAATCTGTCCGCGGGCCGAATGTGGCCCGCGGGCCGTAGTTTGGAGACCCCTGGTTTAACCAATTGATTGGATGGCGCATATTTAACCAAACGTTTGATATAGTCCTGGCTGAGCTTTTTTGTCCGTGTAAGCATACCACAGAAATTTCAATGGGACACTTAATATCCCATTTTTTAAATTATCGGTAACTGACAATTCAATGATAATAAACTTGCAATATTTATATAAATATTCAAGTATTGCAAATGATTATTTAAATTGGATATGAATATTAAGAACTGGATTCTAATTTTTAGATTAAATTTAAATAAAAATTTTTGATAGAAAAATTAATATTAAAAAAATGACTCATCAGCTATATAAATGAATCCTACAATTGTTTATTATACAACGCAAGTTAATATAATAATCATTATTTCACACCCCAATTCTGTAAATTTCTTAGACCCTTTCACAGGATTTGTTTTTTTAAAGTAAAGCTTAAGTACATGGTTGTTTCTAGGACTACAGGATAGAGACTTTGCACAGGATTTAAATTATTTATTTGGAATCCATGTGGGAGAGAGAATTTTTCAAATTCGCTGATACCATAT
Organism: Cylloceria caligata; assembly: GCA_963942595.1. NCBI lineage: Eukaryota > Metazoa > Arthropoda > Insecta > Hymenoptera > Ichneumonidae > Cylloceria > Cylloceria caligata. Next base: position 20,560,952 of record OZ012703.1, read on the forward strand.
TAAGCACCATTCTACTGGAGTTAGTACCCTTTCGCGATCTTATTCGCATCGCCAACTGCACAAGAACGATATGGAGCTCCCGGTTCACTCCGTCAAAACTGCAACAAATGAAACAGGTTAAAATAAAAAATAGAACGACGAAGAACAGAAAAGCCGCAAATGCGTAAAAAAATATAACGTCGATATCCAGCAGCAACTTTGATCTTTCGGGTGCACTAACATTCAATAAAATAAAATATATGTTGTGCCTGGTTCTGTGTATCCACATCCACGTCACTGTGAAATCCTTTCCAATCTTGCATCAATTCAATCTCTGTTTCCACTCGTCTCGAATCTTCTTCTCTGAACTAAATCTCTTCCGTTTCACCGGTCGTGTTCTCACGTTGAATGGAATACTATCTCGATTCGTCAGACTTTGCATGTGAAAAAGTATGTGCTTCCTTTATCAGCGAAGGCTTCAGAAAATTTCTTTCGTTCGTTGCGTTCGAATTACATTTTACAAATTCCAATTACTTTACATGGAATTATAAATCCAATTTTCTTTCGAGTTTCACTACGATAAAAATCATAATACCTTGCTGTTATCACGAATGATTATCAACGATGAAACAGTTAACTACTGATCGGTGCAAGTAAAACTCGTCCCAATTTACATGAGATTTACCTGAGAGACTTGTACTTGAAAAGTTAATCATATGTTCTCGTTGCGGTAAATGACCTTTTGCTGCGCAATCCCCAATATGTTGTGCACGAAAGTGCAGGGATCTTCCATAAATAGAATTCTCTCACGTGACATTATATTCATAATTGTATATTTGAAAATTTCGTAAAGTGCAGAGTGACGTATCACTCGGCTTATGCGAAGCAGCTGACGCAAATGGATCGTGAAAAAATTGTAGTTTTTCCAGATTGACAAATCCGAATGTTCAGGCAGCACCCGAATGGCCATAAGTATTAGTACCATTGGTCTAGTCCGGTCAATTATATTAACACATAATTAAACTGTATTTACTGATGCAATTATCTACACAGATGGAATAATGAGACATCGTCCGAGATCCCGTTTCTCGGTTCAGTATAAACAAGATCTAAACAGCGACCACACCCGAACGATATGCAAGATTGTATGATTAAACGATTGTATACATACCGTGTGACATTTAGAAGTTGCGATTGCGGTGAACTCGTAGCCACAAAGACAAGCTTGATATGTGGGGGTTTTACTCGACATCAAGTATAAATAACGAGGGCAACCAGAGGGTGGTTATCAGTTCCCTCTCATTGTCAGTCGAAACAGCTGCACTACCGCAAATCCGATCAACATGAAACTCTTGGTAAAGATTTTTATAGATTCCTAATTCCTTGTATACAAAGATCATCTTGACTAGAAATCTGTACGAATTCCGTGTGAATCTGTGTCAACAGATGATTATGAATTGGTTTAGCAAAGGACATAACATTTTTAAATTAAAATAATTATTCGTTTTCAATAATTGAGAATAATTTAGAATTTATTCTCTTGTATTTATAATTAGGATCTTCGAGAAATGATTCACGATAAAGTAATCATCATACTAATTTTGATTGGACATTGGATAGTTTTATGTACTAACGATGTGCACGTGATTATCTCTAGTATAATATGTAGGTAGTTCAAAAGCAATTTCATATTATCGTGGGTTTTTAATTAGTTTGTCCTCCTTGTTGTCGTCGCTGCCGCGGTGGCTCATCCTGATGCGGTGAGGGACCGACGAGGCATTTTGGCTGCACCACTTTTCGCACCTAGCGCTGCCATAATTACCCCTAACCTTGGTGGTGCCGTTCTCACTGGTCACGGTGAGTTCCGATGATTGCTGTTCATGAAATATCCATCGAATTAACTTCCTTAACGTTCAATTTCGGTTAAGAAACTATTTTTATACGTGAGCACTTACTCTTTCTTTTTTTTTTACAGGACCTGCTTTGGTCGGCTCTGGTCCGATTATTGCTGGTACTCCATTAGGCCATGTGTTGGTTGGCCCTGCGCTATGGGGTCGATGACATCACGTCTTTCTCTCGATCTTTATAACTAAACGGTTAAACGAACTTCAGGCATTGTGACACATTTAATCCATAGTCAAGGCGTAAAACATAGCTTGAGCACAGTCTATTGCACGATAAGATATCTGTTTATGTAATAAGTATGACATCCGATTGTTTGCGAAGCATAAAGTATGTTTTTCAAGCTTAACACTCCATGAGATTTCTTTACATAGAAAATAATTATTTGATCAAATCTGAAGAGTGGCGTTTGTAACAAATTTCATTGTTAATACGACGATTTTTTGTTATAAAAGTAACAATAAAATTATGTCAGAATAATATACAAATATTGTTACTACCCCATAGTATTGCAAGCTATAAATTGTTACTAATATCCTTGGATAATACGTTTTTTAATCTTCCTGACTGCCCTTAGGGCAAAAACACGGGAATTATGAGTTTGGTCGATCAAAAGATCTTATCTCGAGGTCACTCATTGATGTTTGTCAAAATGAGAAAAATCTGTTGACGATTATCGGCACAAAGTTTCTATGGTTTGGAGGATTAGTTTAGGTTTACGTATTTTTACTCCCGACTGCCCGTAGGGCAAAATGGAGGAAGTATACGTTTCACTGACAAGGCGTGAATATGACAGTTTCTATAACGGACTTCTTGGGAGTTATGTCCGATGTTCTCCGAATCGGCTAAAGATGGCTTAACAGAACCGGATACACATATTCTGTGCATCGTAACATCCATTTTTATCCTAGATTGTATATATTAGGTGAGATTTCAGAAAAATAAAAGCGTTAAAAAATGTATGACAAGCACGGTTGTATATATCGAAATCTCACAAGATGGCCGTCATTCATACTATGATCGTTCGTCTGTACCTAGCTTCAGGGTGTTCACGGTGGAGTGAGAGAAAAAGCACGTGGGATTAAGTCAATATTTGTATATGTCAGAGATGTTGTTAACAACTAGAAATTAATAAAAACACAACTCAATTTTCTAATTGCGTTTGTTGATTTAATTGTAAATAGACGAGTGCAAAAGTGATTGCGTGATAAAATAGAGGCAAATTATTAAAAATGGTGATCACTTTATACTTTCAAATTACCCTTATTGCTTGAATTCAAAATACAAGAGTGCAAAATGATTAGGCGATTAAATAAAATAGAATTATTAACAATTATTTAGCTGTTGTAGTTTAAAAAAATATAGTAACTATAAAAAGATATGGGAATTATAAAAATGCTGTAGAAAGTCGAATTAAACTAGTTTTAAAAAGCAAGATATTAAAACAAAATTTATGATACAAAATCTCGACTGCACAAAACTATAATAAACAGAACTTTAACTTCAAAAAGTTTTCATATGAAAATAAATTAAAAAATGATAAAATAACTTGCGATGTCATTTTGGTTAACTTTATATATTGATTAGAATAATTCATTTACCGCTGTCACTACGGTCGGGAGACATATCCTGAACATTGCAGCAGTCTTTTACATGTCAAGAAGCATGCTGGCGTCAGGATTCTAATTTACAAAAAAAAATTGAAAAGTTTCCGGCCTCATTGACATAAAGTAACTAGAAAAAAAATTCTTTCGCCGATCGATAGATGGCCTTGACATATGTAAACCGTAAAAAATTCACGTAATTCTGATCATTACTTTGTCTATGGCACTCTTCCAAAGTTGTCAGCTTACATTGTCTGTCAACAATGGAGAAAATTGAGTATCGCACAGTGGAAAAATTCCTTCATTTGAAAGGGAAAAAGTCTCAGGAAATAAAAGATGAGCTAGACTCTGTATACGGTGAGGCCTCCCCTTTATTTACAACGGTCAAACATTAGGTGGCCGAGTACAAACGTGGTCGTACGAGCATGTTAGACGAGGAATGTTCCGGGCGCCCGAAAACCTCTACAACTGACGAAATGGTCGATTTAGTGCATCAAATTGTGATGTAAGATCGTTGATTGACTGTTAAGGATATTGCTTAGGCTTGTGGGATATCATCCGAACAGGTGCACAAGATTTTACATCAAGATTTGGATATGAAAAAATTACCCGCGCGTTTACTTACGGCGAATGATAACTATCGATGAAATCTGGGTACACCACCATGAACCTGAGACCAAAGAACAGTCAATGCAGTGGATTGCGGTGGGGGAACCAACTCCGAAGAAGGCATATGTCGTTCTCTTTACGAGAAAAGTGATGGCGACATTTTTTTGGGATAGTCGTGGAACAATTTTTATCGATTACCTTGTAAAGGGTGAAACGGACAGTACTACGCTGCATTGCTGGATAAATTGGAGGCCACAATTAAGAAAAAACGTCCGCATTTGGCCAGGAAAAAATCCTGTTTCACCAGGATAACGCTCGGGTTCACACGTGCATGGTCGCAGTGTCAAAATTGAACGAATTGAAGTTCGAATTGCTTCCGCACCGAGGGTAGGTATTTTCTTCTCGCCGCAGCGTTGATGACGGTTGTTGCGGTTGTGCGTAGTGTGCAGGGCTATTTATGTGTGACAGATAGGTGTGCCACTCACGCGCTATCACATTTCTATTTAACTCACGATATCTAAAAAGCTAAACTGTAAACCAATCTTAACATTTTTTAGAATATTCGTTTTAAGCTCCTCTGAAATACTCTTGTTCTTGTTCAATTCTTGAATCTTATTCGAACGGATCATAGAAAAATGTATCGTTTGCATATAAGAGCTACACGCGAACGATACATTTATGAAATCTGATATCAAGATCTCTGAAAACAGTTGAGATGTACAAGAATAATACAAAAAATGCATCGAATTATCCTTATCCAACTGGATAAAATTCGTCGTATGCCTGTTTACGCGATATAATGATAGTCAAGGATTTCCTCGCAAAAGCATGCGATTTATTAGAGCTTCCGAAATTCAAGGGCATTGATCTGGAATTCTGAATCGAGTACCATATGGTGAGCATCGCTGTAGCTGTAGCTTTAGACAGACCAGAAGGGGAAAATAATTGTTTTTACGGCGAACTGCTTTTAATCTTGTTACAAATGTAAAAAGTTGCAACTCCGTCATTTGAAGTACTGTTCACGTTGAGCGACGATCCTTTTTGAAAGTTTAAAGAAAAAATGCCACAATTTCTATTCTTTTTTGTCCCAAATCAATGATGTCATACTTGCATCTGTCAGTCTTTCTTTCTATTAAATTGCGGTGAGTTCCAAAAAAATAACGAAACGATGTGAAAAAATTACTTTTCAAAGCTAACGGAATATTTCCAAAACAATTGTAATCACCGGTATCACAATCAAATATAAATATCACAATCAAAGTTCCTTTTCGTTCCAAGGTGGGACATCTTTAGATGAGAGCGACATAAAGGTTTTTATCGAAAAAAGTATTTAATTGCAATGGTTGCAGTCCTTATAAAACGATGACAAGCCACGGATTCCTTAAAACAATTTTCAGTCATCAAAACACTGTACCTAAAAAATAATTATTAGCACTGTTCATGTAGTTGTAACCGTGCTAGTCCAATACGAGTACAACCGACGACTGAGAGGCTCTGTTTCGATTCCCGCTGGGTGTAAAACGTTGTTTGTATGCGGCAGCACGCTGGGTGTAAACCGTGTCCCATTGTTATGTTAACATTCAATATCAGTGGGGAATAGGCCTGGATAGCTACACTCACCGTGGGTTTTCTGTGGGTTTCCTTGCGCTCTAAGAGAATGCGGGTATTTTTATCTCTCATCACCAGTCAGTTCCGCATCGGTTAATGTAAATGAAATTATGTAAAAGGGCTTGTCCCGTAAATAAAACAAATAAATAAATAATACACCACTACCCAGGTCCGCACCATTTGAACATTTTTTTTTCTAAGGCAGTATAATAATGAGATCTAATAGGCGCAACAGGGAAGAGCTTTGAGTCATTGTTACAATGATTTACAAGGAAAATTGTATATTATTCAAAACATAAGAACCGAGATTCGAAGTAACGGTACTAGACATTTTCATTAATAAATAAAATCATTTCCAACAATGATTCATTTGATCTAATCAAAGAAATCATTTATATTGCGCATTTCAAATACATTGTCGTTTCCATTTTCTAATTTTCCTATAAAATGGAATTGTAATGGCATTTCACCTAGTACTGTGCAGGCGATACATATGCTATCTTCAAACCGCCTGCAATAGAAATTATTTCGACTTACAACCGATAGTTCTTGTTTAACTTATACGAACGTTGAGATAATACCATACATACGATATATGCTGAATTTTAGTAAATTCTTAAATAGGAAATTTCTCCGGACGTTATAAGTACCTTCAATACATAGGTGAAGGTTCAATATATTTAAAATATCATTTGTATAACTTTTAACAGCATCAGAATGTAGAAGCTTTCTTGATATACCAGAGATTTAAATTTGCGGTGTCCTTATTTCATTTCTAGTAATCCTTTTTATTTTATAGTGTATACAATATTCCTATTTATATTTTCTTGATATCTTTTTTCTCCATCGGCACAAACTCTAAAAGTAGAAGATTTATGGCCGTTTCCGCAGCCGCAATAGGACGAAAACGTCCACGTACAGTTTTAAACGTGTTAAATGGCTTTAAAAAAACTCAAAAAATTCATGAATACTCTTGAATTCTTGAATGTGAATCCATGATTGTTTAAGTACAAAATGTATTATATTTTTAGCTATAAATTGGTATCTGAGCGAAAACGTTAGAAAAAAGGATTTTGTCTTAAATTTCAACAATTAAATAATGAGCTATATTAAAAAAAAAAAATACCGTGGATTATCGTCATGGACACCATAATGTTGAAGAAAAACCGGGCTTCGATTGTTTCTGCTGAAAGGAGTATAATTATTGAAGTGATAGAAAATGCACAATTTCAAGGAGAGAAAAATCTTGGATTTTTATCAAAAATTATATTGACGACCATTTTTACTGTAAAAATAGTATTATTTTTACGCAAACAAGAGATAAAAAATAAAGAAACTAACACTAAATAATTGTAAAATGAAAAAAAATGTAATTATATGCCTCCGCTACATGTTGCGTAAAAGCAACTTTTACTCACACGTCGGTTGTACTGCGCGTGTAGGTCTGTCTAAGTTTTTTAAGGACGGGAGCCGCGCACCGCTCTTTTTCGGTTTGCTGGCAATTTCAAAATGAAATTTCGCCTGGGACGAAAATGTCCCAGTGCGACCGCGCACAGTTATAGAAATGAGGTATGGAGAAGTAAAATCCTCTTTTGCACCGCTTGATGTGTATCGATAAATGACAATATAGTGACATACGAGGTATGTTAAAAAAATAACCGAAATTTTGTAATTTCACTTGTTGTATAAGTCCGATTCGTGCAATTTTTTCGTTGTTGTGTTGGTAAACTTGTCTGAAAAGTTGCTGTACTGTGTTAACCATACTGGATATTTATTCTATTGTCAAAAAGGTCACATGTGTTTTGATAGGAAAGGCGATGTTTAAAACGAATCAGAGCATTTGTATAAAATTTTGCTATTAGAATGGAATAAAGTGCAGCAAACTTTTAGAAATGTGAAATATTGCTTTTGGTGAGACTGCTATGAGTAAAACAAGGTTTTACGAGTGGTATAAGCGTTTCCAAGATAGCCGTGAAGACGTTGAATATGACGAGCGCTCTGGACGCCTCAATACATCACAAACCGAAGAAAACGTGGAAAAAGTAAAAGAAATGATTACGAATGATCGTCGAATCACAATCAGAGAAATAGTTGATGATGTTGCCATATCAATTGGCTCATGCCATGGCATTTTTTTCGATGTTTTGGGTATGAAACGTGTGGTAGAAAAATTTGTTCCAAAATTGTTGAATTTCGAACAAAAATAGCGGCGAATGGAAGTTGCTCAGGAGTCGCTAAATAAAGTCAACGATGCAGAAACGATGCAAAACTACCGAAACGTGTTATAATAGATGATGAAACATGGGTTTACGGATATGACGTCGAAACTAAGGTTCAATGGTCCCAGTGGAGGCATTCTGGATCGCCAATACCGAAAAAAGCTCGACAAGTACGGTCGACTGTGAAGGTTATGCTTACTGTGTTCTTCGATTTTAAGGGCATTGTGCACCATGAGTTCTTGACACAAGTTCAAACGGTCAATAAGGAGTACTATTTACTATTTCAACATCGTTTGCGTGAAGCAATCCGAAAAAAAACGTCCGGATTTGTGGCGAAACAATTCATGGCTTTTGCACCACGACAATGCATCTGCTGACACTTTATTGCTTGTTCGTGATTTTTAAACCAAAAACAACACTGTAATGATGCCCCAGCCTCGATATTCGCAAGACGTAGCTTCGTGTGACTTTTTTCTGTTTCCAAAAATAAAAAGAACCTTAAAGGGCCGTTGTTTTGCAAGCATAGATGAGATTAAAAACGCATCGCTGAGAGAGCTATCCCAAAGAACGAGTTCTAGAAGTGTTTCGGGGCTTGGAAAAAGCGCTGGCATAACTGTATAATATCTCTTGGGGATTATTTTGAAGGGGATAATATTGTTGTAGACGAATAAATAAAATCCTTTCCGAAAAACGAAAAATCATATTTTTATTAACACACCTCGTACATTATAAAATTAATGATGCACAACCCGTTATTATTTTTAAATTCTCTCCGATCACTACTAGCTTCGATATAGGCCTTTTCGACTTTTTGTTTCGCTATATACCATCTTCAAACTTATATACTTAATCTTGGTCTGAGCGGGACTCCAAGGGAGACTTGGATTACCTCTGTGAAAGCTGTCTGTATGAGTATCACGCTACCGTGATACTCACCGGTTGCAGGGGCAGAAACAATGGCGGTGACGGGTCTTTAGACAGACAGTCAAACAGACAGACCAACCGACAGATATACAGACCTACAGACCAGTCGACAGACCAACGAACAGAAATACAGATAAACAAACGGATAGATGGAGAGACCGGCAAACGGACAGACAAATATATAGACGCAGTTTAGCAATTTTTTAATTCAAATAAAAATGTCTATAAAGACAGTTAATGTCACAAATCACTTGAAATGTTGAAAACAAAAAGTTGCGTAGTAGAACCTCGCACATAGCACTCTAATTATTTTTCACCTTTCACAGAACGTCCTCTATGAGTAAATCAAAATCGATTAACATACTTGCTAATGGAGGTGGATTTGTGAAAGGTGGATTGTGGCAGTAGGTTGACTTCCTTGATCAATCAACCGTTGAACAACTGCTAACGAACCGTAGACATTTCTTTTTTTACTCAGGTCGCCATGTACCATGTAGCGTGAAAGAAAAATTGATCATTTGTCGTCGTTTTTAATTATACGAATGGACATTCGATATGACAAACTTCCGAAATTGATTAATATAAGATCACTAACCTCTTAACAAGTAAGTAAATTGAGCTGGATGGAGTAAGATATTCTTTTCGCGTCACCCCGACCGGTCGGTAAGGTAAACGGACATATCTTGAGTTGCTACGGCGTCTTTTAATATAATATCGTATTTCTTTACAAATACTTTTGAATTTCTGTCATTATTCCCATTGTTATGAAATAATTAAAGCGTTCACTCGACTTGTTATATAGTATCGTTTGCATAGAACCGACGAGGCTAGCTTAATATCGCAGAGTTCGCGAACAAAGGGGCAATGTGTAGAGGGTTGAAGAACTAAATGGAAATACGTCCGGTTCAATGGTTGTATCTATCGACGCTTACCCAATCGAGAAACTTTGAGGTGGAAGTAAACTTCTGTAGCTCTCGTAGGTCATTGGATGAATAGTAGCAGCTGAATCGAGTAATGATCGATCGTGTAAATATACGGAAACACTCAGAGAGCCATTGGAACTTCTAAACGAGGAATCGAAAAATAAAAAGAAAATGCGAGTAGAATAAGAGATGTATGAGAAGCAACGTTAATACAAAGATCATTATTTCAATTTCTTGCTAGGCAGTGTTCGTAGACTTTAATAGAAACACGCTTTTGTTGATCTAACATATATAGAGTTTGAGGATCAAAGTCCTGTCGGAATAAAATAGTCGGTCCTGTCGGTTGAGCTTAAAAGATGGTCCAGTTCCTTTTACCGCGTGCATAGAGTCCGTGGATGAGTGATCCACGTTGATGTTGGGGTCATTTACCAAATTCCATGGGCACCGAGAAGTCCAGCGGCAGAAACAATAGCTCCGTGACCAGCGACTCCCGGAGCGATGATTGATCCGGATGGTCCAGCTACGACTGTAGCTCCTGAAAATCGAGTAATTTGTTTACACTCTGCTAATGTTCTTACAGAATAATACCAAAAAAAAATATTAACAATCGAACTGTTGGTATTAACACATGATCGTGAAGATCCCTTACATAGATAAGTATGGGAAAGTAATTAAAACCTTTATATCCAACTATCATTGATCAGAAAATATTTGCTGAAGGAGTATAGACAAATATCTCGTCGTTTCAGCGTATCAGTGTCGATTTTCTAAGAGCAACTTACCAGCAGATGGCCCAACGACAGCAGCTGATCCGGCACTAGGACCAAGCACTGCGGTACTTGGCGCAGCAGGTCCTACAACAGCAACGGACGGAGAGGCTGGTCCGACGACAGCAACTGACGGAGCAACTGGTCCTATGACCGCGGTAGCCGGTGGAACGTGCCCTGTTAGTGCAATACCATGTCCCAGACCCCCAAGCACCACAGCTCCGTTGTGTCCCAGTCCCCACAGGCCCAATCCCAGGGAACGACGTTCACGTTCGGGGGCAGCGGAAACCGCGACGGCTACAAAAGCGACGATGAACTGGAAACATACAAATCAAAATATTCATCGTGTCAGTCATATTTATGAATACATTTACAGCTTAAGACGACAGATAGCCCTTACTAAACAAAATATTATTAGAATCATCAGCGTAAAATTGAAGCCAAATATGTACTATTAGCTTTTAGAATACTGCTAACCAATGGTTATTCCTAGTAAATATTGATCCACAATCCTGCTTTAGCGGTTTCTATACATTTCTTTCATGGTGGCCCCCACGAGTCCGGACTACTGACGAACTTTGAGATGATTTGAGGTACATTGCATTTGATACGATCTTGTAATTAATTCTAAGAATTGAGCAATTATATCGAATACGAATGGGATCCCTTATCAATCCTGAAGATGACGCCGTTAACGTTGATTCGAAGCAAACTAGTAAACAAGTTTCAAGATGGTGAGCATCATACGATGTGAACGTACAATTGTTCGTTGCATAAAGATTTTTAATTACATATATACAAGGTCTTCAAACGGTTATTGATATTTTCTTAATCAACTACCTGTGATTGTTCACAATGTTAGCCAGTCTAGTATAGTTAAATACTTGTACAATCGAATTCCATCTATTCAACATCATCGTGACTAGGTACGTTCATCGTTTATGTCGGTCCGCCCATCGTCACTAAATGTATTATTGACATTTGAGACGGTTAGACAAGTCGGTCGAATAGATTGGTTTAATCGAATAAGTGAAGGTCGAATAAACGGCTTCATCGAATAAGTGGAGGTCGAATACGTGGGGTTCGACAGTTTGCGAGCGATGTGTCGATCGTTTCGACTTACCAAGACCTTCATGTTTGATCCGGATACTATTGGCTGGTTCAGCTGAGTGCTGCTGTTTGTCGTTGGCGTTGACTGATGCTCAACCCTTTGACGCCTCGGCTTTTATAGAGCTCGCAGTCGACCTTTGGCAATGGAAGCCTTGATCCTGTAGACTTAACCCCGCGCGTATTAGCCGATGTCGTAGGTGGCGAAGGTGGTGGTGCGTTACTACTTATCCTGCTCCCGTTTCTGACGTACTAGGTGTGGTTGACTCTTCGACATTTAATCAGGATTTTATTATAACGGGAAAATTCGTAACTACGTGTCTACATCAGAGTTATAAGCTTATGCTGAGCGTCGTCGTTGTCGACTCTGCTGTATAATCGACTGTTTTTTTATTATTTTTTTGTAACAAGGAAATGCTGATGGAAACAAAATGGAAAAACTCGTGTCAATCCTTCAGGGATTGTGTCACAAACATTTATGGACAAGAATCTTTATCCCTTATCTACAATATATTGATAATGTATTACCTGACCGATCAATACATTTTTATAATACTTTCTTGATAAATTCAACAAAGCGAAAGAGACTCTTCTCGTCGGTGTATAATGCAATTGCGTCAGATTCATCGTCAAACTCGAATGCAATATTTTCACAATTTTTCACACTGATTCGTATTTATTCCATTGCCGTCCCAGCGTAGACCTGCAGCGAGTAAAATTCTCGATTCATCGATTCGAAAATAATGTGCATGCCCGCAACGCGGACGAAAAATCACTAAATTTTATTTACGGAAATCAGTTCATCGTCATTCAAAATCAATTATCGAGTAAACATGCTTTGTCATACTAGCACACGGGACTCGCCACGGTGCTTATTTTAATAGCGATACATAGTAATTCATTTTACATTTTGACTCTTACAGTAGTTTTTTTTCTCGTTGAGGAAGTTTTGCTTTGGTTTAAAAAAAATGCAATAATTTCATGTCAGAATGGCTTAAAACGTCGATAAAAAGTCGTTTAAATTAAATGTCTGGATAGACGTGTGTCTGGACACGGTGCACATACCCGCGTGTGTGTGCATATGATACATGTGTGCGTACCAAGCTTGCAAAATTTAAACGTTTTTATCTTAAGAATGGCTTTACCATTCATCAGTTGCATTCCTTTGTTTGTTACAATCAACGGAATAATTTAAATATCTGTTCGGATTTTATTAAGTTTTTAATTTTCCGAAAAAAGTATGTGGGCTACAAATTTTGAGCTGTCGAGTTTAATAATTCTTTACAAATAAAGTAATATTAAAGGTGGATCGGTATTAAATTAAAACCGAATCTATAAAGAGGTTCGGATTTTATAGGATTTGGAATTTTTCGAAAAATCTTTCGAAAAAAACATTTTAACTCTAATTTTCTACAGGATCGAACTAATCATCAGCAGTGTTACGTATTCCATTTTGGTGAAAGTCGGTAGAAGGAATATTTATGAATATTTAACAAAATGAGCTAAAACTTCGGACACGTACATAATATTCAGAGATGATTCCTACCTAGATTGGTGCAAATTAACAATGGCGTTTGGATTTAATAGAACATGTCATTTTGTTTAAATAAGCCAGCGAAGTAGAACCTTGCACATTGCTTCCTCATTATTTTTTTTACAAAGCTTTATCCTCGTTAAAGCGAAGATCGCCCAAAATACTTCTTCATAGAAGAGGCTTTGTAAAATGTAGAAAACAATGAGCAAGTAATGTGCAAGGTTCTACTTTGTTGACGTATTGTACATTTATTGAATGATAATATATAGATTATTGATTGGTACTTTTGATCGCTTCGATAAAGCTGGTGCATCGGTATTGCCCATACAATTTTATTTGTTTTTTTAAATCATATTAATTTTTTTTCATGTCAAAAATGTAAAAAAATCGTCGTCTTTTTGTTTAATTTTCATATTACCATTTTAAATAGCGAAGTCTACATTTTTTGTACAATCAAATTCATGAAACAATGTGATTTTAGTTTATATATAAAATGTGATTTCAGTTGTAAAAAATATCAATGTGAATCCTAGTATGAGTCATAAAAGATAAGATTGAGGTTGTTCTAATGCGTTGTTCGAATAAATGAATTCATAAAGCTATTTTGTAGATATAATTAGTGCATCTGTATTATATCGTATTGCGATGCAGAGTATATGAAAAAAGGAAATTGATATAAAATAAAAATCTTGATATTTAGTTGCTTGTCACTAAAAAAATGAATATTCCCTTTATATTCAATCTTTGTGCTTCCGGGAGAAAATAATTAGCACACGGCAGGTTTACGCATTGTAGCGGTCGAGTAGTTACATACAGTTGATGGCGTTTTAGTGACGAAGGGCGGTTTGTATCGGACAATGCGTAATAAACGGACACTACAAATGCGTTCCCGGTTCTCTCGGTCGAACGTTCAGGTGGAACATCGACAGGAAACCTGCGCTGGTCGGCGGGGCGTGATGGAACGTCGAATTAAATGCGAATCGTCGGGAACGTTTTCCGTTTCAGTGACGAGGCTGCGCCGTGAGCTTTACGTATACTGTACGCTTTGCAATTGTAGCCGTCACTGACCATCACTGTACAGTGCTATGCACCCCATAAATAGAAAATCAGAGCTTCGAAACGCGACATCATTCGTTGTTGATCAACCGCATGCACGAGAAAAAAAAAAAGACGTGCTTTGTTCGATAACAGTCTCGCGCTTATTACAAATTTGTGACATTTATAGCTATGTCAAACAAAGTAATTAAACATATTTCGTATTTGTATAAAGTAAGAGAATAATCTCCATTATTATAATACTTCTTTAAATTATTGAATTAGAAATGTTTAAGGGGTCATTTCATTGTGAAATCTTCGAAAAAACCAAAACAAATTTTTGTTTAATTTTTGTATTTATTTTTATATTTATTTTCCTTACGTATTTATGGATAAATTTTCGTATTAACTATCTTGGATTCAGTATAATGATCCTGTGAGTAGATTCGTCTGTGAGAAAGTGCCACTAAACTTTGTAAATGCTCGGTGCGCGTAGCTTGTATGCAGAATTATTTATTATCTTCCTGCGAATCACTCGGCATAGCTACTCGTTTCTATATCAGCAGAGCAATGGATAACAATGCACCGAGTCACCGATCACTCTTGTTATCAATTATTGTCGATTGAACTATACCGTTGAACGACCTTGATCGAGTTACTAGATCAGTTGACTAATGAGCCAGAGGTAGTTACAGCAGAAGAAAAAAAAAACTAAATTGCAGCAGACAGTCGGTCACCACTAGTTATTGACATTGAAATAATTATAAGGACCGTTAGATTGTTGCAAAGAACGTATAGCGTATTGCTCTTTGTACTATCATTACAATACCATTATAGTATGCCTCGCATGCTGCTGAATAGAGTGTAAATGGCAGTGCGTGCATGTCATAGGTTGGGGCGTGGCCGTTCTTAACATTGTACGATTAAATTTCAGTTCCACATGTGCAGGTCAGTATAAAGATAGCATCGGAAAGCGTCAGGATTAAGAGTGTAGCAGGAAGAATCCCGCTTGACGCAACGTTTATTTAAGTATTATGGAATATACATTTGCAGGTGGAATATATATCGCCCTTAAAATGGTGTTACCATTACGAGGCAAATCACGCCTGTGGCACATGTGCTCGAAGAGATGTTTGGAATACAGCGATCTTATACAGAATTAAAATATCACGAACGCTGCAGCATCCTTCTTCAAATTTTGGTTTTAACACTAAATGAACTTGCTTCGTACGGTTTTCGTTTGATAACAATGTGGCGCGATATTTCGATACTTCGTCACTTAGAACATTTTTACGGATGACGATATACCCACAACTTTCAAATTCATTTATAACCACGACTAATCCAAATAGCATAATTCAGAGAACTTAATTATTTCTAACTTGAGTCTAGTCTTCTGTTTGTATATTGAAATGCCCAATGCCCAGGTGCGGTTTTAGATCCGGATCAACGTCGGAATGACAGCGGCTATCAGAGCTGGAAAATCGGCACAACACGGTTCGCTATCGTAGGCTTGGTATCAATTTGATGTTCCAATGATAACAACTGCACGGTGTTGAGTTCCCGACGTCGTGTCGGTACTAGATTTTAATATTGGCCTGGGCGCTGGCCCCAACAGAATGCCTGCAGTGGTCAGTTCAATCGATATGAACCTTAATTTATAATTTCGGGAAGTATCCTTCACATCGGACACGATGATAATAATAATAATATTTTATGAATATCGAAAAGACTTTGAAAAGTATTTGAAATTTTGGGATAACTGAAAACAATTTCAATGTCGATTGGTCGGTAAATTTTGATAATAAAAATGACTGGTCTAATATGATCTTTCTATAACTGACTTCGGATCTTAAATGGGGGATCGTTAAGTCCTAACTTCCTACTCACTGCATGAAAATTATGAAGGTAAAAGTCCCCATTCCCGATACCTATTCCATCAAACTAATGGTAATATGGGGTTTTAACCGTGATGATACTAAATTGAGCTGTTATTTTCACAGCCATGTATAATCTTATCAATATTCTTTTCAGTATATCGTTGATTCAATCTATTCCTTTAATTACTATGGTAGATTAGAAGAAATAAGTACACGCTTGGCAGCCTTCTCTCTACCTATCGTTAATATTTCCACTGCTAGATTACTGTTGCTTAGTATATAATGATGTAACGAGTGAACAAAACATAAAGTTAGAGAGGCTTTTAAACGGCGGCATCAGGTTCATTTATAATCTCTGGCGGGATGAGCACGTGACACCTTATCGCAGGCGACTCGGGTGTTTGACAGTCAAATTCAGGCGTCTATATTTTATGGGGACTTTCAACCTATAATGTCCTTCGTAGAAATGCTCCATCGTATCTTTCTCAGATTTTTACTTGTACCGAACCATCCCAACGCCCTACACATCAACAAGCTCTTAGAATTTTCCAGATTTCTAATCATCGCACAGCTACTTATTCAAAACTCCTATGCGCTGAGAGCTGTGTATTTCTGACACTCGCTTCCTACTAAGGTCACTATTTTTCCCTCCCTACTGATACTAAAGAATAGATTATATGAATATCTTTTTGCGCTTGACGATAATGCTCTTCAAAGGTTATGAGCCATTTTATGTTTTTTATGTTAGCTTACATCGTCGATTAATTTACTTATTCAATACTATGCTTAATATAGATCGTACAATTTCATAATACCTCGGAATAAATTGCGGTTTAGGGTATTTATAATTTATAATTATATAAATTCATAATTATAATTGAAATTAAAACTTCTTATTTAATTTTATTATTTGATTATTTACTTTATAGTAAATTAGAGGTAAACAAAAATATTTTATAAATTGCCTCAAGGTATAACCAAGGTATAATAATAAATAATCAATCAATCAATCAATCTACCGACGCAGCTGTATTCATACCGACCAGCTATTATACCTCATTACCATTCATTTTGCTTCCTCATAGAGAAAGCTATGCTTTCGTCAACAAAATTTTTCTCGAGATTTTGATGTTAGAGTACTTAAAAAGTCCCAAAATGTCGAGAAATAATATTTAGAAAAAATGTCCGTGCGTATGCATGTGTGTATGTACGAGGTGTCTTAAGAAAATAACGGAATTTATCGTTTTTTGGAATTTTTTTTATTTATTCGTCTACAACAATGTTATCCCCTTCAAAATAATCTTCATTAGATATTATACACTTATGCCAGTGCTTTTTCCAAGCCCCGAAACATTTCTGGAACTCGTTCTTTGGGGTAGCTTTTAGCTCTCTTAGCTATGCGTTTTTAATCTCATCTAGGGTAGCAAAACGATGGCCCTTTAAGGTTTTTATTTATTTTTGGGAATAGAATAAAGTCGCACGGAGCCATGTCTCGCGAATATAAAGGCTGGAGCAACAGTACAGTGTTGTTTTTAACCAAAAAATCACGAACAAGCAATAGCCATGGTGCAAAAGCCATGAATTGTTTCGCCACAAATCCGGGCGTTTTTTTCGGATTGCTTCACGCAAACGGTATTGAACTAGAAAGTAGTACTCCTTATCAGCCGCTTGACCTTGTGGCAAGAACTCATGGTGCACTGTGCCGTTAAAATCGAAAAACACAGTGAGCATAAACTTCACATTCGACCGCACTTGTCGAGCTTTTTTCGGTCTTTGCGATCCAGAATTTTTCCACTGGGACGATTGAGCCTTAGTTTCGACGTCATATCCGTAAACCCATATTTCTACACCTATAAAAATACGTTTCAGTAGTTCTGCATCGTTGTTGACTCGATTTAGCGACTCCTGACCAACTTTCATTCGCCGCTATTTTTGTTCGAAATTCAATGATTTTAGAACAAATTTTTCTGCCACACGTTTTATACCCAAAACAAAAATTCATATCCCAACATCATGAGCTACTTCTCTGATTGTGATTCGGCGATCATTCATAATCATTTCTTTCACTTTTTCTGGGTTTTCATCGGTTTGTATTGTGCTAGGGCGTCCAGGGCGCTCGTCATATTCAACGTCTTCACGGCCATCTTGGAAACGCTTATACTACTCGTAAAACCTTGTTTTACTCATAGCAGTCTCACCTAAAGCAATATTTAAAATTTCTAAAAGTTTACTGCACTTTATTCCATTCTTATAGCAAAATTTTATACAAATTCTCTGATTCGATTTCAACATCGCCTTTCCTACCAAAACACATGTGACCTTTTTGACAGCTGACAATAGACTAAATATCCAATATGGCTAATACAGTACAGCAACTTTTCAGACAAGTTCATCAACACAACAATGAAAAAATCGCGTGAATCGAACAATTTTTGGCGAAATCGCTAACGGGTGTCTCATTATATGCTTTAAATTTGTTGTAAAAAAGAAGTCCGCTCTCTATCTTTCGTAAATTTTTGGCTATCGAGTTAAAACTTTCTACAAGAATAGGCTATGGGACAAGGCCGTTCGGTATTGAGTTTGGCAAGAATTTATCTAGACATTTATATTTGTTGGAAACATGAATTTTAATAATTAAAAAAAAAAAAAGTTTTCTTGGCTCCTAATGTCGTAAATTCTCATTGATCAGACTGAAACTTGGCATACAAATTGGCTATGGTATAAGGATACTTGGCCTTGAAGTTGGTTAGAATCGATTGATGGGTTAAAACTTTATGAAATTTGCAATTTTATTACGTTTTCGATTATGTAGAAAATTGCAATAACACTTTCTCTACCAGGAAGCCATAATTGAGACAACCATTTCTCATTGAGGAGAATCTGTGGGTCGGCGAGAAGCACGAGGAAACAATGTGACAATTAAAAACGTGCACGCATTTGTTCATGATGTGCAGGACGATAATGTGAATTGATTAAAAATATCAAGAAACTATAAGGGATTCACGTTATATCGGGAAGCGAACGTGGGTGTACTGCTAACAACAAGGCACCCCTTGATTATTTTTTCTAACATCCATGGCGCCAGATCATTCAATTATGAAGATGCGAGCGTACTCGACCGCGATAGTTCGATGATAGCACAACTATGTGGAGAGTTTAGGAGAAAAGTTCTACAAGGTGTATACAATATTATTGCCGAAATAATCATCAGGCCCATTTCCAGTAAAACAATGAATGATTTAGAATCGTAAGAAATCTATGGACCTATTCGCCCCGATATGACAAAATAAATGACTATTTTATCGGTAACAAATACTTACGAGACTCGCTAACGAGACGATAACTTATTATTCAAAATATTTCTTTGACATGAGCCTCGAAAGACAGTTAATTACATAACAAAGTGACCGGTTTCAAAAAGCTAATTTCCACTCACAAGTGCTTAAGAGAAAGACAGCACTACGATAGAATTTATGACGGCGAAGCTGAGCCGATCGGACTAGCTAGTACGGTACCAAAAAAAAAGAGGAGAGACAAAGGAACGTATTTTCGCAGCATGGCTGGCCAATTTTCGCACAAAAGTCTAAATACTAATTCCAATAAAACAATGAATCGCAGTAACTCATCGGGATGGTATAATATGTAGAATTCGCTCGTCCTGCCTTTCTTTTAATCCAATAAAATCTCGATAGATCACGCGTACAATATAATTGTGAAGACGTTGCGTCTTTCATGTCCAGCCAAGAGGTAAAGCACGACGCGCGGCGTCCAAATTTTTCTCGCTTACTACATCAAAGGTATTATCCTTCTTTACGTGCCGCGCTCGCTAGGCATTGCAGTATTGTTAGCATTAAATGAAGATATTGGAATGTTACGAAGCTTGGTCCTACGACCATACCCACGATCTGGAGATGTTTTCCTCCATTTAATAACAGTACAGACCTATTGCGGATCTGTATGGACGTAGGAGAAAGAGAATTTCCCCGCACAACGATCCGAATATTCGTTGAGCTCTTCACTCCTATGAGAATTACGATGAGGTGGTAGTAGTAGTGAGGAGGGGCTCGTTGCCGTGTCACTGGCGTTTTCGTCGAGGTGCTCGAAATAAATTAATTCAACGAAATTGCAATAAAATTTGTCATTCGTTTTATTGTCCACTCGACGGGACTTTTTGACTCAGCAGTTTGACCTAAATTCTAGGTAACTATACATTGCTAAGCATCCGGTATTAAAAACACCGAAAAGTACACGGAGAGAATAGTTTTCTTACATTTACAGAAGTTTAGCTAGGTTGGCACATATTTTGTTCATATAGTTCATAGAGTGATAGCAAGTGCTATCATATAGTGACAGCAAATGCGTTTGCTGTCATTATATCATTAGATATTTGTTGGTCCAACAAAATCATTCTCTCCGTGTATTATCAAAAAGCGTTATGTACCTATTAAAGTATTATCAAAAAAATAAATTCAATCTAAATATAAATATCGACCGACCAATTCCACTATTCAGCACAGAACCAACGATAAACGTAGTATTTTTGTGACGATTTAATCTTCAAAAAGCACACATCTAGGTGTCGTATTTTAGTATCCGCAAACTTATTGTAAAGTGTCTGTGTAAATCATAATCTGAATACAAGAAATTCCACCGGATCCTTAAACCACTGCAGATGTATTCACATAATTCTTTAGTGAATAACGTGTAGTTCAGTCGATATTTTTCTCCTTACTTGAGAAGCTCACCACTATCGAGATCTTTCCTTCTTTTTTCTATTATTTTGCTGATAAAACAGAAATTCACACACAAATTCACACACGGAAGTACGCGCGCACGCAGGAATCGCTTCGAATATTTTTTCCAAGAACACTTTTCTGAACGTTAAAGATCGTTTTCAGTATTTTTACATGAAAATCAAGAAAATAACTTTTTTTATGCAATTAAACTTTCCTCTATGAGCAATCAAGACAGCCAAAAACTCTATGCCTCGCTCATATATATTCTGTCCTTGGGGGAACGAACGGTTAATAGATCATGTACTTCAACGGGAGTTCATAAAACGTTGGATTTATTCGGAAACACATGGTATGGATTATAAAACATTTTTTTTCAGGGACTTGGGACGACTTTTACATTTAAAAATGCTTTCTTTTGATTCCAAACAGCAGGACAATTGTCTACCATAGGCCGTGATGGATACCATGTCCTCCAGTGATAATAGCTCCATGTCCGGTACCGTGAGTGGCGATCAATTCACCACCGGGTCCAGCTACGAGAACAGATCCAGGATTGGGCCCGATGACTGCGGATGCTCCTGCGTGAGGCCCAGCGACGATTGCATTATGGCCTCCCCATCCACCTGGAAGGGTAAGTACAGAAATGTTTTATTTATGTCATGTCGTTAAGAGGCTAAATTGGAGATCCAAAATATGTGGATAGATGCATAAAAGCGTCTTCCATCGATTGAAAGTATTACAAATTTTACCATCGATGACGGACAATCCAAGAGAAGGCTCAGAGATCAGAGTTGGTCCAGCAACAGACCCAATGACTGCCGACGGTCCGGCAACAGCTCCGGTCACCAATGCTGGTCCAGCGACAGCGCCAGAAACTACGGTACCTCCAGCTACGGGTCCAGCAACGGCAGTTGCGCCGATGTGAGGTCCAACGATGCTCGCACCACCGATGACCGGACCAGCCCAGCCACCGAAGTTTAAAATTCCACTTGGGGCAGCCGAAGCCACAGCCACCACGGCAACGAGAACGATCTGCAAGCGAGATTACTCTTTTATCGTTGACCAGCTTACCCAGCTCGATGAGAATAATTATGTTTAATATTCTTTTTCTGTTTACATCTATTATTTAATTACCAGGAATTTCATAGTTGGTGCTTCTTGTTCTATCGTGCTGTTACTATGATCAAGTAAACTTCTGATTGAAGACTGTATCGTCCTACCCAACAGAATCAGCTTTTATAGCGCTCCACTGACCTCGATTGTGTGTAGTACTGCCATACACATTTTTTTCTTTAAACGTTCCGTTAGTTTTCGTGTAGAAATGCGTGCACATGTGAGCACAACGTATTGTTATCATTGATAATTGATCGCACGATCCTCTGACCTATGCGAAAGGTTGAATTTACCCCGCACGGGAATTCTTCAATTTTTCTATCCTGTTCTGAATAAGCGGGTTGAGTTCTCTAGTTTGCATTCTGACGCAGTATCCAGTGGAACCTCGATGCGACACTATACAAATTGAACTATTAAAACAAGGCGCAATTACGATCAGTGAATCGATATTTAAAATCTCGATTTTTCTCTAAATAATTATACATTGATTAAACTGTGATGGTATTCCGATTATGATCGGTTCCTTGAAGTTTTATTACATTTTTTTTTCACAAAATTTACGCTTCTTCAGTACGTCCATTCGTTTCGCAGTGTAATTCGGTTCCGAATGTATTCCAAAGACGTTCGTATCTCGTTCTACCTTTCAATATAATTCGAAGGATAGAGCCAGGTCGATACTTCATAATTCATGGACCTCGCGGTACAAAACTGTCTACATTCTTTTTTCAATTACTTTTCTTATCGTCGCGAATACCAAATGAAAGTGTACGAGAGGGTAGGCACGTGTTCGACAAAGTTGTAATTTAGGCGCGAAGCTCAATCCGAACGTCGGTGCATCAAGAATACTCGATGCGTTACGGTCCGCGTCACGGATTTCGTAGCGGAGCTGATAGAAAACGGAGATTAAAGCGCTGTTGCGGAAGCGACGAGGGAAAGGAAGAAGGTACGGTACACAGAGACCCGACGAAGCCTGGAGGATGACGGAAGGCGGACTTCGTTCGTTCGCTTCGTGGCTTGACAAAGAAGAAGGAAATGCTCATGCACTATAGATATAGAATATTGGGCAGGGGTTGCGGCTCCGCACACCACATTCTACCACCGTATCGGCTCAGAGAGCTTCGCAGCGTCGTGTCGTCTTCCATGCTCCTCTCGTCCTCCATCACACAGAGAATACTCGACTGATTGGACTGGCGTTAAAGCAATTTCCGACAATTACTGCAGACTCTCGGTATCGCCATGCTACTGCTGAACCTTTCATTGTCTGCACAATGGACCTCGAAATAGAGGTCACACACGATACATCCCAATACTATTGAAGAGTATATATCTGTTCAAGATATAAGTAATGAAGATATACCATTGTACTGAAATAGTTCGCATTGGTTGGTTTCAATATCAGAACGAATACAGACGATGAACCAGGGGAGTATGTACGATGGTGCGTGTAACGCCAAAGAAGTTATTATCCGCAAAGGTGAGATCCTGGGACGAGTGCTGTGGGATTACCGCCTTAAATCCCTGCAAATTTTCCTCGTGTTTCCATTACTTTGCCATTTTACGCACCCCTGCATCAACCTCTATAGTTGAAACGAGAATAAAAAAAAGGATTTTTAAAGACGTACTCTCAGCCGTGTCTCTTTATTGGAAAGGCTTCGTATTCTTCGATGATTAGACTTGTTGTGTAATATTTATATCTCATAAAAATAAGCAAGGTTTATTTCTTTCGATTTTTGTAACATTTTGAAAGCTCAAAAGTGGAACAATGATGTCGATATTATTAAGGATTGGGAAAAGGAGCTTTCAGGAATAGTTTTTATGATGTCTAAATAGTTCATTAGGTAATGAATAAGATTAAATCATACAAGAATAATTACTTTTCAAAGTGGTATGCATTTATTATTATATGGGGGAATACATTCGTATAGTAGTGTAACATTTTCGTTATGTACACACAACATAAATGACGCAATAGCAATAAATGCTGTTGAGCCGTGAGGTACTATAGCGGTATAGACGAACGAGATCATGACGTGGTCGAAGTGTTTGCTGAGGTCCGAGAGGTCGTCGTTATGCGTTGATCATCAGTCGATGTTATTGGAGTAACTTATTTGCCGGGCGGCGAAATGAATTACCAGTGTCCTCCGGCCCAACCACGAGAAACACCACCGTAGCCGCCGAGACCGGAGATGATACTACCGGAAGGTCCTGCAACGAGTGTGGGGGCAGCAACGGGCCCAGCAATGGCTGCAGGTCCTACGGCGGGTCCTGATAGGACGGCACCGTGAGGTCCAGCGAGTACGGCACCGTGAGCCCCAGCTAAAAAATTCAATGAAAATGATAGTCGTAGGTCTATTTTCAAGAATCATGCCTTTCATTCAAGGGGTAATCCAAAATACAGTCCCGAGTTGACTCTGAAGCCTGCGCAACTCGGATCAACCCTCTTTTCATTAGAGCGTACTAAAAATGATAAAAATGTTACCATATCCAAGTCCCAAAGCGGGTGCTGCTCCCCATCCGAGCCCGGCGAATCCTAAACCAGCGTGTCCGAGGACGGCGGTGCCTCCGACGACGCTACCGGAAACAACGGATGGCCCAGCAACGGAACCAGTGACGACAGCTCCACCGTCAACGGCTCCTGAGATCCTAGCAGGGCCAGCGGAGGGTCCGGCAAGAGAAGCAGGTCCAACAGCAGGTCCGGCGAGAGCAGCGGGTCCCAAAATGGGACCGGCCAGTGCGGCACCGTGACCCCACAGACCGGAAGGAGCCGCAGATGCGACCGCAACACTGGCTACCAACAAGATTGCTACCTGACTGCACATTGTTGATGATTATTAGATTCCGTTCGAGAGAACACGTCGAAGTCACTGGTGTGGTTGCGGTAGCTGTTGTTGACGGATGACGATGATGTGCTGTCGAGTAGCTGGGTTACGCCAGCTTTTATAGGAGACCCTATTGTCTATTCTCTGGCTGGATAGACCGCTTGCTCTTGGTGCTGGACACAGAGCTGGGCGGGGCAGGACACGCCAAACATTCTCGCTCCAACCCCGCCATACCCACCGACAGACCACCAGGGTCTCTTATCAACATGAAGTCAATGGGCTCGTACATGTGTGTTTGTATCTCTTGATTCTTAGTGTTAACGCCTCGACGCACTATTACGTGTTTCTTCTCGATAGGATTATCCCTTCCCGGACTGCAGATTGAACTGGATTTACACTGTAAAGCTGACTAACGATATGCAGTCTCTGATACAAATTTCTTATGAGGGGACACGATGATGGTCAATCAGCTTCAACGTGCGGAATTGATAGGTTGGAACATGGTCAACACGGGGTCGTTTGGCCTCACGAGGCTTAATGTCACTGCGTATATGTACGCGGAGAAGCGATACGTTATATCGATGACAGCAAGCCTAGAGACAACGCCTAGTTGTCTGCATCCGCTTTGCAACTTTGAGCAATCTTATGCATATTGGAAATAATGTACATTAGACGGTTCCACGTGAATGGATGAATGGATTCCAGAAGTTTAGACATAAAAATCGATGGCTTGTTAACTGGATTCATTCGTTTGGAATAACTTTTTGTGGGGGTCGGGTTATCTATAAAATTCTGATTGACATTTTAACTTAATTAAAGCACAAATCTTATGAACATAATTAAATTTCTTTTTTTTTTTCCACAATTCGCTGTACCACATTGACTACGTAAGATCTGTGCAGAAAAAAAAATCTCTTATTCGAATGTATCATTCGCCTGTCTCATCCGAATTTCTTTTTTAGTTAAGAGGATACAACCGCTGCAATAATGTTCATCGCATTGTTGTAGGTCATGAGGTCGAATTCAATACTAATTAGTATCTTATGCTACACTGCATAGAAGGAAATGCTACGGAAGGCTACGCGAAGATCGCTGCACATGATCATTTAAGTCGTCGCACCGTGCCAACCTTGGAAACTAAGTTGGCTAGTCATCGGGTGTAGCTTACAAAAAGTATTCTATACACATAATAAGGAGTACAGTAGGATCGCGGTATAATCGGCACGGGGCGTGGGTCTCGAGTCACGTTAATCTCTTGGGAGTTGCACCGACGTCCTCGCATAGTCGTCCCGTTTTACATTGTGCATCCGTTTAGGTCGCAACAGGCATTGCCCACGCAGCAAGATCGAGAGTGTCGAGAAATAGCGGACTCCATTGTCTGCGCGATTGTCACGCCCGTATGAAATTTCTAGTGGGGTGATTGTTACGGTTTATGTGCGATTCAATGAGTATCACTTGAAATACATTATTTTACAGGCTCGATTTATCCGATTAACGAACGGGATAATAAATGATGTTGTAATATGTTTTGTTAATGGAGCAGATATCGATTCCTTCTAATAAACGATACTGTTGAATCTCCCATAGAAATTACCAATTAAACCTGCGTACCGTAAGAGACGTTCATTTTGAATCGTGAATCTGTACACATGGTCACGTGACAGCTTCCGAATATGCGGTTCATGTAAGTATATGCTGGTATTATGCATACCTGGAGGGTAATCAAGCGATCGAATATACAATACCGATTATACCACGGAGAGGATTAACGCAAAAGCGAATTGATGTTACCGTTTACAACCGAATGTATACGTACATTCACGTAGCATACACGGAGATAATCGGCGGATAACAGAGACACGCGTAGTTCGATGAATTCACATAGTCATCACCAGGATGCAGATTATTATTACCATTATTTTCGTCGAAAACTGCCCCCGAGCTTTCACCCGGAATAGAGATAAAAGGCCGTTAAAATTGCGTCATCCATTCATCTCTATTACCCGTATACACCCTCAATTTTATTTTTTGGCATCCGTTATCGACAGTTGGCGAAATCGAAATGCACAATTTGCGGTGCAGAGTGGATTGGTTATTAATTTATTAGCATCGTTTTCCACCGACGTGAAATCTGCACCGCAGGTCAATTGACAATATAATATGTACCACATGTACTATTTTATTATTTCTATACTGCATTTCATAAAGAAATAAACTAAAAGGAAAATAAAATTGAATTAAAAAATTGCGATGGTTTAATTTTCCGTGATTCAGCACTTGTTAAGCGAGTAATGTGAGATCTCTGATTCAACTCGATCTGCTGATATTTCGACTCTCTTCCTTTGTTTGTCTCGACTGACGAATGCACGGACCAATTTGTATGTAACTTTGCATCTTTAATTATGCAATTGAACTAAAGAAATAATAAATCTGTAAACAATAAAATTCCATCAGCTTTTAATAAATGTTAGCTGAGAGATTTTATATCGTTGTCTTTGAAATCATTGCTCAAATTTTCAAACTCAAAGTGACAGGGCCAGTATAACTAATAAAAAAGCACAGAAGTTATTTATTTTTAACCAAAAAAATTCTTTCCAGGCTAACTTTATGAAAAAAAACTACGGTTTTTATATTAAATCGTTGAATATGTTATCTATGTTTCAAATTTATATTACTAAAAATATGAGTTTCAATACAGAAGATAATGAAACGGCATAACTATTTCATTCTAGACCTTCTAATGTCTTCTGTCAAATAAGTAAATGAATAATTTATTATATAAATAAATAAATCTAGATACGCCACAAATTAAGTTTTATTTATAATCTTGCTCTCCCTTTTGGGAAACAGATGGTATCGAGCATTCCCCGCATCTGCCACCTGTTCCACCTATCGGCCGAAACAGAGACAAAATCACACTGCGATAAACCGAATCGATACATGACGAAGTTGAGGGATGGGGAGATGTTATCGAAAATAAAATCATTTTAACCGCTAAATGCTGAAGAGAATGACATTCGGTTGAATGTACATAAATTTACGAACCAATTCATCGCATACACTGCGTATCTACATAATACGATCAAGCGTTTCGTAGTCGCGTCGTTGCATACAACCTTGGTGTTGAATTATCGCAGATCTCGTTAGGACGATTGTCGCTCGTAGAGATCGTTCTTTACGACATACGTATATGTGTACATTGGTATGCAACTGGTCCTTGTGACCCTTGGAGACTCGTATCGAGAACAATTAAAATATAGAACCAGGATACGCGGGTCGATCGACATTCCTGCGGTCTCCATTAGGAATTCTCATGCCTACAGTTATTCTCCCCCCACTGTTCTACATTTCTGTACCTATATCTACTTCGGAGTATCTCGTTGACGTCGACGCCCCGTCTGACACCAACTTGCACCCCGAGCCATGCACAGCCATGCACATACCAACACTGCATCAGTATTATAGCACGTTGATCGTAATAATAAATCTGGTCACACGTACATTAGTGAAATGGCGCAAGATTGTACACCGACATTTTTATAATCCATACGACCGTATTTTGTTCCGCGTGATTTTTTTCAGCCAGGTATGCAAGAGTACTTCAACACATAATGTCGAAGCTGCTGCCCCGCCTTTGCCCTGCGATACCGAGAGAGCAAGTTCAGCGACCCACGTGCCACGGACCAGTAACAGTCAGCGTCTATAAAGGCTTTCTTTCGTTCGACGCGCATGTCAATGTCTCCTCGGATTCTGCTGGGTGACGACACACACTCCGCGAAACAAGGTTTTCTTGAGGCCGGTGAGTCGTAAGACGTACAATGTGAAAATGGAAAGATCACTTTTTTTGTGTGACGGTTTTTTTATTCGATTTTTTTGTTGATTAGACAACAATATGTCATTTTGATGGTAACTGATATGAAACTTTATTGAAATTTCGATAATATTGACTTGAATTGAGAAACTTATTTTCCATCGACACAATACTTTGCCGTTTGCTATGTAAAATTGGTTTTCCCGATGTCGTTGTATCGAAGCGGATACTGGTTTCTTTTCAACCTTCGGAAACTCGTGGAATGAGAAAGAGCTGCTATCAATTATCGATACTTGTGGGCGATACGATGCATCTGATATCCCATATCGCTATGTGTACTCTCGATTCTACTCTCGTTGCATGCTGAACCTTCCGGTTCCGGCTCGACGAAGACGGCAACAGCTAGCAAATCGCCGATATACACGCGTCCACGAATCTGGTACGATCGATAGTTCAATCGACCTTGCCTCGATGTAATGCAGAGTTGCTCGTATCGTAATACTATACGAACCACATACGAAGATAAATATTCACCCACCGTGTACCTAACTCTCCGCACCGACCGCACCTATCGACGCACTCTTAACATTCATTCGCGATATAACAACACAGAATCCGAACATGCATTGCTCACTACTGTGATCAGGTAATTAGGGAGTGGAAAAAATAGGACGAAAGAAAGAAAAATGGCTACCGATTATCGTGCTTGCAACAGGCTGCCATATAATTACACTGTTACTTCCCTAATAAAAAAAAGTATCTATCGTTGGTCAATGATTGATCGACGGTTGATAAAGCAATAAATTCAACTCACGATCTTAGAGTTATGGTTTACTTATGGTGGGCCGATGGTTCATTCGCTAGGACGCAGATCTCACGGAATTAAATTATACGCAAGATGTATAAAACATATTTTAACAAAAAATGTTATATAATCGTTATATTTTAGGTTATATGCGAGATATGTGCTGTGACTTAGAAAAATACATGGAATACATGATGAATAACTCGACAATAATGTGGGGCATCTGGGCTGGGATTTGAACCCGGGACCTTCCGATTGTCAAACAACACGTCCCACCATTGAGCTACGCTAGGCCGCTTACCACAATTAATTCGGATTGTCCTCATATATCGAATATTCCACCACGTTACAAACTCAATTGCCAGAATTAACTTCGGCTCTGACCGAGTCAGGCTGGGTCTTCCGAAGGAACGGTAGAACCCGGGGTACTACAGGCAACTCTGCCTAAGGGAGTGAGAACGAAAATCTCGGGGAGGTGACATACGACCACTCGATAGCCTCGAAGTCATTGCCTTTTTGTTAATTAACAAAGGTGGGCGTCTCGAATTAATGGTCGCATCCTGGTCACGGTAACACTTTGTAACCCAGAGAAAGTGAAATACATTAGGAACAACCCGAAAAAATGCGGGTTGTCTGGGTCGGGATTCGAACCCGGGACCTTCCGATTGTCAATTGACGGCTCTCGCCACTGAGCTACGCTAGGCCGCTTACCTTACACTGTAAAAAATGGTGATGAATTTACAATCTAATTGTGTATTAAATTTATGAATCAGGTGTATGAAATGAAGAATTAATATACGCCGGGTTGGAAATTCAATAATATTATATAAATTTACCCAATACGTGTTCCAAATTTACAAAACCCGTAATTGGTTTGGTCATTAATGGATCTGTGTATGAAAATCAATGTACAGGTTCGCACACTTAAAACGCGAATTGGATTTTAATATCGTTCTTTGTAATTGAAGTGGTGTTCAAAAGTGTTGAAAATCAAATGATGGCACTTCAAGAATAAAGCACGGGCGTCTCGGAAATTTTGCCCGCGATTGTGCTTTAAAATCAAAGATCAGTTGAGAATTATCAAATACTGGATTGGAAATTAAGATACCGCAAATTAAAAACGATAGTACGGATAACTTATATACAAAACTAGTACTCTATATTTACAATACGTGTTCAAAATTCACAAAACACGTAATTGGTTTGGTCATTAATGGACCTGTATATGAAAATCAATGTACGGATATAACGACAGTTATACCTTTTAAAACAGACATTTTAAAGTCATTTAAAATATTAGTGAGAGATGTGTATAGAATTTAACCGACAAGTCAATAGAAACTGAAACTTTATACATTAATTTTGATACACATCAATCCTAAAAATGCCTCAAAGGAATAGTAAATTCAAA
Organism: Cylloceria caligata; assembly: GCA_963942595.1. Classification (NCBI taxonomy): domain Eukaryota; kingdom Metazoa; phylum Arthropoda; class Insecta; order Hymenoptera; family Ichneumonidae; genus Cylloceria; species Cylloceria caligata. Next base: position 20,591,738 of record OZ012703.1, read on the forward strand.
TACGTTACACTTGTAACATTACCGACAATTGCAATTTTTTTCAATCACAGTGACTATTAATATTGAGTTGAAGAAGGGTTTTAATTTAATATACTTAATTTAATATATAAAATATTAAATTTAGTATAGAAAATGTTTACAGTGTACTTAATCCGAATTGTCCTCATATGTTCAGTATTCCACTACGTTACAGTTGAAGAACATATCTAATATGTATCCAAAATATACTTAAAATGTATTTCTTATATATACACTGACAAAAAGCTCCATATTTCAGATATATATTTGATATTTCTTCCTCGTGGAAGAGGTAGATTTGTCTTGTATTTGCTGTAGACTTCCCATTCATCTCCTCGAAACCGTTAGATTTATCATGAATTTGAACACCAATCTTCTAGACATTTGTTAACCTTTGACCATTATGGTGTACAAATAGTTATGGAGTAATTGAAATACTACGAAGAAAAAAGTATCCGTATTGTATTTATTCTCGCGAATACATCACACTGCTACATAATTACATTGTTACTTCTCGAGTAAAGAAAAGAAATACTACGTTTCGTCAATAGTTGATTGATAAACTAATAAAATCAACCCAATGACATGATCCTAGAGGTATGATTAACTTATGGTAGAACTATGGTTCATTCGTGATGGCACAATTTCGATTTATCGTGTATTTTCTGTAAACTTGCCATCAGTCTCCTCGATATAACTTGATTTGTCATGAATGTCAACTTCAGTCTACCATACATTGATCCACCGTTGACCAACGGTGGACCGGTTTAAATCGGTCACCCTGCATATTGTATTATAAACTAAAATTATATTATTTCATTTTTAAAATGTCTACTGCGATACTTGACGATTTTATAACACACGTAGTAAACCATCATTTTTCTGTACAATTATTTATATTACTATGACAAGTAATATGACAAGTGCTACAGCAGTCAGCCCTAAGTATGATCGAGGCCCTCCGCGAGGAAAAATACCGAGGGTTCATTACGCTTGTAATGACCTCATTAATCATTACCTTGTAATGGCCTATAAAATGCCTGTAATATTCAATTCGAATTATACAAAAATTAATTATTAATTCGTTCACAGTGAATTCTTATGTAATATTAAGAATAATATTCTTTTAACATTGAAATAAGAATAAATCGTTCATAGATACGATATTTGCGTAACGCGATCGGCAAAGTTGTGCTTGCGGGATAAGAACCAAAGCCCTATGGATATACTTCATAATCTAACGACTAACACGCTTGACCACTGGACCAAACCAGCAATACGGATTTAATTCACTTGAACTCTATAATAACTGCATGGAGGCTACCGATCGCAAAGTAAGCAGCCGGAAACTTGACCGACAAGTTTAGGCGGCATGAAGGGCTATTGGGACAGCGGAAAATCGATTTATCTAAAGTCATAAATTGGTTGTAAATTTCCAAATTCAAAATAGCGCATCCAATATGATGGTCTAAAATGCAGAATTAACTGAATTCGGATGAGACTTGAATCGGGGGTTTTAGAGGTCGCTGATTACAAATCTCATCGATATTTCTCAATAATAGACATTTTTCTTAATATGTGTGTGTGTGTGTGTGTGTGTGTGTGTGTGTGTGTGTGTGTGTGTGTGTGTGTTTTCGCGCGCGAAAGTGCGTGTGCGAGAATGTCGGGGGAGGGTGACCGTATGCGTTTGGTGTGCAAGTCGATGTGCGACGTTGTACGAATGTGTGAATTATACAAAAAATATACGTTCTCGTTCTAACTCACGCGAACGTTGACCAGTTAAACTTAAATTTTGTTTAGAAATGAATTAATATTCAGCGATAATAGATATTGAATTTGGTAAAGATCGGTAGAAGAATTTGAACTTTGCAGCAATTTGAATTTTTCAAATTTTAACCTCTATTAGTTTCGAATCAATTGACAAAACGAAATAAAATTTACTATGTGCATGGATTTAGTTTACGTGGTATGACATCAAAATATCATACAGTATCCGACCAGATAAGTTAATGCCGCGAGAGCCAATCCAATTAAGCACAGCCAGGCAAGTTAACTCCCCAAGTATCTGCCTTCTGTTCCTTTCAGTGAAACCATTTCCATCTCTGAATCAAATGATCGTAAATTGGTCATTCAGAAATTAACTATATTGTTGCGTAGCTCCAGTCACATTTAAAAAATAAAATTTTATATCGTAATATGAAACGCGTTTTTTGTGCTCAGGGATATCCAAAAAAATGTATTTTATAATTACCTAATTTTACATTTATTTGATTTCTTCTTTCGCTGAAGATAATTATTCCTATTTTTGTCACGAGTAATTTATTTCTGTAAAACTTGATCACCACTTGCGATAGAACAATAATATTTTGTTTAGTTCCCCAAATAAAAAGATAGATTTTCAATTATCCTTATCATGGATCAGAAAAATATTTGTGGCCTTAATATATTGTGTTTTAAAATTGTTATGGTTCTTGCTCTATTATCCTGCGCTCATATATTACCGAGTCGTACGTCAAAAAGACTATAAAATGTTTTATAGTTGCCTTTATCTGGTACCTGTAGCTCGATACGTATGTTAATTGCAATAAAGTTATTGACGATTGATCGAACTAACCGGAGCTCGAACCAGCTATCGAATCATGGTATATTTTATTGCTTTTTGTGTGTGTACCTATAAAGTAATCAAAGCATCATTTGTAATTTGATGGTATCATCTGATATTTGTTCGATCGTTTCGAACATTCAGCTTCTGGAACTGAACGACATATCTGATCGTTCAAACAAACCATAGGAAATGTTGTTTCGATAATATCGAGTAAATAATAAACATTGTATTGTTGTTTGGTCCAATAGCGACGCTACTGTTTACACCCGTTTGGCGGCCGATAACTTAACTGCATCTAGTGGTAGAATATAGCCTTGTTAGCGATGGCTAGTATATGTTTTGTTAATGAATACAATATTTCTATTCTGACCAAGAATAATAATCTTGTCTGGTGGAAGCGTCATAAAATAGTAAACATATTATCGTACAAACAATATTACAAAATAAATAAAAACTGTGAAAAAACTGTAAAAACAGTGCCTCATTAATATTTATTTCCCACAGGAATATTCACCTAACGAGAATTTTTGAAGATACCAATAGCCGTAGCAATTGGTACAGTACGAAGCGTATATTTCCTTAAGGGTGTAGCTTTCTCGCGCAAGAAAATTTGTCTTATAAATGGAATCCAGGATAAACTTTCTTCTTCTCGACTGCCCGGACTCTATCCTAAACTATTTTTTTCTGCGCTGGTTTCTTTCGCAACTATAATTTTCGGGTATTATTTTATGCCAAGTAAAATTTTAAACATCGCTTCATTATAATTTTCCATATTTGACAAAGCTTACTCTGTAAAAAAACCTAAATGAATCAATACACTCGCTAACTGTCACTGGTCACTTTGTCGACGATGGATAATAAAGTGGAAGCATTGTGCAAGGTTCAACGTAGAAGACTTTTTGAAATTATTTTGAAATCAAAAAAGAATATTTATTATCATTTTTTTTCTTCATATATTAGATGTAGTTTCAGAAAAGGTTGATATTTTATTTCTAATATTAATGCCAGAACTATATTTGATTATGAGAGATATAAATAATTGAATATTTTTTTTTATTCTACTACACTCAAAACATGTATTTTTATAATAATCTGAATGACGAATTTTTTTTTGCTACGATACTTTATCGCTTAACATGTTTGATGCCATGAGAAAAACAAACAGACATTTTTGACAAAATTCAAAACGCTATAAAATCATAATTCCTGAATAAAGTTCAACGAAAATTATTCCGAACAGAGGGACGTTTCAGCTTTACCTGTTTGTCAAATTGCAGTTCTATCTTTATTCGATTTTTATTGTTCATAAATACTTTCAATACTGTAGTCTCGATCGGAGATTGATAAAATAATTCTTAAATAAGGAAAATAAGAGTAGAAATTAGACGTAAGTAGCATGTACGCATAGCCTCGTTATAACAAAGGATAGACGTATTATTGTAGCAAGTTTTTTTCTATAAGCAATTAAAAGTTGCAAGCCATGCGACGTCACGTTCGACCTCAAGTTCGAAGTGACTAGAGCTTCGAATGATAGATAGATACTTGTAGGCGTTGACCCGCGATATATCGTATAAGATCTTGCGCGCGATTAAGAATGCAAGATTGAATTATCGTGACATTTGAGCGCAATCGTACGTGTACCCTGCTTATGCGATACCGTACATGCATTATCACTGCTAGTATTCCACTTAGAGTATCAAAGCCGACCTTCGACTTGTCACGTTTCGCTTAGCTGCAAGTGCACAGCGCCGCTGGCATATTCGAGTTGTCTCGCAATCGGTATCTATCTACTACAAATATACCTTACAAACAATATCGCATGCATTTTTATAATAATTTTATAGGCAACGTTAATAATTACGACGCCATTACGAGGTCCTTCGATGAAGAATATTCAATGACCAATATTATCCTTCTTTCGTGTAGGCCTACACATCGGTAATTCTCGTTGAAATGTTCATATTCTGATCTCCTTCAATAATTTTATCAATTTTTTTTGTCGTACACTGAAAAATAGAAGTGACGTATTTTTCAATTTGAACCTGCGAAAATGTCTTTGTTAGTGTGAGATATTCTGATAATTGCAATTTTGCGGTAACTCTACTTATCAAAACGTTAATGGTTTTGAAATCAGTTAAGGATTTACGGTTGCATGTTATATTGGGTCTGGGAAAAAGTTTGTGGCGTTTTTCCCGATAGATAGAATCAATTGCAAATAAGTCAGAAAATACAGATCCCAGCGACACCACTAAACGCTCGTTGGAAAAGTGACATTTCGAGCGTTACTTTGAGTGTATAAACATTGAAATTGGTGCAGTGGCTGGAAAGTTGTTTGCGTTTTAAAATGGACAAAAGTAATTAATAATTGCGATATATTTTGCAATATTATTACGACAAAGAGAAGAACGCTGCGTAGGCTTGGGAAAAAATGTGTGCTGTGTACGGTGAAGGTACTTAATCAAAATCTACTGCGCGGAAATGGTTCGCTCGCTTTTGTTCTGGTAATTTTGATGTGAAAGATGAGTCGCGCTCTGGTCGGCCAATCACTGATTAAGCTGATGAAATTCTTGAAAAAGTCCAGCAAGATAAGCATATCAGCAGTGTCGATATTGGTATGGAGCTAGGCATTGACCACAAAACTGTTTTGAATCATTTACACAAAGCTGGTTACAAAAAGAAGCTCGATGTATGGGTTCCTCATGAGTTGAGCGCGGAAAACATGATAGACCGAATTAACATCTGCGATGCGCTGCTGTAACGCAATGAAATCGAGCCATTTCTGAAACGTGTCATAACCGGTGATGAAAAATGGATCACGTACGACAATCGGAAGCGTCAAAGATCGTGGACAAGGGATGGTGAGCCATCACAAGCGTTCGCGAAGCCAGAATTGACGGCGAAAAAGGTGATGCTGTCTGTGTGGTAGGACTGGAAGGAAATCGTCCACCATGAGCTACCTCCAGTTGGTCAGACGATTGATTCTCAACTCTACTGTGGACAACTAGAGAGATTACGCCAAGCAATTCAAAGAAAACGGCCTGAATTGATTAATAGGAAAGGTGTTGTCTTCCATTATGACAACGCCCGACCACACACTTCTTTGATGATCCGTCAAAAATTGCGAGAGCTTGGTTGGGAAGTTTTGATGCATCCACCGTATAGTTCAGACATAGCACTCTCTGACTATCACCTATTCCGATCTATGCAGAACTCTCTCAATGGAATTAAGCTGCTTTCAAAAGAAGCCTGTGAAAACTACTTGATTCTATTTTCCAACCAGAAGTCACAGAAGTTCTTCACCGATGGCATCATGGCTCTACCCGGAAAATGGCGAAACATTGTTGATAATAATGGAGCATATTTGGTTTAAATAAATTCATTTTCACACTAAGAAAACCAATTGAATTTTACTAAAAAAACGCTATGAACTTTTTCCCAGACCCAATATTATGTTAGGGGAGCGAAGTCCCTTGCGCGCATCAACTTCCCTCCGAGACTTCGGGTTCTGAGGAAACCTCAGGGCTGTGTCCCCTTGCGCCCCTCCTTTCGCCCTTCCTAAACACCCCCTTTCGATTCTTCTACACAGGCGGCGGCGGCGGTTGCGGGTGACGGTGATTTTTCTGATATATATTTTTATAATATAGAGAGATATTGTACATACATTTTTCTTATATGTTATGTATAGTACATATGCAGTACATTCGGTAAAATATTGTACAGAGAGCTCAATTTTCAAATTGAGGCTCTTCTTACCGTGGAAAGGACATTCTAGATGCCCTTTTTATTTAAACCTAGGATACCTTTTAGCTCGAGTTTCCTCGCATTTCGATCGTAATATGATACACAAAGAATCGAGTTGCTTTCTTTGTCTGGAAGCAACCTTTTTTCATTATAGTATTTACAATTATTGATATAAAATGATGATTTAAGACTGCTTGATCACACTTAACGATTAAGTGTTGTTACAGAATCTGTAGTATTGAGATTTTGGTTACGTCGCGGCGAAATGTGTCGCAGAAAAAATTTGATTCGATAATAATCGAATCAAATTTTAATGACATGTTATAATGGCTGCACTTGCGCTTCTCATGTTGATACATCTTCATATTGAATTGAATTTTTGATATAAAAATTTGTAAATATATTATTTATATATTTATTATATATATATATATATATATATATATATATGTATCTTTTAGTATATATTTAATATTTAATATATTTATATATATATTAAAACATTTGAATATAAAAATTCAATTGAACCCGTATATTCGAATATTCATTAGAATCACATGCTTTAGACATCAACGATTGTTGTACTCAATAATATACATGTTGCAAAATTTCTTAAATTTTAACACTAGAAACATTTTTTTAAAACGATTTTTTAAAAATGTTTTACACCATTTTGAGTTTTTTAACATGAAAATAAAAAATAAAAAATTCACGACTACAAAGTTTCGTCTATGAGCAAGGAATAGTTCACAAAATAATTGTAGCATGTTAGGGTCAGAATACGAAGATTGTATCAACTTGAGAAGGGCAAGTGCGTCCATTAATTTCTCTCTATTCTCGCTCAGGTAGGAAATACTAGGCATTGACAGCCGTACCGAGGTTGGTACAGCCTTGAGCTACCAAGCCGTGGTTAACATTACAGTATCACCTTTGGTACGATTGTCACTGTCAGTATCCACACAGTACCGATATCCACCATTAAATTTGAATCTCTGATCCAGGCCTGGTACAGTATTAGTAAAAGAAGTGTTGGAACACGTTTTTAAACGACCATTGATCCAAGACTGGATCTCAGTGTCTACGAAATATTTACAGAGGACAAGCTCCCAGTCCTAATAATCAGCGTTGATACTCGACATACACATACACACACAAACACAAAGAGACACACACGCACGCGCGCGCGCTCGAATTAATTTTCTAAATGGGATTTCTAGACGTTTTGAAACATTGTAAATTCGTTGACATGAAAATCTCGAAGAAAAAAATTATCATCAAAACATATTTTAGAAGCAAAATATTTACAAGTACATAGTCATGCGTTGTCATTGTTATTAGAATTGTAGTTACGCGTCGGTTATAACGGCCGATGGATTAATAGGGCATTTAAATACAGAAAACTCTAGACCGTATGGAGTTGTCGATGATAATAAACAGAAGCTGTAACGTAAGTAACAACTCTATCCCTATCATTTCGCACTGGAAATAATTGAACCGATCAGAATCTGTAACACCATGCAACAGAGAGGGAGAAAGTGTAACATATATATAGGTCAGTGATCCCTGAACGCAACCCCGAGACTTGTCCGACCATCGGTGCACTACCCGCGTAATTCAATACAAATACCTATGCGACACGAATCACGCTTTCGTCCGCAAATGTTTGTTCATATTCTATACGTTCCAACGTACGGCACTGTGTACTACATGCCACCAGTTCAATCAGCGGTTTCAGTTTCTCGTTGCTGTTGTTGGACGAGGCACTATAGGTTTAGTTGAAGCAATGATGAATGTAAGCAGCTGTCAGCACAAATGTACTCGTCATAGTTGAAGGTCTTGCACTAAGCTTGAGTGAAATAAGTCATCAGGAAAAATGATAATTTTCTTATAACTTATACTAATGTCGCAAGATATACTTCGTATACTGACTTAACCCCCCACCGCCCTTCCTCCCTACCAAAGTAACTTTTTTCAAATGTCCAAAAAACTACGTCAAGTGTAAATATGTCTAGTACAAAAAAAAAAAACAACAAATCCAAAATATTTGTGAAGTAAAACATCTCGGTCGTGTGACGATACGTTTGTACAAAGAATTTCGCGTGATAGTGACTAGCTTTCGTACATTGCATATTTAAAAAAAATGAAGAAGACAGTAATTATCCTTCAGACATATTTATATAAGATATTCCATGCCAGAACAGCTACCCAAAAAATTACTAATCTTAACATTTATTTATATATTCACGTATCCGAGTACAATAATTTTACCGAATATTGATGATTTACTTTAAAATAGAGATATCCTAAAAATAGTTCATCGTGCTAGAAAATTGTCACGAATAAAAGCTTTTTTTATTTTTCATTATCTAAAGTGAAAAAAATTGTATTCATTTATTGCAGCAGTATAAACCCGTTTCTGGAGGAAAAAATTTATATATCACACTTAAGCCTGACCAAAGGCCATAAAACATTCGGGTCATTACATTTTTAAAATATTCTGCAACCAAAATATCAATTGTGTGGAAAATGTTAGCATGCGACATTACGCCTTTTTGAAGTTATAGTTTTTTTTTCTGTGTGGTTTAAAAGTGTTTGACGGTTTATGTTATCGTAGTAATTGGGAATTAAACTAGAGACGTTCATAACGTCTGAAGAGACGTGCCGAAGGTCTCTTCAAAATAGCTCGATGTCCCATTCTAAAATTTTGCACAAAATTCCTATTTTGGATATTTCATAACCTCAGGTCACGGTAAAAAATGATATATTTTATATATCATCTGATATTCTATTTTTTGTTCCAAAAACGAGTTTATGTATTGGGTTGTTCGGAAAGTAATTTCGTTTTTTTTATATAAAAATGAAAGACGATTTTCTTATAGTGAATTAATATTTTATTCAATCCAATATTGTCCATTCTGATCCAATACCTTTTGCCATCTTTCTGGCAGTAGTATGATTCCACGCTCATAAAATTTTTGTTCTTTGTTGGCAAAAAACTGATCTAAGTGACTTTTGACCTCCTCATTTGAATTAAAGGTTTTACCGTCTAAAAAATTTTATAGAGACCGGAACAGATGATAATCTGAAGGTGCCAGATCTGGAGAGTATGGTGGGTATGGCAGTATGTCCCATCCAAGCTTAAAATTTTATTCCGTGTGGTCAAACTTGTATGTGGTTTTGCATTATCTTGTTGGAACACTATACCTTTCCTATTGACCAATTCTGGCCTTTTTTCTTCAAGTGAATCATTCAATTTGTCCAACTGATGACAGTACACTTCAGAATTGATCGTTCTGTTGCTCGGTAGAAGCTCGAAATAAACGATTCTTTTGAAATCCCATCAAACAGATAGCATAACCCTTTTTTTGATGAATATTGGCTTTCGAAGTGCTTTGAGCCGGTTCATCTTTTCTATTCCAGGATCTTCTGCGCTTAACATTGTTGTAGACAACCCATTTGTCTTCCCCAGTGATGATACGCGTCAAAAATGGATCATTTTCTTGGCGCTTGAGAAGCAAATCGCAAACGTCAATGCGACGGCACAAATTGTTTTCCGCAAGAAGATGAGGAACCCAAATGTCGAGCTTTGAGGTTAAACCTAGCCGTTTCAAGTGATCATGAACGGTCGAATTCGATAAATTTAATCTCTCAGCGATCTCACGAGTTGTTATTCGCCGGTTTGCATCAATTAATGCCTTTATTGTGTCTTCATCAGCTTCAACTGGCCTTCCAGAACGTGGTGCATCTTCGAGATCAAAATTGCCGGATCGAAATTTTGCAAACCAGTTTTGGCACTGGCACTCACTTAACACATCTTCCCCATACACATCGGATAATTTTTTTCTTGCTTGAACAGCATTTTTACCTTTTCTATAGTAAAAAAGTAAAATATGCCGAAAATGCTGTTTTTTACTTTCCATATTTAAAACTGTATCAACGAAAAACTACTGTGCAGAATCAATTGAATTTTTTCACAAGCAAGCCTTGCTATACCAGCTGTAAAAATACATATGATTATGCGGCTTAAGTGTGAAGTTGGTTGTGAAAAAATACAATTAAGTCCTCTGTTGGGAAAAAACGAAATTACTTTCCGAACGACCCAATAGCTGCAATAAATTTATACAAATTTTTTTAACGTAGGTAATGATAAATCAAGAAACAAAATAAGAAATATTTCTATTTTGTAAAATTATTGTACTCGGATAAAGTATAAAAAAAGAAGATATACTTATTTTTTGGATAGCTGAACTGGCGTGGAATGTCTCATGCACGTATATTTCCATGTTTTCCTTCCTAATAGAGGAAGATTGTCTTAGCTGTCTACGTCTTGGTAGTACCTCGTGTCAGCAGACTTGTATAAAGTCGTAAGGAGGCTTTCATTATTATTAATTTATATTTATCATGGTATCGACGCGCTTTGACACAATTTATATTTATCATGGTATATCGTGTGTCTTGATACCTTATTGGAATAAGAGAACTTCTGATTCTACTAATAAAGCAGTAGATGTGCTCAATAATTATTAATAAATCTCGGAAAAATGTTATTGAAGATCTTCTCAGACCGTCTCTAAATAATAAGGTCAAGTAAAACAACTCTTATAATGTAGGAACTATAATTGCTCAATGTAATCACGTGATATACGATTATATCTCGGATAGTCGTATATCGCAGCAGATCACAGAATCGTGATATCGTTGATACTTATACGACCGTGTTATTAAAACCTACATAGAATTCTACTCATATATCTCTCGTATAAAAGGGAATGACGTCTGTTTTTGCGTTTGCTTCAATCAAGAGACTTGAAAGCATTTTAAGACACGTGCGCATTGGCAATCGACACAAAGGAAAAATGGCCGTTAGAACTCATTGTCAGTAGGTCGAAAGTTTACAAACCTCCAAAATGACAAATATTACAGTATTAATAAATATTTGTAAAGGAAAGTCTTTTTAGAATGTGAACAATGGCTTGAATAATACAGCGTATAAGATATTCCAAAAAAAATATAGGTTATGACTGCTGTGGCGCAATAGTCAAAATTTATCCACCAGGTGTCATGGTGACTTTTATGATTTTCCAGTAAAATATTAACTACCATACTTACCGACCGACGATGAGACGCAACAAGACTTTTTACTCCAGCTACTTTTATTCACTTCGGTTTCTCTTTTGAATACATTAAACGTTAAAGTATATACATGGTTGTTGTCGATCGCACGGCCCCCGTGAACTGGGTAGGCGTTCGTCCGATCTCAAGTGGGTGACCTTTTGGAATTTGTGGAGGTTCTGCACTGTAGCAGGAGCAGTACCGTCTTAGATTTCTCACAATACATGGAACGCAACTGTGTATCGACCGGGGGGTTCGAGTACAAGAGAATCCTCCTATCCGCGTATCGCGAGGCTCACGATGATGAAAGTAAGTTTAGATTACACAGCAATGCAACGGCAAAAGTAGCAATGTTCCATGCTCTGCTGTCATGCTATGTTTACATATGCGCTAACGCAACGTCATGACTCCAATGCAGGCTGAGATGCATTGCGGTTAGGCGCGCATAGTAGAGTGCATGGTTTTCCCAGGTGGAACCCACACGGCTATTATATAGCTTTAGAGCAATATATATATATAAGAATGTACTTATAGGCGACATGGGTGCGTCCGCGGTTTCGTTTATGCGATGCCGATAATATATTCTACAGATGAAAGAGACAGTGATTATCTGTCACAGGATAATTTATTGATTTCATTTTGTATTCTACGATTCGTTCTTGTGTTTCTATTTTTTGGTTGTCACTTTTATCGTTGTGATGTGTTACTTGAAATTTTTGAATATCTGTTGTTAAAAATGTTATAAGTTGTTGAGCATTTGCTGAGACACGTTAAGACACTGAAGATATAGATCTAGTAAAGGAACCTCTCCCCCGCCCCCCGCCGCTTTTTTATAGCCATTAGCCGTTGAAAAATCTACTTTTTAATTGGCCTCCAAATATTACTATTTGTTTACCTACTAATAGTAATTACCCACAAGTAGAAGAAAGTAGTTAGCGAAACTAATAATTGATTCCGACAACCAACCAGAATTTTTAGCAAAGCTCCAATTACTCAGTTGGCTACAGGAACTAGAATGTCTTTCGTAGAATACCAGTAGTCTTTAATATGAAATTAGGCAATGTATTTACAATGGATAATATCAGAATCATTTGGCAAAATGATTCAACAATTTTAGGTCATGATTCGACAATTTTAGGTTAATTTTAGACAATTTGGTCATTACCAATCATCTTCGTGTGTAGAATGGCAGTGAAGTGACGTATTTGGATGTTACAGGCAATCTATCAAGTTAGTTCTCCTTAGAACTAACTCGATATTTTCAGTATATGCTAACCGCGAGTTACAAAAACAATATCGGAGATGTATTCTCATAAGAACTAACTCGATAGGTTGCCTGTAATATCGAAATACGTCACCTCACGCCTCGTAATGCAAAACGAATTACGATTAGTCGTAGAAACCAAGTCATTGGTCTTTTGTCCTGTTTGTCGCAAACCAATTAAGAATAGTTGAAAATAGTTGAGAATATTTCTCCGATTTTGTTTCTGTAACTGGCGGTCCGCATATACTGAAAATGGTTAACTCAACAACATTTTTGCCTTTAAAAATATGCATTGTTCAATGTCATTGAAGACTGATCTTAATGGTAACAAATAACCGTAAATGGATTTTTTATTGTCTTTCATTTCTTACCATTGGTAATTAATGACCCTCCTTATTATTGGGTTAAAACGAATATTTGTCAAAGGATTTAAACTTAGGAGAGGTCCGGAATTAAATATAGAACGGTAACTTGGTTTCGATTCGAAGCAATACTCTACGATTCATGAGTTTCAGTGAATAAAAAGTACGCAAAGGTATCTGACGTACACATTACTCTTCGATTTTTATGATGATTTAGCTGACTCAACTCCCATTACCGTGTAACGATACTTGCCTTGCGTACAAGTAAACGATTCGAATGAGAGGAATATATAGGTGACATCAGCGCAATGATTAGTACTCGAGTATTCGGTACCAGAACAATCCGCAATCGATCCCCGGTGATCACCATATATTTTCTCTTTTCGATATTTTGGCAGATCATCGTCAATACCATTCTACACACTTCCTCAAATTATCTGTCCGGTCATTACAACCGTTATATTGTTACATTAAATCAGACATAATAGAACCACTGAAGATTTGTATTTCGCAAATAAATGTATGGTTCAACACTCTTATCTGTAATTAATTTTAATTCGAATTGACAAAAACCTGCCTTTCGTGCGTAGTTACCATATATTTCATGTGCATTGTCTTAATGGGAAACTATAGTGATTTTTATATCAAAAACTTTTTTTCTTTCTAATTTTTGCATAATTTTGGCTTAAGGCTCGTGTTGACCGGACGAAGGGTTTGAGAAAGTCTGTAGAATGGTAGTGCCGATGATCTACCGAAGTAACGAAGAGAGAAAATATATGGTGATCACCGTGGATCAAATTCAAATTGTTCTGGTACTAAGTGCGTTAACCACCGCGCTGATGTTACCTATATACTCCTTTTATTCGAATCATCTACCTACATGAAAGGCAGGCATCGTTACAGGCTGTTCAGCACAAGGTTGTTAAAATATTGAACTTTTGAAAGTAAAAAATATTTCGCGACGGTGAAAGTTCGAAAAGAAATTACGTGACGAGTGAGGATAATTATAACGAATAATTATCTTCATGTCCACGACTCTTGTTGACAAACTACAAAAGTAAATTGTCACTCGATAGCTTTTATGATAACAATAATAATTTTAGTTTTTTACAGACGTTGATTACAAAGATATGTTATGTTGAAAAGAAAAAAAGTACAAATACACGATTTCCCGTATTAAGGAACGCGGTAGCGTCGCGATGTATTTGTCCGATAAATCGTTGTTCCTGAAAACTTTGATTTTCAACATTAAAAAAATCTCTTGTACATTACCTTTCGGTGGATTGGATTGAAACTTGGCCCATATCTTCATAAACACGTTATCTACTATTTGTATTGCCGATTTTTCAAATATTCATTAAGGTATTAAAATTGGAATCCATATATTTAACAAAACTAGAAAAATAAAAACACCTTTCGACCTTTCGGTACGAAAAAAAAATTCCAAATTAAATATCGACAATCCAGCAATACGGATTGTAGATTAGGATTTAAACTAAGCCATCAAGCAGGCCTCAGTCAGTACAACGAGAAGCACTGCCCAAAGAATTTATTAAAACTTAAGCCACTTTTTTTCTTACCTGGATATTTCAGCGAATAATGCATAAAATATAATGACATTTTCATAATTGTAAAGAAGATAAATAAAACTCAAAAGGATGTGAAAGTTTCGTGAAAAATATTTGACAACAGCAGACAGTTTAAAAGTCACTGTAGTATCTCCCTAACGCTTATTTTCGCATATTATATTGCAACACGTATGAGAATAACAACACACGAAAGGTTTGTTGTTTAAACAGGTTTTAACAGTGACGTTGACATAACGTATTTGTACTGAAAGCAGCGATTTTGTGAATGAGGGTTTGATATTTGAACCCGACGAAAATGTTATTTATAAAAATACAATATTCTCCATTAATGGTTGCATGCATACGTACTAGATCTACATGTACGTAGCAATATATTGTATTTGAATGTCGAATGCTTCTCTTCAATGGGTCTCTTTGGAATAGTTGAATCCTATAAGAGTTTTTGCATATAATTGTAATGAATCGAGCGTGGTGTTGCACCCGAGCCCGTTACTAATCAAACTAGCGGAACTAAAATTCAACGGAGCTTGCTACTATCGGATGGCCCAGTAATATTAGTTCAATATATTATTGCGAGTAATTATATTTCGAGTTTTAATAAAGATGTCAGAATTACAAAAGGATACATTTTTACCTTTGTTCATGTGTGTTAATACTTAATTTTACTGACTCTCATAAATACAGTAACGATGCATCGACAAAACTCTGATCTATACATTATTTTTTGTGAACATAAAGGTTAGGCTTCGTTTGGCTACACAAAGTAACGCCACATGTAACTAGAATACTAAAATTTGAGATTTATAATATTTGTCGTGGCCCAATTGAACTTAATTATTTTTCTGATTTCCTTTAAAACCAATAACTACTTTAAAGTAATGCACGAGCTAAACGTATAGCGCATACTCTTCGACGGTAATTGGTAATTAGATTATAGCGAGGGTGATGCATTGTTGATAAACGTAAATCATCAAATACTGTGTATACGTTGGCGTAGTAAAGTTCTGGTCAATAGTATTGCCAAGATATTAAAACTTTTATCTCCGCTGATGTTCACAATAGTCACAATATTAATATCAAACAGTTAATGTCAGGTATAATACGTCAAAGAAATGTAATTTTCAATACCTCGCATAATTAACTCGTGAATAAATCGTTTATTTGGCACGTACGTGCTTGTCTTGCTATGTACATGTACAGAGACAAGGGTTTCACCGTGAGCAACAGCAGTGTAACATTTTTCACGTAACCGGGGAATTGTATTTTAGTGAAATGTGATTACACGATAATGGATATAACAGAAAAGTAAATAAACAGAAATTAATTTTTTTCCTTTGAGGTCCGATCGAGGGTTGATAACTTCGTACTTCTTTTCGGCGACTTTTCGGGTATGATATATATATATATTAATCGTTATGAAATATCTATTACTGCGATATGACATTACCGCAGTGACGTGTATAGATGTAGACATGTGTCAGCTAATAACCATACAGTGTTTGCTGGTGATGGTGGACTATATGGTATCTAGGAGATCAGCTCGGATGTTTTTTTTCTTTAAATTAATTTACCAGTGACTATGACCTCCGTATCCATGACCGTAACCAGAATGAACCGCAGCCCCATGACCAGCACCGTGAGCAGTAATCTTTCCTGAGGGTCCAGCGATGACGACGGAACCAGCGTTAGGACCCGAAACTGCAGCGCCACCAGCATGGGGACCAGCTACTACGGCACCGTGAGAAGAGGGACCAGCGAGAACAACACCATGGGCAGCGGGTCCGGCGAGAACGGCACCATGAGAGGCGTGACCAGCGGCAACGATACCGTGACCTGCACCACCCAGACCGTATCCACCATGACCTGCGCCCAGTCCGTATCCACCGTGACCGTATCCTGGATAATAAAAGTTGGTAATAATAATTGGTGACTGATTGTGGTTATTGCATCGTTATCATTTCTATGTGCAACGAAAAGAAATCCCATGTTGAAAATGCTCAACTTTCCCGTTTCAACGATCATAAAATATTTGCAATTATACATTTTTGACAAAAATCCAGAGTTTATCAACGAGATATCGTTAGCATTTGATTTTCTGATTAATTTGCATAAAACGAAGTCGTTTTTCTTTGTTGGGTTTTGACTGAATCATAATGTTATAACTCTAATGTCATTCTAAAAGGAAAAAGAATTCAAAATCGTAACAAAAAATTCATTTTCCTTAAAATTTGATAACAAATTGGCACAAGATAGATTTATTTTAATAATTAGAAATATTCACTTCGCCGGTTTATTTATTTATTAAATCTTCGGTTATCCATGAGGGAAGCACATCAAAGCTTATATTGGGGGTTATTCACGATAAGCTTCTCGAATGCTGACTTACCGCCGACCACCGCCGCTCCAGCATATCCGCCATGTCCGCCAGCATAACCGCTGTGTCCTCCGTAACCGCCGTGTCCTCCGTGAGCGCCATAACCGCCGAAACCGTATCCTCCATGGTAAGCGCCGTCATAAGCACCACCATCATAGCCTTCGACATGAGCTGGACCAGCGACGGAAGCTGTTACGACGGCGGGGCCAGCAACAGCACCTGATACATGTACGGGTCCTGCTACGGAACCCGACAAATGGGACGGACCGATGGTGGGTCCAGCGAGGGCTGAGGCACCGACATGAGGTCCTGCGACGCTAGCCTGTCCGAGGATAGGACCGGCCAGGGCAACTCCGTGGGCACCGTAGGCTCCGAACCCGCCATCGTAAGCTCCGTGACCAACTCCGTAAGCACCGTGACCAACTCCGTAAGCTCCGTGGCCAGCTCCGTAAGCTCCGTGGGCTCCATAAGCTCCGTGACCACCGTGACCGGCACCAAAAACAGCTCCGCGACGTTCGCGCGTAGGACTCGCAGCTACTACGCCAAATACAGCCAATGCTACGATCTGTGAACACATTTATGTTACTTTTTGTTTTGTTTTCTTCTTGATATTTAGTGCTACGCTGACTGGTGTTGCTTTGTTTTTACTGTGGTGCAAGCTATTGTTAGCAGCATGGAACTGAATTGTATTGCACAGTTAAACACTTATAGTCACACTGTACCGGCGTTATCGCTGTACCTCGCGATTCAAAAATACTTTTGATAATATGCGAGAACAAAGAAAATCCTTCAGTTCAGGCATATAGTCGCACTCTTATATTGATCTCCACCCGTTGAGTACTTACAAAAGACTTCATCTTGCTGACTGTCGCTCGTTGAGTATGCCATGGAACGCGACTGTCCAACCTTATATACCTTAGATCACGAGGTTTGCAACCGCGCCCCCGCGCTTATCCCTTCAAATCATATCCGTTGATGGGAGGTGTTCACCCGTTTCGCAAGAAGGTCACTGACGCCACGCCCAACGTTGCCGAGAACCACCATCCATTAGCCCCCCCATTTGACGTCCTTCAGCTTCGGGGTATCTCGAGAAATTCCCCGCATGTAGTGCTTATGGGCAATGATCGTTACGAATATGAATAACGCGATTCCGGAACTGCAACCGGACTCTGTAATGCACGTGTACGATCAACAGCTATCTTTACAACAGATGAAGGTGATATTACAAAACCAATCAGCCAGAAAACAACGTGTCTGTGCCAATATCGTAACGACTATGCAATTTTCATAATCGAACAATTTATAGAAAAATGTTGAATTTTCCATTCTTCATTGAGATATGCTGGAACTTCGAATTCTTCGAGTTGTCGATATTCACCACTTCATTAAAAGTGCAACGTAAAATGATTTAATTAAATTAGGAACGGAAGGAAGGTTTGTTTTCGTGAAAAAACAATTCAAGATTTCAATGTCACAGTGATCAAATGACTCTAAAATGTCCAGAAACCACTATTAGAAAAACTGTCTGGCTGTGTGAGTGTATGTGCGTGCGCGCGTGTGTGTGTAAGTCAGGCTTGTAAAATACAAATCTCAATAAACGTAAGATCATCTTTATTAATCTATCTGAAGTTTGGCACGCAAATAGAGAAGTAGCGCTCCTTTGCTTGTTATAATTTACGCAATTTTTGTAATACCTATTAAAATGAGATCAGATTTAAAAATTTCATAAAATGTTTGATCGAGCTAATGGAAATTTTGAGCTATGGGGATTAAATTATTTATATTAGGTTTAGATTTAGGGACGATATGAATTTCTCGAATTTTAATAAAAGTGAATATCAAGACAATTATCGAAGCCAAATATCTCAGTTGATTCTATCAGCTTCTTCAGTCTTCTCTAATTTCTTAATATTTCGAACTCACGAGGTTATAGAAAATATGAAAGATACCTTTAAATGTTAGAAACGCAGCAAACATGTTTTTTTCGCAGCACAGTAAGCTGCCTCTGTAATGAATCTAATATTATGCTAAGAATGTAGTGCGTAAGGGTCTACTTTTGGTTTCCTATTTTGTTAAAAAAAATCTTTATCACGAAACGATACGTGTTTCTGCGTATCGTCGTCAGTGTACTTCATTCGACATTTTGTACTATTACTACGTAAGGTGATCGTCATTACGTGAACGTAGAGTTCACATTAGCCATGCTAACATGCATTGCAGTCCATTCCTGGTACTTCGATGTTTTCACACGCTTCTCATTTTTTTTGCAATTGATCACACCGTGCAATTACTCTATTTCAAGAACTTGAGGATTATCTCGGTATCGATGATATTGGCCGATGAGACCAAAAGGTCAGAATGAAATAGTTAATAGAGACAATCAGATACGGTATAACGTACCGCAATATCCAAGTATCTTAAAAGTGTCGGAGAGAGTGAGAAAATAGTGAAAGAGTATTGGAAAAATGAGGGCGCGGGCTACAGGATCGCATTCTGCAACGATAGTTTCCTTCGGTCTGCAATTAGCGCGATCACCCTAGCGGCTCGATAGATGGTTCATAAGATGGTTCGGGCACTCTTCGCTTGGCATGAAGTGTAGCGAACTCGACCTTTAAATCACCGAGTGTTACGGAAGACTACGTCTTAAGCAAACCTATTATTCCGCTACGGGCTTAGGTTCACCTAGGATCAATCCAGTTCAGTAAGGGGTCCACAAAGAGTAACCATTGACCGATCAGCCTTCGTGTAAAGCGTATGCTTAAATAATATTTCTAATAGAGTTGTTTCATTGAATCAACTTTTACAATTTTACGAGATAAGATGAGAACAAAATCCGTGTTATAATCTTTTTAAATATTTGAAAGAATTCCCGCGAAAAATAAAAAATACTTTTTTACCATCAAAAATGAGGATAAGAATTATTTATTTTCCTTGTTAATATGTTCTTGGAATTTTCAATTCTATTTCTTCGTGTTTCAGGGAATTCAAGTGTTCGAAACGATGGTACGGCGTCACAGCTCACGCAATCCAACAATACCATGTGAAACGACGAGGAAGAATGTATCAAAACGAGTTTGTCGATATGGATATATAACACAAAGCCTGCAACAATTCACATAGGAATAGGATATTGGAGCTGTTGCGAATAATTCGAGAGGAACGGGGTCGCCCGATCGAACGTGATCCTTGCTAATGGTGAGACTGACATTTCCATTCATTGTCTGCAACCATTGCAGATGCAATTTACCCGCGACGGTGGTCTCGGTTGAAAAGGCTTTGGTGTATGAGAGCAAACGCCGCGGGTTCAACTAATACACGAGATAGACTACGACCTCCCGAGTGCTCGAGACCACCGCTCGAAATCTTAGGTCTCAGGGGCAAATGATACATTTTAATGCGGCGTCGATTGATTATTATATTTATTCTTTTTACTGACGCATAGTTGCAATCTAATGCAGGCGAAGCTATTATTTCACATTATAGTTGTCATGCAACCTTGGCCGCAAAACATATTGTCTACGTATTCCAACCAATGTATATGACAAAGGTTACCGGTTCAGTGAAGACCAGGGCTAGCTAGTGAAATAATTAGGTAATTTCGATTAATTGCATTTTAACCATTTTTTAATCCATATAAGGTAATAACAACTTATCGGCTCTTTGATGGATAGTGAAATGTTTTATTAACTTAGCTATATTATCTGACATAAATCCTGAAGAGAAGCGATTGTTTGGATAACGGGAAAATGGATATATTTATTTTAGCAGCGAGGATTTATCGGCTAAATAGCAACACGTATCATTTAAATTATAAAATCTACTAAGGTAACCTCCAGTTTTGCTGCGAAACACTTTTATTTTAGACGTAAAATTTCCTTTTTTTTAAACAATGCTTCAGTTCGGTAATCTTCCAACATGGCATCTTTTTTATTAAAGTGGGTCGTACATTAGAAGCTTTTTAAGATAAAAATCTGGATTTTCAACATGTTACGGAATTGTATAGCGATGTTCGATATTTGAAGTTTGAATTAGACGAATCGTATAATTTTTAAGATATAAAATCGTTAAGTTTACATTTTTATATACATTCCTGTTGTTAAAGTACAAAACACACCCAGAATGTGACGTGTATACATATTCAGATCCTTGTAATTGAAGAAAGAAAAAAGAAAAAATAGGAAATTATATATATTTAACCATTCTGAATAAGACAAAATTTAAAAAACATTAATTGATCACAAGTTAAGAAAGAAATATCGACGCAAAGTTGGTCTAAACCTCAATGCAGCAGGCAGAATACGCTTTAGCTTGCTGTCACTTGTTTATCGCGGCCAACGCTTGGTTACTCATTGCGAAATCTCGTTATTCCGTTATTATTACTCAATTGAAAGTTCTTCAGAATGAAGACACTACTTTTAAACGTTGTATATCGTAAGAATTGATTTTTTACCTTCAACTAACTTAACACGATTCAGCTCTGTAAAGGTTTCTACCACAAAATCCCTGTTGTCGTAATTATAGTTCTAGCACATTAACCGTATAGTTGTTGCAAATAATCATATAAGCATTGAATTCATGTGATTCAATGATCAAGAGAATAAAAACAGGAGGGTTGACAAATGATAAAATACTGACACGCTCCACTCCCAATGGAGTGAAAAGCTTTGTTCCTTTATTCAGTATGATTATTCTGTTTACTAACTTGATAGTTGGCTTCCTTTTGTCTAGGTTTTGTTCACATGATTAACGTTGGTTGGTCGTGAAAACCTGAGAAAGACAGTGACAATAGGGTTATGGTCAATAAGTATGAAAGAACTCCATTCAATTCCGAGATTTTTTTTCATGATTCACCTCTGTAGTTTCATCCACGGGCAGTAGACGTACGAAATCTCGTTATTCCGTTATTATTACTTAACTGAATGTTCCTCAAAGAAAATATATGCCTAGTTAATAGGTTCCTAACCTCCAATAATGTTCCTAGTCAAATAAAGTTTATAAATCTACTTTTACAAATTTAAACATACAAGATCTGAAAAATCCGTCTTTCCATAGGACGCCTCTCAAATATACAGTATTATAGTTATGCCCGCTATGTGGTTTATTATTACTATCATGTATAGTATTGTATTTAATTACCACGATTATAGATGATTGACCACAAAAGTTGCATATCGCAAAAATTGATTTTTTATCTTCAACTAGCTTAATAAGATTCAGTTCTGTACAGGTTTCTACCACGAAATCCCTGTTGCCGTTATTATAGTTCTAGCATCTTAGCCGTATAGTTGGTAGAAATAATCATATATATATATATATATTGGATTTATGTAAGTCAATGATCAAGGCAATGAAAACGGGAGGGTTGACAAATGATAAAATACCGAAATGCTCCACACCCGATGAAGTGAAAAGGTTTGTGCCTTTATTCCGTACCATTGTTCTGTTTACTAATTTGATAGTCTATTGGTTTCCTTTTATCTAGGTTTTGTTCACACGGTTAAAAACATAAAATCCTGAGAAAGACAGTGGTAATAGCGTCATTGGTTAGAAAGCACGAAAGGTCTCCGTTCAATTCCGAGTTTTCTTTTCATGATCCATCTCTGCAGTTTTATCCACGGGTAGTAGACGTAACTACTCGCCAGAAAACCGCATCAGAGAAGCATGCAAGTGTCTGTGTAGTTGCAATCGTACTTTACGCTGAGATAATTTGATGTTGATTTGTTTTATTCAGATGTAGATCTAGCTAAAACGTGAATCTTGTGAAGAAACAAGATTTCTAACTTCTCGATGTAATTCAAATGATTGTTGAGAATGACAAACATTTATTTATTATTGTAATTCGAAAAGTACACTATTCGAGAGATTACATGTTGCTTATATCACTTAATATTTTACAATAACATATGCGTGGGTAAAATATAAATAATGTTAACGGGAAACGCGGTAGCGTCTCGAGACGAATACATTTGATAACCTTACCGATCAACCAGTAAAACGCGTAAGGCTCTTTTACAACGAACCAACTTACTTTAGCCATATTTTGAGATGTTAATATTGTCCTATTAATGAATTTAAAGATTTATAAATACATTTCATACCGCAGTTTGATACATTAACTCAAAATGTTTCATTTCAGAACAAAATTAATGCTGGCATATCAGAGATATGTTCGTTTATTTATTTAAAAAATACTATTTTTTCACTTTCTTCGCAGCATGGCACAGCATAAGGCTCAAAGCACCATCAAGGAGGTTCAGTAGGTCGAGAGATGCTAGGTCTTAAGGGTATAGGCACTAATGTGCAGTGCCGTAAGGGGCGACCGAGCAGCGATATCCATTTACTGCAAACAATTGCGAGTACCGTGGCTATCGAAATCCAAAAACTAAGTACATAATCGATCTGATTTTTGTTATGCTGCTTTATTGACCAGAACTTTGTTGAATCATTGTATTTTAACTTTTGCCTCTACAATTTCTCCAGAATTATAATCGGGCAAGACTTGCAATTAGCACATAGGCGATAATGACGAATGTAAATGGAGGCTCACGGGACACTAAAATATTATATGAACGGTGTAGGCTAAAAATTTTCAAATAATTCAGGGATATTTGCTACAGTAGCCCAAGCAAACATTAAATTAAGAGTCTTCTATGTTCTTTTGGTCGTACTTAACTCCTTATGATGGAACTGATTTAACGTTTTTATAGTTTAGTTAACAATTAGATCATTATTAATAAACATTATTAATTGTTAACTTAGTTTTTGTCGATGGAATATTAATAATTCATTAATAATTGCTAGTAGACAATAAATTATCGACATCAGCATGTTTTTACCTCGCAAAATATGTGATCAACTTCTTGAATACGTCGGATTTGATTATATTCTTAAGCCTAAGATGTTTAGGGAAGCCCCTGTGGATTGCAGTAAGGTTAGGACTAGGTTAGGTCTAGTTAGGAATCCCTATCGTGGAATCCCCGACAAAACCTAAGCAGGGCCCCATTGAGGAATCCCTACTGTGTATTTTTTGAACCTGGAGTGTTATTAGGGAAGCCTTTATGGATTGGGACATGGCCCTAGATTGGAATCCCTATTGCGGAAACCCTACTGAAGCCTAACAAGAGCTTATTCTTAATTGTGGCTCCTCGACAACATTTCATTACGGGAGTTGGGAGTCTGTGATACAAATTCTAGATTTTCCTGTACATTTCTCTCCACCTTTTTAACCTTCTTAAGGGAATAAAATATCAAAATATTATCATATAATTATAAAATATAAAATAATGGTCAATGATTGATAAATGACAGTAAAGTATAGTTTGAAACTATTGACGGAATGATTTCATATAGTAACGTAGTCCTGAGAATTTATTAAGGGACATGGTACCGTAACGAGACCATTTTTTTGGTTGATCAATAACAGCTTTTCAAAAATAAAGCGTAGTGTACGACCAAAATGAATCCTAATAGTCTAATTGCACGTAATTACACGGAGATTACATAAATGTCTAAAAGTCATCAGAGTCTTTAAAATATGCCTCACGTCCTCCACGATGTCATAACACATTACAATTACATTTGTTTTTATTTTCCGCGAATATGTAATGTAAAAAAAATTAAAGATGCACATTGTAATAAGAAACAAGGATGCAAAGTAGAACCTTGCACATTGTCTCCCTCTTATTTTCTACATTTTACATAGCTATCTTTATGAGAAAGTATAGTGATCAATTTTGGCTTCCTCATAAAGGAAACTTTGTTGAAAAGGTGGGAAATAATGAGGAAGCACCTGAGCTACCACATTCTGCTTACATGAACTAAACTTTGACAAATTTTGAATATTACATAGATTAAAAATGACAAACAACCTCACATCTCATTGTTTTAATATATTTTAACAAAAATTGTAGATAATAAGGTTATCTTATTATGTAACTATGGTGTGACAAATGTGAGATCGATTGTTTAAGTTATTTTCAAAATCCATTCATTCTGCAATCTATGGAAATATTTAGTTAAACAAGGATGCAAGTTTTCAATTTGCACATTCCCTCCTCATTATTCTCGGTCACCCCTTGATTCTCCTTTATGGATAATGGTTATTTCAATTCTAGCTTTCTCGTGGAAAAAGTGGTATGAATAGATTCAATAGAATAGAAAAATTATTCAAATTGAAAATTTCTTTAAGATTAAACCTCTTAATCGATTCTCACCATATGCAAGATCAAGCATCCTCGTGCCTTAGCCGATTTGTATGCCAAGTTTCAGTTTTGTAGATAACAATTTACGAAAGTTAGAACAAAAATAGACTTTTTTTAAAATTACAAACAATCACGATTCAATATAATCTGAACGCCTTGATCGATTTATGCCAAACTCAATACCGTACAACCTTGTCCTCTGGTTTATTCACATAGAAAGTTTTTATTCGATAGATAAAAATTTACGAAACCTGGAGAACGGACTTTCTTCTTTCGAAAAATTCAAACAACCATAAAATTAGACACCTGTTAGTGATTTGGATTTGGAAATTTAGACATTTTGTCTAGCTATGATTTCTCGACGTTTTGGGTCACATCAGTGACAAAATTGAAAATAGCAAATTTCACAAAATTCGAATGGTTTTATCGATTTCGTCCAAACTAATATTTAGACGCTCAGATTTATTTGTACCAGGTCTATAAATATGAAACCGGAATTTTTGTATAGAAAATACATGTTTATTGTATGAAAATGATAAAAAATATTTTATTCGAAGTATTGCCCATCGCCATCTATACATTTTTCCCACCTGTCTCACAATTTGTGGATGCCACGTCAAAAAAACTGTTGCTTTTTGAGGCAAACCAGACATCGAGCCATTTTCGTATATTTTCGTAAGAAGTAAAGCGCTGCTCAGTAAGTGCGTGTCCCATCGATGCAAATAAGTAATAATCGGACGGAGCCAAGTCTGGTGAGTAAGCCGCATGCCAAAGTATTTCCCAACTAAACGCCTCAATAGTTTCCTTGACCAGTTTTGCTGTGTGTGATGGTGCATTATCGTGAACCAAAATCACTTTGTGTTGCCTTTTTTGATATTGAATCGATCATTTGTTATCGGTAGCGTTCAGTATTAACGGTTTCGCCAGGTTTTAGCAGCTCATAATAGATCACACCCTTCTGATCCCACCAAACACAGAGCATTGTCTTCCGTCCATAGCGATTTGGCTTGGCAGTCGATGTCGATGGTTCGCCTGGAGTTACCCATGATCTTTTATGCTTAGGATTCTCAAAATATATCCACTTTTCATCGCCAGTCACAATTCGATGGAGAAATGATTTTCTTTTGTACCTGGCGAGCAGCATTTTGCAAGTGGTTTTTCGGTTCTCCTGCTGTCTTTCATTCAGTTCATGTGGAACCCATTTTCCCATCTTCTGGATCTTTCCCATGGCTTTCAAACGTATGGAGACGGCTTCTTGTGTCACATTTAATTGATCCGCGAGTTGTTCTTACGTTTGAGCGTCATCCTCATCCAGCAATGCTTGCAATTCGCCGTCTTCAAACTTTTTCGGTGGTCTTCCCCGTTCTTCGTTTCTCACGTCAAAATCGCCACTTTAAATTTTTTAAACCACTCAAAGTCCACTCTTTGTCTTTTTCTCTATCTACGCACGCACGCGCACATTGAACATTTATTCTACATTCGTTTTTTGATCGTTTTGGTTTATTTTAAAGACGTTTACATGAATAATACTTTTGTATTCCACCGAATCCCTGTGTTCGATGTCTGACACTAGTCATTCAGTAACTCTACATGATATTAAATAATCAAGAAAATCGAAAATAAAGTGTTTATCTATATCAAAAAATTGTATATAGAAAAATAAAGAAACTTGCTAAAAAATTTAATAAATATTTCCCTTGGCATAGCTTATGATAGTCTAATTCATTTGTTTAAAAATGAGCGCGCTATAAATCCTCTTACTCAATGCAATTCGCAGATATAACGTAAAAGTTACAATTTTAAAAAATAGGAGTAACCCTAAAGTGAATGGCTTTTTCGATAAATCGTTGTAAAAGACCGCGTTACTAGTGAACCACAATATATCTTGATATCATATATCAAGTATAATCTGTCAAATTGACATGGAATTGCTCCTATTGTTATCATTCTCGTACATAGCATGTTAGACTTCGTAATTAATAAACAACGTATACTTGACAATACGAGCCTTGGGTATTTTCATTTCATTTCATTTCATTTGTTGATGTACTTGTCCCATGATTTTTACATATTGTGTGTGTTTCGGAAATAATTGAGTGTCATTTAAGTTAAAGCAAGTTTCTTTAATTGCCGAAGTATCAATCAACTGTTTCCATAAAATATTGAAACGCACGATTTGTATTCTTGAAAGCACGATCCTTAACACGAGGCTCTAATTTCGCATGGAAATCTTTGAAGGTTGGAGTCAATCCATGAATATCACATAGCTGAAATGAAAGCACAATATTCGTCGATATTATTGGATATTTGGAGAACAGATATACACAGTAATGTCAATGACTGGAATCTCATAAAGAAATTTAATTGGGGCTCTTACGTGGCCTCTTGAAATTTGCCCTAAATCTATAAAGGGCCCAGTATAGAAATCTAATGATTGCATTATTAGGTTAGACATGTTTAACTGTATAGTCTTTAAAGATTTTCTTGTCAAAGCCCATAAAGGCTTCTCCATTAACCACCTAATGAACCATCAAAGAAAGTTGATGAAAAATATTTATTTACGCTTATTTCAAGCCGATGCGTTCCATTTAAGAAAAAATGTAAAAATGATTTGACATTCCAATGAATGAGACTTGTATTATACTTTAGATATACGCCAGGTGTTCTCCTGGTGCTATGAATTGGACATTGTGTTGTTGAATTGATAGTTACCGCTAATGGTTCTGAAGAGCTTTGGCCACTTTTCTGGTCAATTTCCTTGATTGCCCGTACCATGGCGGAATGTCCTTTGCGACTATTGCGATGCTACCCTACGACTCGACATCACCCATTGACGACAATTATTAAACCAATTTCGAAGACTTTAGAGCCTTGTATGAAACCGAGGTTTGGTCAGATGGAACATCGATCGATCCACAACCGAGATCGTATGCCGACGTAGCCATCCAGTTATTTACTTTGGTTGAAACTGCCGTCTGCCCAAAGTGGTCATCCCCCGAGACTTGCTCTAGTTTGCTACTGGGGCAATGATTGCTCGAGAGCTTGTCGCGAGTTCCTCTTGCAGTCGACCCATCGCGCCGGGTGCTTCAACGGTAATTGCAGCGAACCATAATTGCTAGAAAATCAATTAGATACAGAACACGAGTAACTAACTGAAACAGCGAGTAGCGTGACGCAACAATCTGCTTGTTATAATCGAATAGTGAAATAAGTGTATTGGTTAATCCCCAAAATAGCACATGGTAAGTATCTCGGTTTCCAGTCTATATGTCTGTCTCTCGATTTCTATCCCTCGATTTGGAATTCAAAAGTTTTTATCATTAAGTCATTGCCCAATTGCGCATAGCATACTCGCAATGATTTTATCGAGTGAATACCATTTCCTCTCAACAATACTCATGGACCGTACTCTTTAGCCAAATATAATAAAAGTATTTCTATTAATTGTCAAAATGTTGATTACGTTATGATGTTCTACGATTTTGAAGACTACTAAATTTGACTTTGATACATTCGTAAACAGTTTAAAAAGTTTGCGGCGTTTATTTTCAACCGATAACAAAAATTTAATAGATTAACCATCGGTACTCACTCTCCAACCATGTCACTTCATGCTGGCAGAACAGTTAACGCTCTGCTCGTGGAAACAGGAGTTACATGTCTGCCGTGTGCAGTCGATTCGACGTCATAGAATGATTCCAATTCTCCGAATGATGATAAACTCATTCCGTTGTAATGCAAACTGGATGGCACCCGATATCAAATGTGATTAATTTTGTCGAGGCTTTCGTTCAGTGATGTTGTTTTCGGTGTTTTACGATCGTTATCAATGGCGGAATCTGAAACTAATTCCTCGTTAGAGTCGAAGTAACCCTGTGATTCCTCTTAAACTATCTAGTATCTCAAGTAGATATATCAATACCATTAAAGCCATTATTGATTAATTTAGATCTATGAACTCGGTCTTTTTATAAAGAGAATTTATCTGACGATTTAAAGTTTCCAGAGCAATAGTGTGGACTTATTCCTTTTGATGTTAGATATTTTTAATAATAATTATCTGCCTATAAGTGGATATGCATAACGTATTATCTACAGAAAGTATAATAGTGCTATCTACCTTGAACACAAATAACTAATTCGGATCCGCTGCTAGTTTGGTAGGAATGAATTCGGTGTACACTCCATGTTTGATTCGTGGCAGGATCACGAAGTGATGAGATACGTAAAATCAAGTACGGTTTTGTCGGAATTCAATTATATTCTGATCTGTTCAGTAGTATATGAGGCAAACCTCGAGTAGGTGCCGATTAAGTCAAGCAGGCAAGAAATTATGTGAAGCATACGTTATCGACCAGTCCACCAGGAACTAAAGCCTTTTGGAAAGTTATTAATTTATGACGGTGCTTCTACGTAACCTCCGATTCACCGAGCTTTACCTGAGTAATAGAGGGATCTCGTATTATAGTTGACAGTCAAAGTCAAATTCAAAGTAATATCAAAGCCGATTAAATTGGTTCAACGAATCCTTAATTCCATTCGTCAATACCTCTAAATGATGTTGGTCCACGCATCTGTTGGAACATTTGACCTCCACACGGCATTTTGCTTCTGATCGGTTATGCCTGTAATGAAATATCAATAAAGTGGTTAACCTTCTGTTTCAGATAAAATATTAACAGGATTTTCATACAATTTACGAATAATTGCAATGCAATGCAAGACACGAGGAACGTAGGAATCGAAGATACTGGTGAGTCTCCAACTTTTTTTGGCAACTTCCACCGAAAATCTTTCTCATTAGCAATTAATATTTTATGTAATGTTAATAATATTTATGCATCTTCCAGCTTGCCTCGTATTCTCGACACACATACATTTCTCCCATTTCGATACCAAGCGTTCTCCACACTCGATACCCAAGCGCTTATTAGCGCGGTTTTTATCTCACAGGATACAAATCTTTACCTACCTCACTCTGATCGTTCTAACTCATCTGAGAATCATACAGCCGTAAAGTGATATTGAATATCGCAATTGCGAAGAAAATTCCCAAATACTTGTACTCGGAAATGCAATATCTATTTCTGACGGAAGTAAATTCACGTCACATTTGTCTGTAAATTCCACGTGTATACAAATTTTGATCATCTTCAAGTATAGTTGTTTCGAAAACTGCAACGATCTCCTTCGAAAGTTATATAATACCTCAGTCAGTATGTCACATAATCTTAACCCCAGATTACTAATAAGACCGCAAATATGCTCACTTAAAGAAAATTAAAGAACAGTGTTAAGTCGGTGTCACTTAGGGCTTATGTTATGATATTTTGGAAAATATATAATGCTATAATTATTCTTGTAAATTCTGCGGCTTCTGATTCAAAGTAGATTGGTGAATTGAAAATAATGGTTGTATACTGATGATGTAACGAATAAATTGCAGTAAACCGTGATTGGCTTACAGGTCATATTCTATAAGTAGATGAAGTACTTGTAATACTGCTTGTAGAGGAGGAAGCAGAGGAAGTGTCTACCTTTGGTAGAGCAGATCAATGAGTTTGTAGTTATTTCATCGCAGAAGAGATGCATTGCAACTATTGCAATGAGTGGAATATTAGGTATTGTATTAGGTGGTTTATATTATTTGCACGATGATGGAATATAATAATAAATAAGATGAAAGACAAGTGGTATTGAGTTTTAAATACTGATGCTTTATTTTATATAAAGTATTGTATAAATGTATAAAGGCTATAAATACGTGGTATCTATCTATGGTGGTGGTGGGGTGCTAGTAGTGATCGCATAGAAAGGGTATGACGAGGGCGGGCGGGGTCGGGGGCCGGCGGCGGCGCGCCTTCTATGTACATTCATTCACTCACGGGAACGGCTGACCTACCATAATCTACCGGTCTCCTTCACTAACATAACACGGGTACTTGTATGTATATGCATGTATATATATATATATATACTTCTATACTATAGACACATTGCGATAGGTAGCTCTGTGTTTTGTGTACATGGTATATATATATGTGAAGAAGTAGTAGGTATAGTAATAGTATATGGATATATATATATATATAAATATATATATATATACATATATATAGAGAAGACATATGCATGGACGAGTATGTAATAATAATATGTATGCTTGGGTGCGGCAGTGAGTATAACAACTGTGAGGAAACTTGCGATTCATCAACAAGGGATAGTATATGTGAGTGAGAGCGTCGGCCTTCGAAAGATGGAAGATGTAAGAGAAGTAGAGGAGTCGAAATGCAAACGAGAGACTTGTTCACAAAACAGAACAGGCTACTCGGTTGATTTCGACCTTGGAAGCGCCAAAGCTTGTCCTCCGACTGGGCTCATGGCGGAGCTGCCGAACCCAATTGATGGGCGCGACGGTCATGTTGGTCTCGAGCCCCAGCTTGAATCTTTGCCATATGTGTGCCAATGTTACGTAGAGTCGCGAGAGATGAATTCGCGTTAACATTCGATCGAGCCCTTTTTCACTAGCGTTGCACGATTTCGCGGTTGCGGTCTCACGATGAACTGGAAATTTACTAAATTTTCCCACGAAATTTTACTCTCATGGGTATGAACCGCTATTCGTGTTGCGGTTGATGGCAAAATGTCTGTTGAACGCAAATGTCTCTTTGTTTCTCTCGCGGTAGTCACTTGTATCGATGATGTACTCGTGTTGGCAAAGATTTCACGGTTTCGCGACACCGCGATTAGTGTCGGTTGCCGCTGAGCAACGAACGATTCGGTACTGATTGACTGGACTGACTCACTACTGACTGACTGTCCGACTGACTACTCCGTGGCTGCCATGCTCCGAGATTGGACGAAGCTTTGAGGAAGAAGGCGCAAGCGTAACGTGCGTTAAGGATCGTTGACCGGTATGACCGTGGTGGGTTTGCCGCCGTCGCCGAGCCGAGATCGCTGGGGTCTTAGACCGTCTTACCACTTGTGAATGGGGGCAGGGATGATAGCTCCGTGGGAGCCGAGTCCGGCGTGGATGGCGCCAGATGGTCCGTTGATGACAGCAACTCCGGCATCGTGTCCACCGATTCCTCCGGCAATTCCGGGACCACCTCCGATGACGGCAATGGCACCAGCACCACCGAATCCACCTCCAAGACCTGTGTAATCAAACGGTTGGTTTGTTAAGCTACCGATTCTCTATTATCCTATGGGAATATTATTAATGAAGATGCCGGAAGGTAACGTACCGCCGAATCCAGCACCGAATCCACCGGCGGGAGCGGCAGCAGCGGCGGAGCCAGAGCTACCGTCGTCACCGTTGATTCCACCGGATCCGGCGTAGAAAGCGACTCCACCGTAGCTGGGTCCGACGAGGTTAGCGGTAGCCTGGGAAGGTCCTACGAGGGTGGCGGTTCCCTGGGACGGTCCAACGAGGGTGGATGGGCCAGCAGCGGGTCCTACAAGGCTGGACGGTCCAGTACGGGGTCCTCCAATGGACTTGGCTCCCTCCTGGGGTCCGACGAGGTCAGATGGGCCGCTCTGGGGTCCTACGTTGGCCTTGGGTCCCTCCGCGGGTCCAATGTCGGACCTTCCACCGGTCACTCCTGTAACCCAGCAACCGTTAAGCATCACCTTATTCGTGGTAAGTTGTTGGAATCCATTAGGATCCTGATACTAACCACCAGAAACAATCTGTTGAACTCCCGCGGCACCAGCAGCGGCAGCAGCACCAGCAGCGTAGCTGGCACCAAGACCACCGGATCCCAAGCTAGCGGCTCCACCCTGAAGGGAGGCAGCGGTACCAGCACCAGCGGCGAGTCCACCACTGAGGCCAGCTCCACCGTGTCCGGCGTAGCCACCTCCATAGCCGTGTCCGGCATAACCACCTCCATAACCACCACCATATCCACCGTGAGCAATACCGGCACGCGCCGTTGCTACGGCCAGACAAGCGAACACAATCTGAAAGCATTGAGAGTATTGTTTCGATCAGTGAGAGTCTTTCTTATATGCCGATTGTGAGGATCGGAATGGCGAAACGGCTTCGAAAACTTTGATTCGACTCCCTTCGTGGAATTGTTATACTGTCACGATTACGTTACATCGCTGGCAGTACATGGTCTGAGATATTATACACTCTCGAATCGCTGGGGTCTGATTACGGAAGCTGGTACACGAGTCACGGAATGATCGTCATAGAGAATATAGATAGACAAACGCTGTTGAATTGAGTATACTAAGTCGGCAGTGTGGTACAGATTACTCGCGAGGAGTGTGCGCTTCAGGCCCCAGGAAGTATAACCATGGCTTTCACTTTCGATGGGAGCGCGTTGCACACGGTTGCAAGTGCGACGTACTGTACGACGCGCAGGAGATCGTACGGATCAACTTGGGTGAGCCCGATACCAAGAGCCACGAAGAATCGCTAAGGCGATATTCCGAGTATTCTACGTTACACGCGGAACCTTATCAATTGCTCGAAAAGAATGTGACGTTTTGTTTCAGTGAATCGCGAAAATGTTAATTAACAATCAAATGATCAGCTAGATCTGAGGAAAGCTCAACAATCGATAGATATGCAACTATATTCTGATATTTTCAATGACGTTTATGTTGTATCTTTGTGTCATGGGAAACGAGACCAGTGAATAGGACAAAACGGTGAAACTCGCGTCGTTTAGTCGCGATTAGGGGTAAAATGAAAAAATAATCAAGAAGGGAGGTAAAAGCGTAACCGTATGTGCCGTAACGTTTTATAATTGGAATGATAGCCCGAATTGACTGTATTTTCGTGTCGCTAAGTATTCCTTGTTCGGCTTCGCGACGTAGCCATATTTGGTGAAAAATTGCAACTCGTGCCTTAATGGGAATAGCTAAATCGCAGGTCGTTGCGTTAGAACAGGTATCGGCTTCTCAAGTACTCGCAAAGGAATAAAATGTGACCGGTCGGCGCCACTGTAATACCGTTGAATAGGTTCTCGTAATTAATTAGTTCACTGCATAGAGCATACTGCAATATGTATATATCTTGTCGTTGTTTTCCGCGATGGTGAATTTTCCAAACGTTACACAAGAAGAAATCAACCGGTTTATTGTACGAGAGCGATGGAGTTTCTTTTCCCGATAGTATGCGATGCATCCCGTTGCAGTCTCTTCATCACTAGATTTTCAAATTTTCTCTTGCGCTTCTACGTATTCTCTGATTGCAACGAGTTAAAGTAGACATTGCACCGATTCAGTTAACGATCGCGTCACGCATTCTAAGAATCGCTGCTGACGCTTTAGTCTTTTAGAAAGGAAGTTTTAAGCCGGACAGTTCGCGATCGAGGCAAATAGCAAATTAGATTTATCTGGGTCCTACCAACGTGACAGAGATATCGAGACCCGTAGTCGAGCGCAGCCTTTACTGCACTTTCTGCGTTCTGTACAACGTCACGCCCGACTTGATAAGTTGCAATTGCGTATGTATACGTTCGTTTGCTAGCGGAAATTATTATGCACACGTCGGATCGAGTTCTGGAGCTTTCACGAATGGTCTAGACAGGACTGAATGAATCACGTGAGGTATAACCGTTAGAATTTCGAAAACGACAATCAGAAATATATTGAATCGTTCGAATGATTTTTTAATTGCGGTAATTATAATTCGATGCATTTGCGAGTGATTTTACTGCGAGAGTCGATGTGATACCAAAACGAATAGTCAGATAATTCAGCTCGATAGAGTAAATGAGATTTCATTACATTTCAAAGATGACTCGATACTCAGTGAATCGATGCTACATTGCTATTGCAACCGGTTTGCGATACTCGCGTTTCTATCTTTCTTACTCTTTCTCTCTCTTGAAGACGTTTATGAATGAACAGTCATGAAAGAGATGATCGTTACAGCGGAAGAGAGCAGTTGAGCTCGTTAACCGCAATAGTTGATGACATTGAACAAAACCGATGTTGATATAAGAGATGAATGGAATATTCATAGAAAATACATCGATGAGAGAACGTGCCAGAGAAAGTCCGAAAATGTATAACTAAAGAATTGTATGCAATAATATAATATTAATTAGAATCGATGTATAGGCTTAAAAATATTAAATGTTATAAAATATTCAAAGTTACTTTTCGAAAAATTGAACGATTGAAGAAATTTTGAATATCAGAGATGAAATTTTGAAATGATCCAATGTATATATTATAAATGAGATTTGTTAAGAGAGACAAAAAGTAGAGAAAATGTCAAATTTTCAAAGAAGATTTGCGTTAATTTGTGGACGAAGGGCGCTTAGGGCACCCAACGACCACCCCGAAAATACTCACAAAGGCCTTCATGTTTGGTTTGTGTGTGGTGGGTTGGTAGTCCAGTGATTGACTGACTTGGGCTGGGCCGGCGGGCCTTATATACTCCTAAGTCTACTCTGGCCACGCTCCACAATCACCATCCTTTCGAAAGCCGCGCTGCTCCACCCTCCTCTCCCCCAGAAAAACTATAATCCTCGGTTTGCCTGACGGTGGTTCGATCTAGTCATCCTATTCGTGGTGCGAGCAAGTGAGTGAGCGAGTGAGCCCGTAAGGTGGTAAGGGGAGGGTGGCGGACGGACAGGGTAGTGGCTCGTACAGTCGTCGGCTATATCGTAGATAGTAGGCACAAGGCAGTTAGGTAGGCAAGTATCTTGGGCGAGCATGATAGCTATAGACAAGCTAGCAAGCGAAAAGGCATTACTGCTCACCCGGCACACGGCATCGTCGTTTTGCCTTCTTCCTCTGCTTGCCTCGCATCATACTATCCCTCTTCAGGTAAGAGCTCTTTCTCTCTCTGCCCCACAAGGGACACTGGTAACAGCAGCGACAGCGACAGCAGCAGCAGCATCAGTACCAACAGCAGCAGCTACAGCAGCAGCTACAGCAGCAGCAGCAGCAGCACCAGAAACGGCTTCAGGATAGTTGGTACCAAGTACACCAGGCACCTGGTTACCTGGTCACCTACGATACTCTCGCGGGCGTGGTGCATTGCGTGCATCGCCATGGTGAGCCTACCTTCCAGTATAAGAAGTACATACA
Source organism: Cylloceria caligata (assembly GCA_963942595.1). NCBI lineage: Eukaryota > Metazoa > Arthropoda > Insecta > Hymenoptera > Ichneumonidae > Cylloceria > Cylloceria caligata. Next base: position 20,628,062 of record OZ012703.1, read on the forward strand.
TATAGCAATATAAGCGATAAAAATACGCTTGAATTTGAAACCATCCATATGATGACAACATTTTGTTGGACCATTGCTGTGCCTCTGCCTCTGCAACAGCATGAATTGTTTTTCATGCGACTGATAAGAGATACTATCTGGAGTATCGAGAAGCTCGTCAATGTCGTGAAATCATCTGCGATGCACGAACGTGTGACAAAATGTCCATTTGATTCTACTCGAAAGAATTGCCAATTTTTATTATTGGAACAGCCGTATCGTGATCAAATTTTAATTTTTGTTGTATACCAATTGTTCTCTTTAGATATTTTAGCCTTTCATGGTAAGTTTCTTATAAAAAACCCAACATATTAAAAAATTTATGTAAATTATTGATGATTAATAAAAAATAATAAATGCATCTCATATCGTAATTTATTATTATTTAAGATTTATGAGTTTATATGATTGTTAACTAATTAATAAGTAAGTTCCTGTAAAAAGATAAAAGATTCAGTGTCGAGTTTTCAGAATTTGTTTGATTACCGGCCAATGGCAAAGAGTTACGACTCTAAGTTTTACATATTTCTTAGTTTCGATACTTATGCTAGCGAACTTAAGTCGAATCGAGTCGAGATACAGGTTTTCAGATATTCGGCTTTATCGGCAAAGATTTATGAGCCAGAATATCTATAGGATATATCCTGGTTCAATATCTATATAGTCCAAGATGGTGGATGCGATCAAGTCCACCAAGAGCCACTGTGAAACTCGAGGTCTCTCGAAAGGATCTTCCTTCTCTTTCCAAGCCTATATATCGCATTATACGTACGCTACTGGGCAAACTCATAATTTGGAATTGCAGGAACGTCTTGCATTTCGGGTTTGGTGACCCGTTAGTTGCGTTCGGATCGAGATAGCCACACAACTTTTCCCTTTAGTTATCGTTCCCCGCGAGACATCAAATCATCCTTTCGTCGTGCCTGTCCTTAGAGTGTTGCTTCATCATATAGAACAAATGGTAACATTATGACTTTCGGCTGGTGACGATTTTAAGAGAAATCGTTTTTTTTTTAAATGACAAATCAACTATGCCGGGTTTCCAGTAGCTCGAGGTCCTCGCCTTCGTCTCGTCAAGTTTTGTACCGTTTTGTTTTATCCAATAACTGTCATTGTTACCATTGATTATTTTCGAGCGAAAGAGAGCCGAGAATAACGAATACCTCTTGTTGTCGAATGGCCTCAAGAGTCATGAATTCTCTTCCCTGAACAGCTGTAAAGATTGACTACAAGCGCTGTGTACCTGGTTAACGATTACCTCAAACTATCAGTTTTCCTACTCTCGGTAACATCTCATCGAGACAATTGTATTACCATATTGCTGAAGAGTCGTTCGCCACATCGAGCGACAATATGAATTATCCTTCAGGTCAAAACGAGCTCGAATTTCCAATTGATCGCACCGAAGCTGTAGCATCGATCGTTTGACATTTGATCTCTTTCGTTTCCCAACAAACTTTTCAAAGGAGTCGTCTCAATCGTTCAAACTTGGAGATGAATTGAGAAAGGACTTCTTATTTCATTTGAACCAGCTATTACTCTTGTTAAAACGTTATTAGAAACGCCTAAAATAATGTGGATTGTTACCTACGAAACTACCTCCTCAATGTTGGAACAAATCCATTTTTTACGACTCACGAAATTTAATAATTATAATTGAAGAAGTGTGATCGAAACTGGTGTCCGATTAGTTAAAAAAAGTAACACAAATAATCGAAAATCAAAAGATTTTATAGGTTCCATCATAACTGAATAGACAAATTAAACATTTTTATCAACATTGAATTCTTCTTGATTTTTTTTTCGATTTCGTATTTACTACAAATTTATGTCGGATTGAAATAAAAATATTTTTTCGGGCCTTGTGATGCAATTTTTCTTCGACAAAACATCAGGTTTTCGGATCGAATCAACTGGTGAGAGCGTGATTACGATTATTATCAAGGAAATCCTGTGTGCGTATCGACAGGTCAAATTATGCGTTCGAGATTTCACGGTGGAGCGTGTGTTCGCATAGTCTGCATATGAACTTGCCTTAACATTTTTTCCCCGTCTCCTAGGATCGTGGAAAGTGAAAGCCATTATTCGTATGGTGTGCGGGGGTCGTGCGAAAAATTCCTCCCACCGTGCCTATCCAATCGCGCTCTCGCGGGCGCGAATCTTTTTCATCACGGCCATGACCGGTTTGAATATAAGGTACGGTGTCGTGCAGACTCGAGTCTCTCATTTGCCTTCACCCCGAAGAGAGCACGTACCGACAGAGAAGCTGCGGCACGATTAGCTATCGGTTCTACTGTACCGCTACAATCCTATATAATCGATATAGGAACCGTTCACGCGTATATTTTATAGAAAGTAATTGTCAGTAGACGATACCACCCTGGTGTTCCAATTAAATGAATACCAATTAAGTGTCGTTATCGAATCGCAACGATCAATAGAGTACCGTAATATAATTAAACGTGCAAAAAAAAAAAAAAAAAAAGAATCGAATAGTTACAATCAGCGCAAAGAATTTGTAATTTTGCCACTAAAATATTAATAGTATCAAACGACTTTTCGACACGTAATTGAAAATCTCATCAAATGCATTTTAAAACCTTTGACGAACAACTTTTTGGTTATTCAACAAAAATTTTTTAAATTTCTGATATATAACGACGAAATAAATACCAATTAGTTGCCTACGCTGTGGTTTTTATTTTCGCACATGAAACACAAATTTGTTTCATTCTGCCAGCTTATAACTTGCATGTACTGACAAATATGGTAAATCGTTTTTTTTTCTTCATCAATTACATTTTAAATATTCTTGTTATTCTTCTGCGAATATGGGTCATTCGTATTAGATTAACAGCGATAAAGGTCAAGTAGAAAACATGAAAAAAAAAATTTTTTGGTTAGAATATCATCAAATTGTATTCGGATTCTTCAATTTATTAATTATTCTCTGGGCTCCACTCTAAGAACAGATATTCAACTTTGTATATTGCGCAATAAAAAACGAAAAATAATTTGAAAAAAATCGTGTATACAAGATAGATGTAAAAAAAGTTGATGAAATTTACGATTCGTAAAGCTGCAACGTTGCGAGTCATAAAAAAATCAAAAAATAGTTTATCTCCCGTTACCGATATCATAACGAGTTCACGAAAGCGCGCGCACTCGTTGTAACTGGATATGCATCGCGAATAATAAAATTTATTTTCGAGGTTGAAAAACTACGTATGCTAAATTATAGTCTGACCGCTCGTAATATACGGATAATCGATAAAGCTCTTTCGAACTGGGCGGTGGGTCGCGGATAGAACATGCGGCAATAGACCGAAGGGACCAGCTACGATAAAATAACTTTCTAGGTGGAAATAACTGGTTGGCTTGCAGTCACGCGACACCCCGCGAATATCGCATTGAAATAAAGTCGTTTGCGGACTGGTAAGCCGCGTGCGGCGACGTGCGCTCCCGTATAGACGATCATAGTTGCGGCTGGACTATATCTGATGCCGTAACCGCGCGCATTGAGCCCGGGCAGTCTCGTTACCTTTTTACCATCGTTATTTAATTTTCAACGCTTTATTATTCACGATACTCGATCGGGCGTTGAACATGGTCGGCGTACCAAAGCCGCAATTGATATACTTCTCGATAAATGCATTTATGGTATGATAAACGTGTGCAGGAAATTTGTAATTATTAAAACGCAAACGATTATTTTTCTTGTGACTTTTAGAATTACCGCTTCGAACGAATCGACCGACATCTATACACAGCATAGGATAACTAATAAGCCTAGTTTGCTATTGCCATCGGTGCTACTTGGCGTTCCGGAAACTCGGGCAACCGCGTACACAGAGATATTCCGATGTGTGGGCGACGATCTCGTCGCGACTCTCCGGCCAGGCACGAGGGAAAGTATATCTCGTGTGTATCAATTACAAAAACCCAAGAGTTTATCGCGCACTAACGATCTTCGGTTAGAATTTTCAGGAGACTGTAGAAGTATTTGCTTTTTTCACAATTAAATAAAATTGTTACTTTCATAGAGATTTGAGATATTTACAGAAAAATTGCATCACGTTTGAATAGATTGATCTGGCATAGAGAAACGATGTACTTCTCAAAACTGAAATGTCTACAAATTGGAGAATATTATTTTTCATCGAGTTCCATCTTCAGCTATAGATACACAGTAAATGTTAAATTTGTAAAGTTAACAATTTTTTATGTTTAAATGTATATTGAAAAAAATATCGAATTAATAGGTCTATTTATTAAATTGATAAAAAAAACCTGTAATTACCTAACAGAAACTATTAAATTTTTTTTAGAAACATTAACAACACTTTGCCGTTCTATTGATATTGATTATTGAATGTAAATTTTAAACATAAGTTATCAATGCTAATAGTGTTCTTTCGACTGCATATTTTAAGTATTCTATTTCAATTGAATTTTATGCTTTCATTTATAGATTGTCGCACGTACTTGGACACTTACAATTCTAACAACTTTAGCAGTAGAATTTTCAATAATGGATATACTTGTCATTCGCATATAAAATTAGAGAAATAGTTTATAACATTATATTATGTTCACTTCCCTCATCTCCTTAAATAGTTTCCAAGGATACCGGGAAACTCAGTGGGAAGGAAATAATAAGAAAAAAAAAAAGACATTATCCATAGAAAGTTTTCATGTCATTCAATCATATTATTATTTTATTTTTCTTGTAATTTTCATACTTGAAAATTTTATATAAACGTTTTTACCTCTTAAATTATTAATACTAGAGAAAAGTTTATGAGAAGCGGAAGGAAAAGAGATGTTCATGGCATGCATGATCTCGGGAACACTGTGAATAGGAACTTAAGTGGGAGTGAGTCGCTACGCTCAGTAGCCACGCACAGTGGAGACATTCCGTATGTAGTCAGACGACTGTGATCTTCCGTCTGGGTCAGGTGTGCCTCGATGCAATCCCGCACTCGGTCAAGGCTAAATCTTCGTCTCGTTGTATGCTCTACGATTCACCGATACTTATCGGTCAACTCACTTGAAACTTAGATTCTGTGATATTTTTTATTCTTAATTATGGTGGGTTCGCCCTCTGAGCCCCTCGCGAACCAATTCCCCGTCTACATAACATATTGTCAAAATATCCTGCCGCCGACGTATATGAGAATGTAAAGAGCCTAAAGAACATAAAGAGCTTGAAAAACAAGAGCTTGAGGGTCTTTCAGAGCCCAAAGCTTCTTCTCGTTTATCCTATACCTCGAGATCAGCAATGGAAAAGCATTTATATAAAATAGAGCGGTGAACTTTAGGATCTGACAAACGTGAGTACCTACGATACTTATCATCAAATTATTAATATCATATATGTACATGGTTATAATATGTGTATCTATCTTAGAGAGTTGATTTCGCTATGAAGGAATCCAAGAAACGTTGATGCTTTTCCGCATAATGTACAGCAATAAAACATAATAAGTAACAGCTGCTACTGCTGGCGCGTAAAGAAGGAAAGGAAGGAGGAAGCGATTCGCTGCCTAGGCCGGACGTGATTCAAGGTTACGTAATATGTAGTATCGTATACATCGCACAAGATTGCAGTACATACAGTGTAGTACACCACATGCTCGCATAACTCTCGGCGAGGAGAGTCCCTGCTATAGCTCGTGTATCCTCGTAGGGAGGGTTTCTCGACGTAATGCCACTCTCGCTACAGTCAGTCAGTCAGTAAACTCAGATAACTGGTATAAGGAACTATCGGCCGTTGAAGCAAAGCCAATAGACAGAGCCAAAATGGAATTCCCATGCCAGCCAGCTGGCTGTATTGTTGTATATAGTATAAGCTCGACATTGTAAAGAGGTTATAATAAATTAATAAAAAAACAGTTGAGAAAAAACTCCATGATTCTCAATTCACGGGTCACAGCGTACAAGTGCACACTGCTATTGTATGCGTTATATTACCGCAATGTATTATTATTATAATCTTAATGTAGTTAAATATTTTTAAAAAATAATTTATTGCACCCTCGTCGAAATCTATCCAACGAGTAGTAAACTCAATTTAATTTTAGGAATTCCATTAAACTTTATTAAAAATACGGCTCCTTGTTAATAATGTTACTTAAGGGATCATTCCTCTGTGAAGTATTCGAAAATTGAAAATTTAATTTCTTCATTTTTCAAATTTATTCAATTTTCTTGGCTGCTACAGCGAAAAGTTTCTGAAAACGTTATTTTTTCAACTGGCGTTGATTTTTTGCGAGAAAACTATTGAACCGATCAGTCTGATAATGATTACACGTCATTCAATACATCAGTGACTATCGCAGGAAACACGGAGACACTTTTTCATTACGAATTTTGTACTTTTTAACGCGTAAAATGATTTAAAAATTTCGGAATTTAAACTCTAAATCTACGTTATTTTGTTAATTTTTCATCAATAAAAATAATTCTGATTCATACGATAACGACATTTATACCGATTAAAAATCTTTTTGAATTTATTGGTTTCAGGTATATACTTTTCCCGAAATCATCTTCGACCATCGTTATTCAAAGACGCAAAGTTGAGTGCTATAACTGTTGTATAAATAAAACGAAACAATTTAATAATAAAAAAAAATGTTTGTACACTCAAAATGTGTATTAATAAATATACAAAGCATCAATTACGTTGGACATTCAATTAACTTAAAGAAATTCCCGATAAATGACAATTTTTCAAAGTTTAACAGTGGCCCCTCAACTAAAGTAAGGTTTTTTTAAATTCTTAATAATTTTTATTATCTTTCGTTATTCACATTTAAGTCATATTTTAGCTACGTAATCTGTTTTAATTTGCCGTGCTTGTTCATTTCCAACGATATATACACCCACTATTTTCTCTACATGTGCCATCACCATTATAATATATATTTAACTTTTTATATAATCCGAGTATGTGAAAACTGTGAAATTTTATTCAGGAAAGGCAAAGAACCGGACGACTCATGCGGCTTTCGCGTATGGGAAAGAAGGAAGAAAAAATAAGAGACGAGAAACGTCTTGCTCCTATATGCAAAGTATTAGGTCAGTACATGTAGGGCACGTAGGTAGACGTTAGGGACAGCGACAATGTTAATTCCAAAATACAGGAAGAGAGTGTGTCCCGTCAAGCATGCGATTAGCCGACGACTCGTCCCTCCCGAGTGACTCAGCACTCGGTTCTTCCCGAGGTTCTTGCCGGTAGGCTTCTTCTATCTCGCTCCTTCGATGCACTCCCTTTTCTTATCCTCTTCTCGGTTACGCTTTCGTACTCCATATATTGCGGTAGTGTGGAGAGACTCTTCGCGTGGGAGAGCCAGCAACGATGCAAATCAGTGGCATATCCTCGCAACAAGACAGAGTAGTAGACATTCACAGAAGAGAAAAAGGAATAAAATGAGAGGATAGAAAGCAGTGTAGAGATCGCTCGGGGCCAACTGCAAATCCATGCAACGTGCCGTAAGCGATTACCTCGAGGTATCACGTTCCAAGTAAATTCAGTTTTTCCGTGGCTCTCCTCTTTTTTCCTTTTAGGTAGGACCCTTTGGGTACCGAAACTCTCGTTTACCGTGTTCCAGTTACAAACTCACCCTTCACGAGGCTCGAGTGGTCCGGAAACTCGAACAGTCGCTTGATCTTTCCCCTATACTCCTACCATTTTCCTTGAAGCTGGCTTTTTCGCTCCGGTAGCAGATATATTAAGTGTGAAACCTATCCAGGGCTACCGTTGAGTATCCAAAAGCCCCGCGGTATCGTCGCTCCTGTGAATGCAGCACGTTACTTGACACCGTTCCAAAAGACAACATTACCTCCACCGTCTATACACACATATGTATATATCTATAGTTTAGTTTTTTGTCGCCATAAAGCTCATGGGCATATCACTCTGGTGATAAAATTCGCAGTTGAAGGGAATATAGTGTAGCAGTGAGAAAACACAGCGTTTCACTAATAAAATATTATGTCGGGGGTTTTATAGCGAGTGAAGCTTACTATTGCTTCAATAAAGTTACTGGTTAAGTTTTTTTACAGTTATCTATCAGGTACACGTTTATGACACCGATAACGTTTGTTATGTCTACTATAAGGCAGAGATTTTATAAGGTAAGAGTTAAAATTTGTACCATTCTATTCCAATCACTGACAGCTTGAATAATAAAATAACGAATAATCTATTATGAAATCCATTTCGTATATATTATTGATAAATGTTCATTCTTAGCATACGTAAATTTGTGATTTTTCAAAAACTCCAGATATTTTAGGCACGATTCGCTATTTTCTATTGAAAATACGGTACCGAGAAAAAAACCGTATATCCTATAAATATTACGTCGATAACATATTTTATAAATAAAAATTCGATAACGGTGTCATAGTTTTCATACACATTACGTTTATAATATTTTATCAATAAAATTTTGGTAACAACGGATCGTTTATCCGGAGTACGATTGTTTCTCAATGTATATTCTATTTGTTAGCAAATAAAGAATTGTACTACAATTGTTTGTCAATGTATATTCTATTTGTTAGCAAATAAAGAATTGTACTTCCAATAGATGAATATTCTAAAACAACGAGATATATCAACTAAAATTTGTGTAATCGATTACATTTTAATTGAATTTATTAAATTTCTGTTGAATTTATCAAATATTTATTGCTTTTAATATTTCGTGCGTGCGCACAGTCAATACTCTTTATTCGTAATATATATATTTTTTATTTCACGCGGTCATAATAATGCTGAATTATATTTAAAAATATTAAACGACGTAATCGCGCTAGCGAACAGAAACTTTCTACACAAATGTAATTACGAACAAGGTCGGTAAGTATTAAGTTAAGTTGGGATTGAAAATGTGGATGAAAGTTATATCAATAAAGTTATATCATAAAAATTGTCATATTTGAAAAATAGTTGATTCCCTAACTTTTACAAATTTTATGGGAATGAACTGGTATGTACAGAATTTAACCAAGCTTAGAAAGTAGAACCTTGGACATTGATTCCTCATTCATTTCCATCTGTCGCAAAACTTCTTTTCCTTTATTATAGTCGCCTAAATCGAACAATACATTTATACTTAGTCAAAGAGCTGGCTTTGTGAAAGGTTAAAAATAATGAAGAACCAATGCGCAAAGTTCTACTCAGCAGGTTTTGTACATAAAGTTTTAAAGCAATAGTTGATACCAATGACAGTACCCTTATTAACATTTCGTTCCGAGTATTTATGATATTCATGGTAATATCGGTGATCTCTTGTACATCGACTCATGATTGTAGCGGTAACTCTCGGCCATTCCCGTCACCGAGTCTTATACCCCAACGTAGACACAATATGTCTATGTCGCGGCTCTGTGCAAAGTGTCCACTGCTCTACATAGTCAACCGTGTTCACGCTCAGGTCATGCGCACCGTACACATACTTTATTTCTGCTTCAACATCAAGCATTACTATACGTATAGCGCAGTAAGCAGCACGAAGGAAAACTGTATGAAGCGAGAAGGCAGTGCAACAGCAGGCTTGGCTTTGCGAAAGTGTGGTGCACAGCAACGGTACGCGTGCAAGGTGCAGTGATATTGTTGCGTAACGTCAAGTGAAGCAGGATAGCGGTACATTGCGCGCTGCAGTTGTGGGCTGCTGCGTTGACCACCACCGTCGATCGTGTGTGCTGTACGGCGCGTTCTATTAGTCGGCGCGCACGAGCTCCTGCCCATCATTTCCGTGTTCCGAGAGCTGTGCAAAGCTGCGCTCGTGTGCCGATGCTGACCGAGCACTACATTCAAACTACAATATAGTTTACTCCATATATTCATAAATGTACGGAGATAGATGGATGTAATAATATATCGTCCATTGCCAGCGATCCATCATTATATTCTATGAAGGTACGGTATGAAGGTAAGGTATATGGAATATTCCACCAATTATCGTGAATATATCCGGTGCCCAATTTTCGATTTGTATAAAATGCCAAATATTAAAGCTGTATAAAATTATTGCGAATTCATTAGTTTCTTTTGTTTTGCTTCCCCTCAGAGAAAGCTATGTACAATGAAAATTTTTTTTTTCTAGAATTTTCATGTCAACGTGTTCAAAATGTATTACAATGCTCAGAAAGTACATTTAGAGAAAAAAGTCCGGACGCGCATATTTGTGCGTGTGTGTATTTCATGAACAAACAAAATAATGCAACCTCTTTATTTACTGTAATTTTTGTAACAATTCTTACAGCGATTCACAATTTATGGCTTTTGGAATCTTTCAAAAAATGCTTGTACACCATTTAACTGTCGAAAATTTTAAGACATCTGGCTAAATAATGATTTACAAATAAAGTTATATTCGACGACTGATGGTATTGAATTTGAGTCAAATCTGCATGAAAGTTTTGAGTTTATGAGATTTTTCATTTACGAGGAACAAGTGCGATCATTTTAATTTCAATAAGTTTTGATGAAATTAATGGGATTTTTTATTACAAAAGTAAAGTAACATTCAGCATTCTTCGATATTAAGTTTGATCAAGATCGGTAGAAGACGTCGAATTTTGTGAGATTTAGAAATTCCAATTATGTCACTGCAATTAATATGAAATAGTTTATGAAGTCGAGCTAATACTTTGTAAACATTTGTAAGAGTATTCAACGATGATTGATGTAAAATTTGATAAAAATCAATAGAGGCGATAAAATTTGATAGAACATTGAATTTTCTAATTCTAGATTGCTATAGATTGCAGAATGTCCTGAAATGTGAGAATCACTTTATTAATCGGTTTAAGATGTATCACACTAGTTACGTTATCGTTATTGACTAAAATTTTTGTTGAAATACATAAAAGCAATTATATTTTAGAGCTTTTGCTAATTCAATAATTTCCTTATTCAAATTTTGCCAAACATTAATTTATATAGGTGTGGGGGAGCTTCGGCACTGAATGAACAATGCCGAAGCTCCTTCACACCTATAATCTACACGACCAAAGCACCGCAAAATCATTAATTTATATAATTACTAGTGGAACGTGGTAGCTCAGGCCTCATTATAATTTACCTTTTCGACAAAGCTTCCTTCATAAAGGAGCTAAAATTGATCACTATACTTCCTAAAAGAGGTAGCTTTGTAAAAGGTGAAAGATAATAAGGAAGCAATATGCAAGCTTCTACTTTGCTTGCTTCTATTTAAGAAGATAGTTGCGGAATTAATTTCGTCTTTATTTTTCAGAGTGACAGCAGACACTCGGCGCAATTCGTGTCAGTGGAGTGTCCAAAGATGTTCATTTTTTTTGGCCGGATGATTCAATTCGGTATTTCATTGTTTTATTTGCTTGCTTTGATGATGTTTACATGAAAAAACATTTTCTCGAGATTTTGATGACAGAATATTTAAAAAGTGCTAAAACATCGAAAAATGTATATAATTTTATTAAAATATCCATGCGCGCGCATTACGTGTGTGGGTGCGTCTCTCTCTCTCTCCTCCCTCTCTTTCGCTGCGTGCGTGCGTGTGTGTGTGTGTGAGAGAGATTATCCTGAAATTTGTTTCAATTTTTCGAAGAAAGGATGTACGCTCTCTAGCTTTCGTGAATTTTTAGCTATTGAGTTAAAACTTTCTACAAGAATATGCCAGGGGATAAGATTGTTCGGTATTGAGTTTAGCATGAATCGATCGAGGCGTTCAGATTATATCGAATCATGAATTTTAGTAATTTTTCAAAAAATGTTTTATTTTTATAACAACAGAGAATCTATTCCGAATCTATGGATCGTCGAGAATCACCAGAAAGCAATATACAAATTTCAAATTTGCGCGCTCTTTATGATTATGATAATCAATGCTAAATCAACGTTATTTTTTTTCATTTCGCAAGCAGCTACGAGGATGTATGAATCCATTTTACGAATGAATTCGTAGGATGATTATTTGCAGAATTGGATGATAACGGTGATGTGAAAGGATAAGAGAACGCCATTTTAGGTAATACCGTCGTCGGTTTCCACTAGAGATCAATCAGTTGTCTGTGTCGGGTGTGCTACTTCCGTAATTACGTTTACTGAGTCGCGTATAGTGTTTCTATTAAGACCTCATCTGATATGAAGATAAAATATGATGAAAACGATTTTTTAATCCTTTTAGATTAACTGCTTCGCGTAAGTAAGTTTTCATAATTGTTGTTATGATTTCAGGTATCTCTATGCTTTGTTTTTTTTTATGTCGTCGATTGTAAAATAGTAAAATTTCCAAAGAATCGTCAAATCTTTGGAAATTTTCTAGCACTCAACTGCATAAATCTACAGCAGCAACGGAATATTCCTGGTTACGTTCTGAGTGTCGGAAAGAAATTGCAGCTTATAATCCAGTGCCAAATCCTGAAGAACCAGAATCTTGTACATCGTCACTTTCCTCAATTTTTAGAATTCGCCAGATTGTGATCGAAATGTTGCTTATTAACAAAAACTTCTGGAGCACACGTAGGATGTTTTTATACTTTATATCAAAATATGGGACTGATATTAGATGGTTAGCTCGAAATATCGGTAGCGAAACATTGTAGTTACTATTATTATACAAATGGTTGTTAATTATGTGATTCAGGTTACAAGTATGCAAACCTTTTTGCGAACCGTTAAGCTCAGGAACATCTGCGAATCCAAACGATGAATGTTACCATCAGAATTGTCTCCTACAGTACTTTTCTTTTTTGGTATTACATTACGCGTTAAATCCAAACGTTTAATACCCTGAGAGCGGATACATCTTTGTTTCGAAATAACTTTATACATATATTGTAGCCAAGGCAGTCAATATTTATTTGTCGTTTAGTCAAAGCGCAAATCTAAAAATCTCCACGAGTTACCGAACAGTCTGACGATTATATTCGGCAAGTGCATTCATTCGTGCACAGACGGTGCACGAATGAATTCTTTTATATTTTAAAGGCCGAGAAAGCTTTTAAGGACTCTAGTCGTTTGGTCAAATATACAGCGCATTGAACGCCACCCTTTTATAGATATCGATCTGTAACATGGACATTATAAGTATACTTCCCACGTCCCTTTGAAAATTTCGTTTTATTCAAGCGTCGCTTTATTCGCTTTTTCCACTTATTCATTGTAAAGGGTGATTTTTTAAGAGCTTGAGAACTTTTTTTTAAAAAAAAACGCATAAAATTTGCAAAATCTCATCGGTTCTTTATTTGAAACGTTAGATTGGTCCATGACATTTACTTTTTGAAGATAATTTCATTTAAATGTTGACCGCGGCTGCGTCTTAGGTGGTCCATTCGGAAAGTCCGCTTTTTTATCGACAAATTTTGTTCAGCGATGAGGCTCATTTCTGGTTGAATGGCTACGTAAATAGGCAAAATTGCCGCATTTAGAGTGAAGAGCAACCAGAAGCCGTTCAAGAACTGCCCATGCATCCCGAAAAATGCACTGTTTGGTGTGGTTTGTACGCTGGTGGAATCATTGGACCGTATTTTTTCAAAGATGCTGTTGGACGCAACGTTACGGTGAATGGCGATCGCTATCGTTCGATGCTAACAAACTTTTTGTTGCCAAAAATGGAAGAACTGAACTTAGTTGACATGTGGTTTCAACAAGATGGCGCTACATGCCACACAGCTCGCGATTCTATGGCCATTTTGAGCGAAAACTTCGGAGAACAATTCATCTCAAGAAATGGCCCGGTAAGTTGGCCACCAAGATCATGCGATTTGACGCCTTTAGACTATTTTTTGTGGGGCTACGTCAAGTCTAAAGTCTACAGAAATAAGCCAGCAACTATTCCAGTTTTGGAAGACAACATTTCCGAAGAAATTCGGGCTATTCCGGCCGAAATGCTCGAAAAAGTTGCCCAAAATTGGACTTTCCGAATGGACCACCTAAGACGCAGCCGCGGTCAACATTTAAATGAAATTATCTTCAAAAAGTAAATGTCATGGACCAATCTAACGTTTCAAATAAAGAACCGATGAGATTTTGCAAATTTTATGCGTTTTTTTTTAAAAAAAAGTTCTCAAGCTCTTAAAAAATCACCCTTTACCTTGGAAGGTACAATGAAGACTGTGAATATCGTTAGTGACACTGTACTATCGACGCTTAAGAATAAGTCAATGTTGTCGCAGACTTTGTATTTATTAAGATATTCAAATTGTTACTTTCAATTTCATGGAATCACAAAATGTGAAAAGTAAATAGAATCTACCAAAGTATAATTATACTTCAAATACAATTGTAGAATTTGGTGCCAGTGTTTAATACTTTTATTCGTACCAGATGTCTTCGATACATCAGTGTGATTCTCGATTTATCGGTCCACCATTGATATATTTGAAAAAATTCAGTCTTCTCCAGAACAAAAACGCTTGATTATAGGGAGCCGCGTACGATCCTGATAATTTCAAATACGCTATGGTAGCCTGATCGTTATGAGATCCAACATAATTTCGATGTAAATCCAGGAAATCTGATCCCATCGGTATCAGATCTAGCCAGGATCTCGCGGATATCAGGCAAGTCGGATTTGACGAAGCGTATCGATCTCAGATCAGATTCCGATCAGGCAACGTGGTTATATTTTGGCGTCATACTGGTAGTCATATTCATGGACTGGTAATTATCACTCGCATTTGAGGAGCACTTTGTTCGTTCTATGCCTCTTTGGTCTTCCGTTAGTTCTAGGACGAAAGTGTGGTTTTCGATAGAAGACTCAATTCGTTTGAATTCACTATCCGGATATAAAATCAAAACAGGAATAGATTGAATACAATGATCCTCAATGTTTTGATAAAATCTCGTGATCCATGCACTTTTGAAACAAATGAATAATGTAGCATTGGCATTTCATCGCGGATGAGCTTTGGAATTGTACGAAAGTAATTAACCGATTTTATTGACTTGAGAAAAGATCAGCAAGCATCGAGGAACATAATCGGAGTCTCACTGTATGGACATCCCTTTGAAAAGGACACACATATGGATACTCGACAGAACTGATCTATCCGCGCAATCATAAAAATAATCGCCAGTGCGAAAATCGCTGCTGGTACGTTAGCGGAACTTGTCGTGCCTAACTGGTAACAGATGAAAGTGTCCTATAAAGTTGACTGTAAGAAAAATAAGATCGGGAAAGCGGTTGAATGAAGCTGATGCTTGGGAATCTCGTGCGAGCGTCGCTTTGGTAGCTCTTAACTAGTTCGTGCGGGGACTTTACTCGTTTGATATTTATTGTCCGAGCAAGATAAAGATCAACAAGCGCTTGCAGCTCGCTCGGATCCTAATTACTGCAGGTAAATCCCGCAGCTGAACCGCACGGGTAAAGCAAAATGTGTACGACAAACTCTTCCGCGGAGAGGAAGAATTTCTAGACACTGATGATCGACAACGTCCACAGAGAAAAAAAAACTGATTCGCTCCTGATGGATTTCGTTCCGTCACGTATCCTTCACATCTGAAAAACTATCAAGTACCGTTGACGGTACTTGATAGCTGACTGCCCGATAAATACGAACTCGTTGTTCCTATCCCAATCTCGTTATTATTATACATCTTATGTACTCATATAATAAAGAATTATATGAAATACCAATAAAATGAATAATTATATTATATGTTTATCAAATAATTGATTATATGATATATTCATAAAATAAAGTTCATCTAATAAATAATATGATCTTTAGCTATAGGGCAATGCTAATTGATTAGAGTTCATTGATTACATTTGCTAGTTACAGGTAATCAACGGTCTCATTGTACTTCATATTTCTTCTTCCGCGCAAGACTGTAATTGTTGCCTTGCTGGTGCAATAAATGGATATATAGATAGTTCCAGTTATAAATTAACAAAACACAGCAATGTGAATATTTAATTATTTAAAACAGGAAAATAAAATGATTTTCTTTACATTAAAGAAGAAAAAAAATTGGCTAACTGTTAAAACGCAATTAGTTACTAGATCCCCCCAAAAAAAATGTTTTTTCAAACGTAAATAAATGTGGGACGGGGTCCCTGGCCCAGTAAAGACACGACTGGTTGGTCGCCCGATAGTGGGGACGAGGGTGAAGAGTAGTCGATGCCGAGCCACGGTGAAGGAGAGACATGCGCTCTTTTCTTTTCTTATTTTGTTATTTTGTATTTCAATAAAGATTCTATTCTATTTTTTCATTTCTCATATTAATCGGTCTCGTGTGTCATTGATTCGCTTCACAATCCTCAAACCCTACATTAATGACTAAGCATCAAAACTGTACCAATTACTTAGAAATAAAAATCTTTTACTACAAAAAACAATAATAAGCAAGACTTTAGCTTCGGAAAGTTTTCTTATAAAAATAAATTTAAAAAGGATGAAATAACTTTTCATGTAATTTTATTCAACTTTATATTTAAATTACAATAATTCATTTACCGCTGTCACTACAGTAGGAAGATGTCTTCTTTTGCGTTAGAAAACATCCGTATCCTTTATAATTGTTCTTTTAAATTAGAGTCCAGACGCCAGCATGTTTTTTCATATATATAAAAGACAGTTGCAACGTTCGGGAGACGTCTCCCGACTGTAGTGACAGCGGTAAATGAATTGTTGTCATTTAAAGATGAAGTTAACTAAAATGACATCGGAAGATATTTAATCCTTTTTAATTTTATTTTCATAAGAGAACTTTATAAACAAAAGTTCCGCTTACATAGTTTTTTGTAATCGGGAGTTTAAATATTTTTTAATTTTTTCTAAAGCTAGTTCAATGTGACTTTCTACAGTATTTTTATAATTGCTATATGTCTTTATAGTTCCTATATTTTTATAGTTACTATATTTTTCGAAACTTAAAACAGCTAAATAATTTTTAATAACCCTATTTTATTTATCGCTCAATCATCTTTGCACTCTTCTATTTAGAATGAAAGTAATTATAAAAGCATAAAGTGGTCACAATTTTTTATAATTTATCTTTATTCTATTCCTCAATCATTGTTGTATTCGTGTATTTAGTATTAAATTAACAAACGCGATTAAAAAATTGCCTTGCGTTTTTATTAATTTCTAGTTGTTAACGACATCTCCGATGTGCAACAAATTCATTATAATTTACATCCTGTTGAATAAAATATATATACAAATATTGACTAAATGGCCTCACGTGCTCTTTCTCTCGCTCCACCGTGAGTGCTCTGAAGTTAGATACGGATCAACGTTTATAGTAAAAATGACGTCCATCTTGTGGCATTTCTATGTATACAATCATGCTCAAAAAACATTTTTTTAAAACGCTTTTATCTTTCCGAAATCTCATTTAATATATACAATCTAGGATAAAAATGGAGGTTACGATGCACAGAATCTATTCTGCTAAGACATCTTTAGTCGATTCTGAGCACATCGCACGTATAGAAACTGGAATATTCGCGCCATGACAGTGAAACGCATACTCACGTCGGGAGTAAAAAAATGTACTACCGAAGAAAAATTGAATCCAACATATTAGCCAAGTAAAATATATCGCGTCCGTGTAACGAGAAGTTTCTACAATCAACTTGTCGTGTCAGCGATTATCTCCCGTACATAGTCCATTAAAATAAGTGCGAGAGAAAGCAATTATTTATCTGTACAATATACGTATAAACATATATTCGAGCATTTTTATCCTACAAAACCACAATGAGCAAAAAACTTGTGACAAGTATGTTTACGTGAGCGGTCTGATATAATTACAGAAAGTTGTGAAATAGACGGAAAATATACGAAGCACGTATAATTAAGTACATAATACTTATTAATTATACTGGGTGGAAACGTATGTACATATAACACTATATAATATAAATTAAAATGCAAATGTAATAACTAAAATTATAATTGAAATAAAAATTTGAATAACATTTTTTTATTTGACAAAAAATTCTATTGAATTACTTGACGAGTTAGTACGGTAACATAAATATCATATAAAAAACGATGGTTTACTATATTTTATAGACTCGACATATCGTCCTACAGTCGTAATTTTCTTTACAATTTGTTATTTTAGTTATGTTTTATTATTTTAATTTTTTATTGTTATTTCCGCTGGTAGATTCACATATTAGTTAATGATGTATGTCAATATATCTTCTATCAACTATAATAAATAAGTAAGATTGTGTAAGTGCAGGAGACCACTCGCGTCAATGTATTTGTCTCAAGTTTTTATTACACTTGTATAATATTTTTGTGAGATTTTACGACTCTTTGTAAAGTTTATATCTGGTAGCTAATCATGGCTGGGCATGAAAGTACGACGTTTTTCAAAGTATTAATTTTTATTATTAATGAAAAAACCAGCAATAAATTAGCAACGTTATGATAAAAAAAATACGTAAAAGATGATAGATGCCTTCGATGAACTACAATTAGGAGTTTTTAATTGTTTCTGTTCATCGTCGACTGCAATACTATTATTCAAAAACTGGATGAGTGCGATACCTTGTCCTCAATGTTGTTTAGAATCAACGTCGCAGACTATCAACCTCAAGTAACGGTATACTAAACTTAGTAAAGATAATTTCAATTTTTTTTTTACGGCTTGCGAAAACTATAATAAAAAAGACGTTAATAGTGAATTACATTAATAAAAATAGTTAAATAACCCAAGAAATATTTTTCCCCCCCCAAAAACGCTACGTAAAAGAGGATCGCTGGCGATTAAGGGGATGCGAAACCTCCATACTTACACAGATTTGCTGCTTTTCTTTCACTTCGCCATAAACGCCATACTAGTTTTATCAATTTCTCGCACCCATAGGTGTAGTATGGAGGTTTCGCCTACGAGGTTTCATATCAATCGAATATAAATGACGAGTGAATAATCCCTTAGGATTTTTTATAACTAACCTTTTTGTGAGATTTTTTTGACTGTTAAAATCTATGCTTGGCCAGAGTGAGAGTCGAGAAAAAAAGTGAAAAAGATAAAAATCAAACATCCCAGTCATCAACCTGTCAAATTTATCGATCGAAAGTTCTTTTTATTATATATCAGAATTGCGGGAAACGATTTTATTGAACAAATCACATTTAAAAGATAAAAAAAATACAAATTAGATCATTGCATATTGCTTCCTTATTATTTTGTACCTTTCACAAAGGCTCTGAGGAATTATGTGGCTCGATTTTGACTCCTTCATGGAGGAAGGTTTCATAGAAGGCGATATCTTTGTGAAAGGTGGAAAATAATGAGGAAGCAATATGCAAGGTTCGACTTTTTGTGTGCTCAATTTCAACCTCCTCTATTTCAGGTTATAAGAAACGCCATTTTTCTTTTTTTAGATATATAAATTAAGGTCATGCCACCGTATGCCTCACTCAAGCTGATTATTCACTAACATATTTTGATAAATTTTCAATGGCCCTTTGAACCTAATAATACAATGATAATATAATAAAACTGATGATCTTACGTCTTCCTCACTTTTTTATCAACAGAATTTAACAACAGAATGTAGTAATAATAATAGTTAAAAGTGGCATTGCTGCTTACGTACTTAGGCTACAGGCCTATTGTGTCCCCCTCTCCATTAACCTTCACCCCGCCAAGATAGTTCGCTGTCTCTCACGAAAGCTAGCAGTTCAGCCAAAATAAAGGCGGCAATTTCTCTAGTATCCAAAAGGTTTGCTCCTAGGTTTCTCAGTCTCTTCCCAGCTAGGGCCGATAGTAGTAACATATCACATGAACCGGTGTATCCTGAACCCTTCCACAAATCCTGCACATATTAGTCTCCTCGATACCCAGTGTATGCATATGCTTCATAAGATTGCAGTGTCCCATCAATACGCCCACCGATGGTCTTATGTATTTTCTTTTCAGTCGTATGTAGTTGTCTAATCCAAAAGCCGGCTCCGGTTCCAGAAGCGGCGTTCCAGACCCTTTCCTGGCCAGTTCGTCTGCTCTCTCGTTGCCGGCGATGCCATTGTGTCTTTCGACCCATATGAGCGTCACCCTATTAAAGTCTGCTAGTTCCTGCAGTACTGCGGTTCCTCACTAGGTGTGAGTTGCTTTTATACCGCTCTTATGTCTTCAGTGCGGCCTGACTCTCCGAACGGATGCAGCGGTACAAACTGTACAAAAATTCCCCTGAGGGATAAATGTTTCCTTTTTCGAGCGACTAAGGTACACCTACAGGTTCGTGTACCAAATTAGTTTCTGCTCTTATAGCAGTTCCACTTCGTCGGTCCAGCTTGCTGGTTTTCGGACATCCACCGCGCAGGTGTTGTTGAACTAACCGAATCCGAATCTAACCGAGCCCGGGTCTTGCTTCATAAATGCTGCAGGACTTACCTCTTTAAGCATCACTACAATATTTGTGTGGCTCTTTTGTATCGGCTCTCCCTGCTATTGAGCCGTCCTCATCACCGTGTAGGCTGCTGTCGCTGATGTGCTCTGTATCACCGTGTAGAGTAGCGGCCAGTTCATCAGGGTCTCCAGCACTGTACTGGGAGTGGTCTTCATGAACATCGTAGTGTCACTGCTCGCCAGTTTCTGCATGTGTGTGGGAAAATTCTTTCAACCTGGTCCTGCTCCACCATACCACGGTCTCGTATAGTATCGCCGGTTTGATCACTGTTGTTTATATCCAGTTTATTATCTTGGAGCTTAGGCCTCGAGTCACGCAACAAATTCTTCGCGTGTCTCACAGGAGACCGCAGGCCTTGTCTCGCATCTTTTGCATATGCGGCCTCCACTTCAGTTTAGCATCTGGGATAGTTCCTAGATGCTTCACTTTATCCGTTCGTCCGAAAGCTAACCCTCGAAATGTCGGGTTCCTCCACACGTCAAACTTCCGTTTGCGAATGAAGCGGACAATTTCGATTTTCTCCGGGTTGACAATTAATCAGACCTCCCAGCATTACCTGCTCACCAGATAAAGTGCCCTTTGCGCCAGGTACGATGCAGTGTTAGCATAGATTGCCCATGTTACTACTGCTAGGTCATCCGCGCAAATTTGTGCATATATATTTGCTCTGTCCGGTCAAATCAGTAGCTCATCGACCACCATGCACCACAGGAGTGGTAAAAGCACTTCCTCCCTGTGGGCATCCGCGGTCGATTGGAACCTTCACCGTTTCTTCACTAGAGAGCATTTTTGCAATTTACCTAATGATGGTGGGTTCTATACCGTGTCTCTATGCCACCCTGAAGATCGATTCAACCGTGGTGCATCTGAAGATCCTTTCGATGACTATGAACTGACCTACTGCTATGCAGCCTTCGTTCCGTGCGTTCTCCAGTCTGTATACTAACCTGTGCAATGTTGTTTCCACTGATTTATCCGCTTGATAGGCAAATGGCAGTGGATGTAAGGGTTGTCCTCAACGGTCTATCCCTCACATACCTGTCGATCAATCTCTCCCGTATCTTGAGTAGGAAAGAAGTTTTACTAATGGATCTGTAGGCCCCTGCTTGATGAATAAAGACCACTTTCGTTATTTGCCATAGATGCGGTGTATACCCGAGGGCCACACAGGCCCTGTAGAGCTTCGTGACCGGTAGCAGAATCACCTCTAGTCCTTGTTGCAGCAGCGCTGGAAATATCTCATTATTACGCCTACCATTTTTTACGGCACGAAGCCCACGATGGCCATTCGAACCCTGGCCGGAATGACAATCCCGGCGGCTCCTGTCCAATTCATATTCCCGTGTCTACACCGAGGATATAGCCAGTCTGTCCAGTCGTCGTTCAGGGCACTGCCGGGAAAATGCTTCCCCAGCATGACCTCTAGTTCCTTACTCCAGGAGTCGTACGTCCACCCATCGGCGTCTTTAGTAAGCCGCACGTTGGTATCGGAGCCTTCCTGAGAACGCGTTGTATTCTTGAGGCTTCTGGAACACTCTCAATTCCTTAACAGTACTTTAGTCACCGTATTCTCTTAGAAATTCTTATGGCATCCTTATATGCCCTCTGGTCTCTTTTGCGATTCTCTCAATCTCAGGGACTCTGGTTGCTCTCGCGACATTCCATGATTTTCTGGTGGCCGCCCACAGTTTCCGCTGCCGATTGTGCCACCAAAGTGTCTTATCTCTATACACCGATTTTGACGTACAGATCTTCTGGTAGGATTGTATGACAGAGTCTCTCAGTATCTCTACTGTGAGCTCGTATTTGAAGTACCGATGCAGATACGTTTTCCATCCGCAACGTTTTTCCAACAGAAAGCTTGTGTAGTAATTTTAAAAAATCCAAAAAATGCTACCGTCACAAAAAATAGAGTAACAGTAGAGTCTCGTGTCAGCAGAACGCTGTTACAGTATAATGAGCTTTTTATTCTATTTACTTTAATTTAATTTTAACTAGTCGTCGAGAGGTCACCGAGTCTCCCGATAATTGTTACTTACAATTATCATTTTTTCATCACTCCCAAATACTTCACAAATGTTCATGAATTGCTCATTGACTTTTTTATTTCGATTTTTTTACTTTGACGTAGAATATATTGTAAAGTAACCTGATTCCTCTACTTCTATTAGATGCTGGATAGCACGTGCTCCTACGTATCCCACACTCAAACGAGCGAAAGGAGGGTTTATAATTGTGAAGATTACGAGTGAAGTGATTTTGCATGCTACATGCTACAACGCAGGAAAAATGTTCAAGAGAGTCGTAACGGACTGTATACATAAGACCGTCTAATTCACGACCCGCTGGCCAAAGTATGATATATTCCTGGTATATAAATCTGTATAATGTTGTGTAGCATTGGGAATAGTCCAGCAGAGAAGTTTGTGAGAAGACTCGCACGGGACATCGCTTTACAAATAGCGAAGAGCGCATAATCGCGAAGCCGTGTCGGCAACGCCTGTATACATACGTGGGAACGTGGACGATTAAATGGAATTTCCATCGGGTGCGTCTTGATATATCGGTACTTGGCAGTACAACTTACTAGTTATACGTATATTACTATATAGGTGTGAGAAATCGAGAGGTCGGTCGAGGCCAAGCTACATAAACCCATTGCTAGATCGACGTCGAGATATCAAGAGCCGCGGTAGCGTCTCCATACAAGTACATTTACCATACCTTACCGACCGACGGCCAGACGCGACAAATTGTCTTGCTCGAGCCAACTCGTGTCAGCCAAATTTCGAAAAGTTAACATTGTTATATTAATGAATACAGAGCGTTCTGGATAAATTTTGTGTTACACTTGCAAGCGTTAAAACATATCGAGGATAGGTTGGTTGGTATATTTCAAACAAACATTTTTGTCTCAGTTTTCCGTTCGTTCGTATTTTCGCACACTGCCAATCACTATGTTCCGGCCATGCTGATCTCTGTACGAATGCCGTAGTCAATCGGTGATGTGGGAATATACCAGCGGCTTGCCACTAACAATGACGGTTACGAAAGTTATATAACCATAGAAAAAAAATGGAAATCGACCACAGATACGATTTTTTGTAACGCTCTCCGAGATGTTACGTTTGCCGGGGTCGAATCAAGGCCTACATGCCGTACCTAACTACTTAGCTATACTTAACGACGAGCACGCTACCAACTAGACCACACTGACTAAATGCTATTTGTTTCACTTTAATTCCATCATAGGGGACTCGAGGATAACCAATACAAGCATAACAGACGTAGTCTTGATGGCAGTACTTGACTTAAATGAGACTCGGTATACGCAGGTTATTGAGGTCACTGATTACGAATCTAAACTAAAAATGCATTATGTCAAAAATACTTTTTGATGTCGCACTGGTTATTAATTTGAAGCAAAAACACCGTCTTTTTTTACTTCAAATTTGAATAACGTAAAATTTGAATTGAAGTGAAAACACTCTTTTTTACTTCACACATTTTTGTGTTTAAGTAACAAAAATTTCGAAATAAAAATGTTTACTCTAAGATTTGTAGATAGCAACGTTCTATACTCCTGAGTTTTTATGCCGATGCAATATGAAATTATAATTTCCCTAGAAATCGGTTAAGAAAACTCGTTATTTTTACACATGCTTGGTATTGATATACGGAAACTGTGAAAGTGAAGTAATAGTTTTATACTGGCGGATCGTCGGCAGGGCAATGCCGCAAAATAAGTAACCTATTCTTACCACGTAAACCAAAATCACACACGAGCGATACCAGACAACCTATTAGCTACACAAACCAGATTCTACTCATACCAGATACTACACACGCGTGATGCCACACACTATTCATGATACCACACACACGGCAATTCTGTACGACCGTTGGTACCATACACGGCAAAACTACACTGGTCTATACTCGACACGGCTATTACTACACATGGCCATTACTACACACGGCCATTACTACACACGGCCATTACTACAAATCTCCAATTATGCTGAACAGTCCATGTACATTCTCATTGGCCCAATGTGTTTATTGGCTCCAACGATCAACATTATAGCCAATCGCGAATGTGTAGTATAGGCATGTGTATTATCAGAGATTATGCAAGATCACGCATGTTTAGTATCTAATATATGTAGGGTCTGAACTCTGCACGGAAAATAGAGCTTATTTTAATATGCGCTAGCCGATTAATTCCATCCAAGGTATCGGGCTGTGTTAAAATGCCACATAATCAAGTACCGACAAGGGTCGGTCCTACTATGACTATAACTAGCGGCACCTGAGTATATAAAAATGTATTTAATTAAATTATTTAACTAAAAATGTGCGGTCTATGTATAATAAATATGTTTTATTTCTATATGCAGTTATATCGAGAATATATACCGTCATATCGAATTTAAATGTGCATTGTATGTAGAATTGTGCAACACAAAATATGTACATATAATATTTACAAATATCAAATCGATACATAATATATACATTCTATCGCTGTTATATTTATTGGCATATACAGTAGCGGACAAAAGTTTAAGACGGGGAGGAAAAAAAAAGTAATCCTTCATTTTTTTATGAAAAGAATTGACTGAGTGGATTTTTTTTTGTATTAGTTAATTAATCATTAATTCATATATTTATTACATAAATTCAATTTTGCGCGTAACAACATTATATACAATAAACAAAGAAAACATAAATTTGTTTGATATCTTCGGGGACAAAAGTTTAAGACTATACGTAAAAAAATATTTTTTGGTAGAAAATATACAGATATTTTCCTCCCTTCAATACTTTGTCCACAGTCCATTATTTTTTATCACATCAGCACATCTTTGAGGCATTGAATCAATTAATTTTTTGCAGTCGTCCACAGTTGTTTCATTCCACGTTTTTTCAACCAAAGAGTACAAATCGTCAAAATTTTTTGGTTTATTTCTTCGAACCCTTCTTTTTATGGTACACCATAAGTTTTCAATTGGATTTAAATCCGGCGACGGCGACGGCCACGGTAATAAAGTGATTTTTTTATCTTGAAAAAAACTTTTCACTACCCGAGCCGTATGCTTGGGTCATTATCTTGTTGATAAATAAAATTATCACCCATATTTTCGTAGGCATACGGTAATATAGTATTTTTCAATATATCCAAGTATTGAAAACGGTCCATGATTCCATTAATTCGGCGTATTGGTCCAGGACCATTGCGAGAAAAACATGCCCACACCATTACGTTTCCACCTCCATGCTTAACTGTCGGTAAAACACATCGAGAATTTAAATCTTCGCCAATTCGACGTCTTACATACAGTATCCCGTCAGAACAAATTCGGTTGAATTTGGATTCGTCCGAAAATAGCACATTTTGCCAATCCTCACTTGTCCAATGCCGATGAGCCTTAGCAAATTGCAGTCGTAATTTTTTTATTCTTTTTACTGAGCATCGGCTTCTTCCGTGGCTTTCGTGCTTTCAAATTGAATTCGTCTAATCGTCTTCGGACAGTTCTTACACTAATTTGTGCATTATTATTACTGGATATTTCAGCTCTGATATCGACTGCTGAACGAAAACGATCTCTCTCGCTTAATCGATGAATCCGACGATCCAGCGTTGGCGTGGTTTTCCGCGGTCTACCGTTTTTTGGTCGATCAAAATAGTCCCCAGTCTTCACAAACTTGTACCACGCTTACTTACAAGAAGTTTCTGATCGATTCATTTGAGTTGCAATTGAAGAAAATGTCTCATTTTGCTTCCGTAGAGACACGATTAGTTTTCGTTCAGTTGATGACAAATTACGGGCTTTACCCATACTCTTTTCGTACGTAATTAAACTTAAGACACTGGATGATACACCACAAACTATTTACAGTATTAATATATCAAATTATTGCGTGAATCGACTACGGGTATCTTGTTCGACAGATCGTCTTAAACTTATGTCCGCTGTTTACAGATGGTTGGAAGAAAAAAAAAATTGTATAATCTATATTGTTTACATTTGACGACCGAGACTTCTACATTATGAAGGTCAAACGTACACATGTATTGTAAAAAAACAACAAGCCGAAGGAAACGTTAGTACTTGTATGACAGATCTATGAACCAAATTGTAATTCATCGTCTTAAACTTTTGTCCGCTACTGTATATGATCTAATTTATCATTTTTCGTGTGGGTTTTCTCTTAACGACTGGAATAAACGATCAATACTACGATACATAATTTATAGACAAATGTTTTATATGCTAAAACTAATTAGGAATTTGCTGCTTATTATTATGCAGAATTTTTTTATTACTTATATTCATTAATGACGAGGAGGTAAGCGACGTAGAAGTCGTGTGTTAATTAGTTTCCCTCCTATTGGAGAACGCTCATCACTAATGGTTACTGCGGCTCAAAAAGGAGTCAACCCAACGATGCACTAGAAGTTAATGAACGTTACACACTATTGAAACCAAAGTACACGCGACAAAGGCGTAGGTGATCTATTCGAGGTAATACTTGAACTCGCTCTTTCCCTAAGTGCCTTTGACTTGCGACACAACTGCATACCTTATAGTTTAATTCAATTTATTTATGACAATACAGTGCATGTCAATTCCACGTAGCTGCCGTTCGTATAAATGAAATTATGCTGGTGTTGGCTTTGCGCTGCACACTTTAAGAGGCTGCGTGAGTTGTCGGACAACTGCGAGCGAGCAGGCGAGCGTATCGGCGTATAGACGTTGAATAATAACTGCATTCCGCGTGGTCGAACAGTTACGGGGTACAACACCGTATAGGTAGTATATATTACCGAGCAAGTCTGAGCTCAGGTCCATTTGCCACTTGGATCTCGTTGCCCGTAGTATCGAAAAGGTATACGAACTTCGCAGCAACTCGGACGGATTCACTAATATTTTTAATTTCCGACTGACAAGACAGGGTATATGCGTTTCAATGCTACCAGCTGCATGGCAGCATTTCGTTATCTTTAAATTTATCGGTAAAGGCTAATAATTGTTCTACAAAATTTTGCAACCTGCACGTGAGGCACTGACTTCTTAAACATATTTTATTTGGATCAAACGTAAACTTGCTGCAAAGAAATAATTCTATTGAACAGCTTGGTTGAACAGCATGAAATGGAAGAAAAACATCGAAAGAAATATGGCCAATTTATATTTTTACCTAAGTTCATGGCGCTCGCGAGGAAGCGAGAGAAAGCAGAGAACGAGACTTTATCGATATTTGTACATTGATACAGCGTCATAGCTATTATACAGTATATATATATGTCAATAAAAATGATAGATTAATTGAAAATTACTATTTTTTATCATTCGTTTGCATAACGAGTTCATGGTTTTCTTTTTTCTTTTTGGTAATTCATAAATAATTTATTGTGTTAGATTGGTATGATTATGTACAATTGTGTAGTTTCCTTGATTTTTTATTTTAGTGCAATTAATTTCAGAAATTGAGTGTGAAAAAAAATTTGAACTTTAACCAATTGGTTATAGTTCAATATATTTTGAATAATATATTGCCATAAATTTTGTTATAATTTTGTACAATATAAGTACTTAGAAGCCTTCTTGATACCAGATGGTTATATTTCGTGTTGCCGTCTTTCATATTTAGATAAATTTTTTTTTATCTTGTATGCCAATACAATAATTCTAGTTACATTCTTTTATTAGAGTCATGAATCTATGTGACATTCTTGACCAGTTGTAAAGATAGGGTTTTTGGCGAATCGCAACTCAGGGTGTGAGTCACGCCACCTGGATTCCTGCGTTATCGACCTTTTTGTAGAAAGATCTCTAACAATCGTATCATTCATTTAAGTCAGTTCTGATTGCCTCACTCGTTCATTAAGAATCAATGAAGCAACCAGACCTGACGATTTTTTAACTTGTAAAGAAATCGTGAAAAAATATCGCCACAGCTGGTTTCTTTTTCTATATTGCTTGTCTAAATATTGCATCAGCGCAACCTTCTGAATTATATGATTTTACAGAAAGTAAATGCGTAGAAATGAAATATACACCTCTTGTCCTCCGCTTGAAAGTTATTAATAAATGTTAACATTGTATCTGCATACATTATAACAATAATAAAATAAAATTGAAAAGTTAGCAAAAAATATGATCTTCCACCTGCAATTAATTAATCTACACATCACTTTGGAGTATGCAATTTATATTACTTAGCTCATTATCACTTCCTAATTTTATGCTTCATAACACGTATTGGGTTCACACCGTGTGTTATGAACATGTATTGTATACCATTTGTATGGTTTTCTTGTTCTTACGCTTCACCGCGATTAATTTTACCAATCAAGTTTCCATCGTTTATTTTACAGACATAAACATTGTCGTTCTGCATTTCACTGCTTAGACATGTAGATGAAAGTTTAATATATTTTTAATATCATTCGTACATATATTCTCTGATACCGGAGGGCATCGCCATCTTCTATTTATATTAATTCGGCACTAGAATAACTCTATTATTGATTTCTCTATTCTTAAATAACTTTAAGGTGAAAATCTTTAATACGAGACATCGGTATTCTTAAATATCTCTATTCCGAAGAACTCTGTGGTTGATTAAACTCTGTTCGTCAATAATTATATTCTTAAATATCTCTACTCCAAGATATCTATGCTCTCTATGCTTAAATATTTCTAGTCGTAACTATATCTTATTCCAGATACCTCTATTCTTATATATCTCTATTCATAAATATAGTCAAAGTCATCTCTAGTCTCAGACATCTCCATTCCAAGCCATCGCTATGCGTGTCAAAAATAATTGACGATCAAGCTGCACTATACGATGATAAATTTTCAGCTGTCGATATAAGAGTGAATAAAGATTCTTTTATTTATCACAATTATCAATTTTCATGATTATAGATATTGTATTCGTGGGACAGATTACATAGGCAGAATTATAGAACTGCAAAGTTTCTAGAAGTTCAAGTTCGACATTATTTTTGGAGCAGATCACGGCCATCCCAACACAACGTGTAAGAATTTTCCAATTTTACGCAAATTTAATGATATTAGATTATTATCATTAGATTATTCAACATATATATCGAGGCTCGCCGCGTATCATATTAAGGACGATGGGATTTTATGTTACTAAAATCCGCTTATTTAGTTATAAAATCGTTAAAAAAATTCCCCAAGTCCCCGACACGTGGGGCATCATTAAAAAACAATGAAAACACTTCATCATTCAAAAGTATCGCATTAGCATGGGTTCTCCAGAGCATTTCGTGTGACGTTCTCTTTTACTTTTGTAATAAAAATTAAATATTTAAATAATTTCAGGTAATAAAAATGAGTTGCAAGTTGATTGCTGACTGCTCCTATCACTTTCTCTTCTTTCTAGTGTTGCATTTTCAATTTTTTCCAGAGGATCTTTTCGTCGGCATAATGGTTGCTGTTGTTATTGTCGTCTTCTAATTTTATAGTGCATACCGAGACGAAATTGTTATATAAGTTCTCTGGCTGTCTTAACTAAAATTCAAAAACAAGAGGAACATATACAAAAAAAAAGGCGCGGAAGTGAAATGTATCTTGCGTATCGTTTGTCAATTATATCTGTATATCTCATGAGTATTGTTTGTCAATTATTAATGAACAACCAAATTGTATCTGCAAACATTATTAATATAAACGATGTAAAGTTAAAATGCCAGTAAAGATAATCTTCCACCTACAGTGAATTAATTCTACACGCTACTTTAGAGAGTGCGATTCATGTAGCCTATCGTCACTTTCATAAATTGTATTGAGTCACTGTGTTTTTCTTTGCTATACTTGCTGTTTTGCAATTTGGTATCGTTACACTTCTACACATATTTTTATTAAAAATCTATTTATAATTTTTATAAATTTGCTTTTACTATTCACACAGATTACTTTTACATATAATATAATATTAACTATGAAGTTAAGATAAAATTTATGGTTAGTCGCTTTAATGAATATGAAGATAAAATTAACTGGAATAAAATCGTATAACGTCCCATTGGAACATTTTAGGATTGACACTCATAGAAATCTACTCACAGGATTGATGAGAAAAATGTGGGCGACGCCAATGAAAGGTAAATAATAAATAACGTGATAAGAATGGAAAAACAGAAAGGGAAAGAACAAAAAAATAATACCAGTTACAATATAACGAAAATGAGAAAGAAGCATGCACTTTTGTATTTGCACATTATTTCCTTGTGATCCTCACCGACCCACAGATTCTCTTCTATGGGTAATGGATAGTTCATTTATGGCTTCCTTATAGAGGACGTGGTTTTAACATTTTCAATACGATAAAAAATGTATTAAAACTGCAAATTTCATAAAGTTTTAACTCCTCGATCGATTCTAACCAAATTCAAGTTTAAGTATCCTTGTATCCTAGTCAACTCGAGTGCCAAGTTTGGATTTGATGGACGAATATTTACGCAAGATAGAGAGAAAATATTTTTATTTTCAAAAAATTACGAAAATTACAAAAATAAATTCACTTTTTCGTACGTTTTCAAGTGCTGCTCGGAAACTACGTGTGCCATCGATCACAATAAGTGTTAATTCGAAGGTGCAAGATCTGGTTAATACAGTGGATGGGTTAATACTTCCCAGGCAAGATCTTTTAACGTGTTGTTAACTGTTTTTGAAGAGCGTTATCATGAAGCAAAATTACGTTGCCGTGTCTTCTGGCCCATTCTGGGCGTTTTACGATTAAAGCGTGACACAAATTGATTGTTTGTTGTCGCTAGCGATCAGTAGTAACAAATTCACCTGATTTTTGAAGCTCATTATGCACCACACCTTCCCGATCCCACCAAACGCAGAGCATTGTCTTCTTTCCGAAGTGATTTGGCATTGTATAAGTGTAAAAATAAATCCACTTTTCCATCGCCGATCACAATTCGATGCAAAAAATACTTTCTTTCACGCCGTTGGAGCAACATTTCGACGACGTCTTTTCGGTTTACCATTCGTCTTTCGTTCAGTTGATGTAGCATTCATTTTCCTTCCTTTAAAATCTTTCCCATTACTCGTGAACGATCGGAAATTGTTTGCTGAGCAACGTTTAATCTATCTTTAGCTTGTTTTTGAGTTTGACACGCATCTTCATCCAATACTGTTTGTAATTTTTTATCTTCAACCTTTTTCGGATGACGTTTCGATGTGAAAGACTTTTGTCTTTTTGTAATCGTTACTTTTAAAGCGTTTAAACCAGCATTCACAAGTATTTTAAGGTGGAACATGTTCAACATAAGCTTCTCGAAATATACGATAACTTTCAGCAGCACTTTTCTTCAAAACAAAGTAAATGAAACTTCCAGCAAATGCTCTTTTTTTACACGAAATTCGACATTTTTAAGCGTACAAATATCTATGGTGTTGACACTTTCAGAAAATTTCATATATGAAGTTTTGAAGCTTCTTATTAATACAACAAAATAGCATACATATCAAATCGCATAGATATCAATGTACGTGTATCTCCATCTATTGAAAAAATCTCCATTAGTACCGGTACACCTAGTACATAAACACACATACATACGTACGAATATTTTTTCTAAATATGATTTCTCGATATTTTGGAATATTTTAGATATCTGACACCAAAATTTGTTTTGAGAAACTTTTTTTTTTTACGAAGACAAAGCTTTTTCCATGAGTAAATATGCAATGACTAATTAAATAGTGTACTTGCGTACTGTACACAAGTATAAATGTACCATTCTTAATTTGTACACAGTGGCTGCAATCAGTAAACTAAAAAATGACTGGTCAACACATGTGATGATTTACAAAAATTGAGATTCTCCGATACGATAACTTTAGTACCAGGCAAATGAAAAATGTTCTAACATCACAATGAAAATAATTTCAGTCTTTTGGATTTATTTTCATCTGAAAACTCGGAAGTTTGGTTCAATTTCTTAATTTGTTTTTCCCATCTAACGTGCTTTGCTTCTGTGGAGGTCTATTCTTGCTGCAGAGATCGCAGTCACAGGCATTCGATATGTCGCACACATTCCAGAGAAATTCTGGGGCTTACACGCATTGAAGCAAACTCAATACCCGAGATAATACATACCGCTATGGTGCTCAACAATGTGACAGAAGTTTAACAATCAAACTAACTGTATACGATGTGAATCTGGGAAAAATTATCAATGGAAAAAATTCGCGGATAAAATGACAGAATAACGACTTATAAAAAAAAATATCCATCAAATTAAATCCAACGTCTGAAAATCCATGTAAAAAGAATATCTACAGAAACAGGCAGTCAAAATTTTCCCATCAAACTTATGACTCATACACGATTATCCCATATACCTATCTATGCGTGTGAACTGGCTTAATTCTCTTATAGGATGATAATGATTTGTATCACGTCATATTTCTTGGGGACATAAGTGTCCAGTGAATATTTTTTATAATAATTCTGAAGTCTGCAACTTATTGCATTCCTGTTAGCAGAATTACGATTTTCGAGTCGCCAAGATTTAACAATGGATTTAGCAACTCTGGATCGAGACGAACAAAAGTTTAATAGTGGAAAAATCAAAATATCGCAATTATTATTGGAGATATGAATTTTGAACCATCGATTCGAATTTTCAGGACACCGGAAATCATGCCGCAATGTACCGTGAGTCGATATCGCAGTTTGGACCGTAATATCTGTTCGTTTTTTTACCATACAGAGCAGATTTTGGTTACTTGACTCCAGCGTTACTCGACATATTGACGACAATCTCATTAAATAGGAATTAAAAAATTTCAACATTTCTTCTTGGAGATATTGAATCCGTGGTGAGGAAAGACAACTGCGCTTGATTCACTGGAACCATTGGTTCCTCACTATAAGGCAGATAATATTCAACGAGTCTGTCATTGTCGTTTCCCTTTATGCAATTTGAGGGCAATTCACCTGGGTCAGTCACGGTGAAGATATTTGGACAAAAAAAATGGTAATGTCGTTTAAAGAGGGAGGTGGGAGAACTGCGCCCCTCTGCCTCCGTAACCCTCCTGGCTATTCAAAAGCTTCGTAACTTTTAAAATAAGTTATTGAGAATTGAAGATGAGATCTTTTTAAAAAAATTTTTTTATACAACATAGTTTACCGAAGCGACCAATTTTTTTTTTCATGCAGAATGTAACTCAAATAACAGTGATATTCCATATTAGGCATTGGTTTAACTCAAACGACTCCTCTCTGATCGTACGTACATGTCATAAATAAACGTAACAGATATACGACCAAAGACTGAGCTTGCACTCTTAGCCCCTGCTTCCTTCATTCTACTCTGGTTAAGAAGGCAAGTACATAAGTATACGGCAATTGTAAATTCCTGGTAGTCTCACGATATATAGAGAAGAGAAAAATATCTCAAATCGTCTTAATAACGACAACCGATAGCTACCAAGCATACCAGTTGTTTCAGATACACGTACTCCAGATATAATAAAAGTAGTGCGTCCGTGTCGTGAAAAGTACATTATATATACGAATGTACCGCGCGGGGCGAGACAAGCAATTACCGCCGTTGCTTTTGCCCGTGCAATTGCCGGTAACCTGTAAGTGGACTCTGGTCCCATGTACGAGCCATAAAGCACGAGCAATTAACGTTTAATGTCTAGTTGGTAGAGACAGTTTTGCGGAAAGGAAAGGTGCCGCCGAGCTCGAGTAGACCGCGGGATTATTATAGCATAGATACATACATAGTACTTATCACGGGTACACAGCGTATATAGTATTGAGTACAACTATACATACAGCGTCTGTACTACACCTTTTACCCGCATGCCTACAAACCATTCTCGATCATTCGAATATCGCATTATTCTGAAGGACGAAAATACCGAACGCTATGCAATAGACATACATATGGATACAATTAAACTCTAGCTATAGGTAATGTGCATAGACGTAATAGGTAGCGCACAATGGACATATAAATATTTGAATATCTTTGCATTGCGTGACTTTGCGAAATTGTTCATTGTATCTATATTAGTACGTGCATTTTATAAATATTAACGACACGCACGGTTAGAAAAGTTGTTCACCTTGTTTAAAGCCATTGACTGCATTCGACAATTAATTGATATTGATTTTATTTGCAGTAAGCTGGGGTTTCTTGACTCAGAGGTAAGATGGATCAAGTCAGCTTGCTATAGCACAAACAGAGCCAGATAGTATATGTTAGAAGTGCTATTGCCACAAAAGTACTTTTTACAAATAAATGTCTACAATACATAACTAATCAATCCTTTCATAAAAAAAAATATAAATAATAAAACTGAAATATGAGCTATAATCTCATCGTCTGCTAACAAGATTTTTCAGACTTTTTATATGAAATTTCGACAAATGAATTAATGAAGGTAGCTAACTAATATTGTAAAGAACGATATAGGCATATCCAAGAAACCGTTGAAACTCACGAAGTCGAAATTATTCCAGTCAAACCCGGTCCTACCGGCATTATTATCTCCGCTTTACTTTTGTACGATATTGCGTAGGGTCGACCCACAGCAATTTCTCACTATTCGATCAAATACAGCACATAATAGAATAAAATAAATATAGTTCCCTGTACAATACGTGGATATTCTGTCGCCTCATACACGGTGTGTATGGATGCTGTTTAGTGTGCACTTGCGAAACGTATAAAATGTATATATACAATAAAAGCTGAATTCGTTTAGTTCCAGTTGCGGTCAGAGCTGTGATTCAATAACCTGCTCAATTGTAAATGTATTCCGAATTTTCCTCCTCGTTGTACGCTCTCTCTCTTTCTCTCTATCTGTGTATGTGTGTGTGTGCGCGCGCGCGCGCGCTTATATTCTGCGCGTATATGTTTAACAATGGTTGCCATCGAACAAGGTTGAAGAAGACGACCATCGAACATGGTTTTTGGTTCCTCTCCGCCTTGTTGCTATACCGCACGCTCACTCGTCTTCCTTGTTCACTCTTTCGCGCGAGTTATGTACGTGCCTCGCTTTTCGAATGAAAGGGCTGAGAATTCCGAGACCTGTGATAGTTCTGTGAAGGAAGCGAGCTCTACGTGCTCGACAATCTTCCGTTATCCCTTCTGCTTGGCTTTCGAAGGGATTGTTTGCACAAATATATATCGATGGTAAGAAAGGAAAGCGAGCTTTCGCGAGGAGTTGAAATGGATAAAAGAAAGGAGGTGTAAAAATGCGGAAAGAGCCAGTGTGAATCGATATTCCGATTGTTTTGAAGACATACGTCTTTCGTTGAACGGGCGGAAGGACGAAAAATGCCATTTTTCCGCCATTTTATTGGCAGTGAGAAATATCTGCAATTAAACGTGATTAATATTATCAACCACAATGATTTATCTGGGCGCTTCTTACTATCTTAATGGCACACCAACAACCGTAAATCGACAATAACTAGAAAAATTGTCGTCGATCTTACAATTTAGTAGGACTGAACAATTTTACCATCGACTTAACGTGTCTCAAGGAATCCATCTCATTGAATTTACGATAAAGTTGTGAAGTTCAATCGACGTTAATTTACTGGTCCAAATGACTATTTTGCTCATTCACTCTTAAGCACTCGCTTTTGGTTTCTTACTAAAAAAAGTCCTTGTTAAAATAAATTATAAATAACTTTCATCCACTTTTATCCGATTCACGTTCCACGTATACTGTCAATGGCATGTTCCGAAGTTACAAAAACAAAGATCTGCACTTTGAGTGTCCAATGCCAATATGTTATTAAAATTCGCAGCGTCACCATGTCAAGAGGTGAGCAGTATGTCTCACATTATTGAAGTATTGCAACTTCTCTGTTCAGGCAATTACCTGAAGAAAATCGCTTTTTGAAATAAAAATCTCTTATCGATCTCCGTACCATGGTCAAACTTTGGAATTAAAAAAATATGCACAGCGCGTGGGGTGACGTACAAAATTTGACAATAGTGATTACTCGCATCGTCGTTTAATTAAAAAATATTTTTTCTTCAATTTAAGTTGATTTGCATGCATTTATCAATGTTTACAATTAACATATTTTAATACAACTCAATATATTATCCAGAATCGCGGCGGCGACTCGAGACAAGTACATTTACTACCTTACCGACACCTCTCTATATATAGACGGGAAGCACCTATACTTTTATACGCGACCAAACCCCTTATACATAGAATTTCCGTCTTCCGAAACAATCGTTCCTCGTATTTTCCATCATTCAGTAAAAATATAGTAATGAATTACCAGGTGTATGCATAAGTTTTTACCGGTCTTTCACTGCTTTTGCTGTGTGAGAATGCGCATTGTCGTGTAACAAAATCACTTTGCCATGTCTTTACCAAGTTTATTGATCTTCCCCATTACTCGTAAACGTCTGCTGATTGTTTCTTGTGACACATATAATGCTTCTACTAAATGCCGTTGAGTTTGAGTTGGGTCATCATCCAATAACTCCTGCAATTGCTCGTCTTCGCATTTTTGTGGTCTACCAGAGCGCTCACTGTCTTTCACATTGAAATCACCACTTTTAAATTGTCGAAACCATGTCTCACATGTTCTAATCGATGGAGCGTGTTCACCATATGTTTCTACCAGCAAACGTTGACTTTCAGCAGCCTTTTTCTTTTGATTAAATAAGAAAAGCAATGCGTGCCCCAAATGTTTTTTTTCAGGCACAAAACTCGACATGATCACTGAACGATAAAACAAAGACACTAGTTTTTGGCGGACTCAACTTGTGTGTGTATGTAGGTTAATGTCAGACGAACAAAATGAGGTATGTGTCAAATTAATACGCTGCGTACTTTTCGCTGGCGCCATTTCTTAGTTAAACCGGAAAAAACTTATGCATACACCTGGTATAACGGCTTGGAATGAATTTTATAACAGTTCTGTTCAATTTTTCTTCCTCTTTCGAAAGGGAATAAAACGAAAGTTGTGGCTATAGACAGATCGATGATATCGCGTTTTATTCAGGTTTTTTCTTTGCTCACACTGCGTTCGCCAATCTTTCGTCCCCCTCTGACGTCATTCGACGTCATCATTTTTCTCACTTTTCTAATCATGACGTCACGGAACGATGAATGTATATCTCTATCTATATATATATTGACGGCTAGACACACGTACCGTTAAAATAAAATAGAATATTTATTAAAGATTATTTTGATACTTTATATAGATAAAGCGTGTACGTCCGGTGAGTAAGATGGATATTTTTGCGAAATACAACTCAGGGTACGATATACTTAAACGCGATTTTAGGCGCAGGAATGAGAGGCTTAATTCAAAATTCGCATTTGCGAATCATTATAAATATCGAGTCTGATTGCTTGAACCAATTAAATAAAAATTGATTGAGCAACCAGATTCGACAATTCTTTAACAAAAAAACTGTAATAAAAATGCTGCCACAACCCGGGTTTGAACCGGGAACATCCAGAATTCTATCCTGGTACGTTACTAATTACGCCATCGTGCTTCCCGCGTTTCGAATCGTGATCACGTATCTCGCACCCTGAGTTGTGTTTCACAAAAATATCCATTCTACTGACCGGACATAGACTCTATATATATATATACAATGTTAAACTTACACAATCGCTTGCCTAGAATTACTATGGCTGAAGATTATTTTATGCGTACAGTTAAGAACCGTGCTTCCGAAATGTTATTTATCACGGAGTTAAATGTATGTTTATAACAGGAACGAGAGATAACCTCAAAAAACCGAAAGAGTCTCGGAAAAGTATTAGTTTATTATGGTTGAAATGTACCTTTACGGCCAGTACGAGAGATAACTTCGAAATGCCGGAAAGACACGTAAAAGAACAAGAAGTAAACTAAATTATAATACTTGGTGCAACTGGAGAACTGTGTTTCCAAGATATATTTACTAATAAATATTACATATCTTAATTATTAGATTATATTCGTGTTTGTTGGAAAATTTTTAAATCATACAATTTTTCCAGGCGAAAACATAATCCGTGAATTGTAAATCGGACTGTGATATGTGTGTTGCAGCTGTATATTTTGATTCGTCAAATTCATTTTCAGAAATACGATTCATAAACATTGCGACACGTTTCCACGAATGGAAATTACCAGCGGCGGCTTCGAATTTATTTTTCCTGGTTCCTCTATGACCGATTCTTTGATAAAGCGACAGTTCGAATTCCATCTTTTCCGAAAGACAGTCAGGATTTTTGTGACAGGAGCCGGAAAAGCAGGCTTCGATTTAAAATTGGATAGTCTGTCGTTCTTGACTTTTACTGAAAAGTGAATCGTCAAGGGATAGCGGTAAGTGCAATTGCCATAGGCGCCTTTTCGAGTTAATCTTATTTGGAATTTCATCCTACGACGACATGTCTGAATAAATAAGACGACTAAGCTTTGCTTTGACTCACAAAATATAATTTGGGTAAATGTCAATTTTATGTCATCAGTGAGTACTTATTTCTCGTAGCTCTCGGACCATTAATGTCAAAGAACGCAAAGTATCCAATTCTCGATGGGTACTACCATTAATCAGGTAGAATAATGTGTCTGAGAAATACGACGAAGCAACTTCAACAGGGAGCAACGAGTAGTCTATGCAATCCGATGGATACTTTCGATGGCAAATCTTTAGACGATGATCCTGGCAGTACAATAGCTGATGTAAATCGATTCCTCGTTCCTCGAGGATCAACGTAGTCTGTTAAAAAGCGTGCAAATTTGACATTTGCATATTGCTTCCTCGTGATTCTCTCCTACCCGCAGATTCTTCTCTACGGTTAACGGTTATCTCAATTCTGGATTCCTCATAGAGGAAGTGATAATCAAATTTTGAATATACTTGAAAATTTGGTAAAACTTAAAATTTCATAATTCTCAAGCCCTCGATCGATTTTTACCAAATTCAAGATCAATTATTCTTGCTCCGTAGTAAAATTGTATGCCAAGCTTCATTTCGTAGCTTGGGATACATTCGATTCAATGAATCTTTTATTGTAAAATATATTCTTATTTCAGGCAAACGAAAAGTATCATTCCAATCGAGTTTCAATACGACGTAAGATTATACTTGTCTTCGGAAACTTCAGTCACTGCGAAGAATTTTGAGTGAACCACAGAATCAGCCCTTTCCCCACTGTTCACGGTGACTCAATCATAGTATCTTTTCACCTTAAGATGATGTGGAACAGAATTTCTATACGATATATATAAAGGGTGTCCCAATAGGAGCGCCGGATTTAATTTTAAAGAAAAAAAACATCTATTTTTGAATTAAGCAAACATTTTTATTTCAACATGAAGAACAAATAGTTCCGATTAACCGTGAAATACAACATCAGGCAAATGGCCACCACGAAACCTCTGAAACAGGGTTATTCTTTTGTTGAAATTTTGAATAACGTTTTCACACAAATGTGGCTGTATTTCACCAATAACGCGTCGTATTTCCTCTTTAAGATGTTCAACTGTTTCAGGCTTATTCGCATACACCTTTTCCTTCACATAGCCCTAAAGAAAAAAGTCCATCGGTGTTAGATCGCACGATCTTGGTGGCCAATGTTGATCGCCAAATCGTGAAACAGACACGGCCTGGAAACTTAGTCTGCAGTAACACCATTGTTTCACGTGCTGTGTGGCAGGTCGCACCGTCTTGTTGGAAAAACATGTCCTCAACATCAATTACATCCAATTCGGGCCACAAAAACTCCGTTAACATTTTGAACCTTGTACGCGTGCAAATGCAGATCTTTTACCAAAATTCGTTGCATAGTGCTACTGGAAATGTTTAATTGTTGACCACGATGCCGAATGGAAGTTCCTGGATTCTCGGCGACAGATTCCGTTACTGTGGCTATATTTTCGAGTGACCGATAAGGACGACGACAAACAATGATCTTCTGATCCATCAGCGTAAATTTGGTCTCAAATTTTGTAATTAAAGGCCTCACTGTCGATTCATTTGGCGCATTATTGCGACCAAAAACTTGACGTAATTGGCGAACTGTTTTCGCAAAACTTTCACCATTTTTGTAATGTGTTTTTACAATAATTAAACGTTGTTGGTTTGAATACTTCTCCGTATTCTTAAATTGCGTGGTCTGTACGTGACAAGTGTAAAAAAAAATCACCGTACAACTCGTATTAACAAAATGGCGGCAAATTTAAATCCGGCACTCTTGCTGGGACACCCTTTACAATCTATATGGTCATACATCAGCGCATGCAATATAAACTTTACAAAAAAGCAGACAAATCACCCAAAAATACCAAAAATAAAGTACACGTATTACAAAATAAATATATTTTCCTAATCTAATTTTGTTCTTTTTCAATCGTGCAGTGATTATTTAGGTTACAAGCCGAAATTCAAGCATAACAACATATTTTCTATAATTCTGGTATAATCTGGATGCTGGCCTACAAGAGTACAGAATCACTGGAGATGGAGTACGGCGACCTCCTGAAATTAATACAACCACAATAAGAAGAGATAGCGACCTTCGCAGATGATGCCGCAGTGGTTATCGTCGCAAAATACTTGGAGGAAGCCAAACAGAATCTTCGAGGAGACTTACAATTAGATCCAGCACTAGATGCGTTTAGCTGGCTTAAAACTAGCTGAGCAAAAGACAGAAGCTATGCTGATCACCAACAGGAAGGTGATG
Organism: Cylloceria caligata; assembly: GCA_963942595.1. Taxonomy (NCBI): domain Eukaryota; kingdom Metazoa; phylum Arthropoda; class Insecta; order Hymenoptera; family Ichneumonidae; genus Cylloceria; species Cylloceria caligata. Next base: position 20,669,223 of record OZ012703.1, read on the forward strand.
GGGTTAACCGAACTGACAATAGGACAGCATAAAAATATCTCTCAGCCCTGCATAAAGTACCTGGGGATGATGATCGGTGCAACGTTCAGTTTTAAGCAACACATCGAATACGTCGTCGCGAAGTCAGTCAAGGTAGGAGCGGCGCTAGCGCAACTCGTGCCGAACATAGGCGGACCAAGGCGGGAGAGTAGGAATTTACTGACATCAGTGGTCACTTTTGTCCTGACGTACGTCATGGTCATTTGGGAAAACGTTCTCAAAATGGAGAAGTGTCGACGAATGGCCGCAGCGCTCTATCGGCTCAGTGCCTTAAGGGTTTCCTGCGCATTCCGCACAGTTTCGGAAGATACACGCGTGTATCCTCGCAAGAATGATTCCCATTGGAATCCCGGCCGATGAGAGAAGGTCACTGTATCATCAAAGGAACTCATTGGCTGGACGCCGGGATGAACAGAGGAACGATATCGAACAAAACAGCTTGCTACGCTGGCAGCAGAAGTAGGACGCATCTGCAAATGAGAGGTGGACACACCGTCTAATTCCTCTGGTGGATAGTTGGTTCAACCGCAAACGCGGGGAGTACAACTATTACTTGACGCAGATGTCCAGCTGGATGTGGAGTACCGGAGGATGCCGAACACGCATTTTTCCTATGCCCACGCTTCCGGGAGGAGAGGAAGGAAGTGGAGAAAACATTAACGACTATGCCGACTGCACTTACAATGGTGGAACATATGTAGACATCGGAGGAAAACTGGGCGGCGACAAGCAGTTTCGCTTCAGCGGTACTGAAGAAGTTGCGCCAAGAAAAAAAAAAGCGGAGAAGGGTAACAGCGACAATGGTTGTCTCTCCTTGAAAAATCAGCACAGACAGCTGACATAAACAGAGAAAGACCTACGGTTGCGACTACGCCCGCGAAGTAATACTTATCGGTGTTCCCGCAATGATTAGATAAAGGTGAATAAAATAAGGAGGTAGGTTAGGGTCATAATCGGTAAAGCACGCGCACCAGTCCGACACATGGGTGTCAACCCACGGTGCATAAACCATTCCCCCGACCCCGGAAAATTTAGTAGGTCCAATTATGGAAATGGAAAGCAGTCGAAGTTTTTATGACTGAAGTTATGAAAATCAAAGAAGAGTCATGAAGACCAAAAAATTAAGAAAAACAACAACAAAATTCCCAAAATAAGGTAATGTAGCGTATACCGAACGACCCAGCTGACTCGATTAAATGTTTAAATAGTCCCGGGCTAGCAAATGGGTAAAGAAGGTAAGGAGAAAGTTTTTTTATCAGCGTAGCCTGAAAAACAAAGAGTTACTCACGAAGCCCCTGACCGTACATGAAACTACCGGGCCCTTATCAGGCATAAAGCATTTTCCTCTCTCCTTGGAAAAAAAAACATACATAATATTTACATTCGCATACATACACATACGTCCGAAATTTTTTCTAAACCACTTTTCTGATCGTTTCAGACAATATCAAGTATCCTGTAATGAAAATCTCCAAAACATTTTTTTTTATGAACACAAAGCTTCACGAGAAATCAAAATGTTATAATAAGCAAATATTACGGTAGGATACGAATTATACTCCTCATTGTACTCGGAAATACTGTTAAACGAAAAGGTGAAAAAAAAAGTATTTTTACGGAGCAAAAATATTTTATAAAGGCCGAAAAAAAATCTGATTGTCTCGTCACTTAGCACATATTGTACGGTACGTTGTGTAGAAATTTGAAAAAAGATTTATCCGGTAAGAAGTCATTATAGTCTTCCCTTAAGTTATATTTAATTACTTTCGTAAAATAAATGTAGAATTATGAATACATCACGAGGCTAAATAAATTTGTGAATTAATTATAACTCTGAGCACAGAGAAATTGTGCACTATACTTACTCGATCGACAAATAATAATGACCGTATTTGTCGATGGAAATACTGGCACGTGGCGAGATCGAGCGAGAGAGCGACAACAATAGCTGAAGAGTTATGGGGAAGGTGCAACTAGCGGTCTTAGAGTGCGGGAGACAAGTTTGTTTGCGAAGCACATGAGGGTCACGATTCGAGTCCAGTTGAAATGAATTCTGTCTAGGATGAGACGGCCTTGTTTCCTCTTTCATTTCCTCATTTCATCGCCAAAGTCTCTCACTTGCGGTCTATAGTATACTCCCTGTAGAAAGTAGCCAGATCTGAAGAAGTTCCTCCGATAAATCCTTGCTCCAGATACCGACGTACAAAGGTGTTTCTAACTTCATCGTACCTCTCCGCACAGAGTTCACTCTTGCTACACTGACGGTGGTTTCCTCTGTAGGATCGAGGGTTTAAGACTAGCGTGAGCACCCTTCTTGGGCGATTCATTTTTGGAATAGAATCAAGAAAAGCGTTTGATACTCGAGGCGAGGCTGAAGGGCCCTCGGCATATTCGATGAGTGGAGGAATAAGGAGCTTCCCGATGGCCGTACTCACTTATCCTCGACTGTAGTAAAGAACCATTGAAACGTCGCGCAGCTGAATACTCCATAGTAGAATACTACCTTACTATATATCCAATTTATGAGCAGCATTTGGCGCGGGCTTTTATGGCTGACAAATAACGCGATATCCAGTCGACGAAGCAACGTTTACTTGTAAGAAACCCGGAAATGCTTTTTCCGCCACTTTCGACGCCCGTCCTTCCTGGCTTCCCAGCAAATTATTAACCATTTATGGGGCTAAATTTAAAAAAAATGTTGGAAATAAAATATTCCTGAGGAACTAACTTTATAAATTGTCTAGACAAGGTTTAATTTTTATACCAGGGGATGGTGGGCAGTAAAGATGAGTCACGGTGACGGGATTATATCAATACCGCAGTTGATCATTGCCCTCAATTTGTGCTCTGAATAGCTGTCCATAAATTGACACAAGTAATTAAATTTATTCTGGTGTCAAATTTGACATTAAACTGCCAATCGGTATCTCATCAAGGTAAAGCTGTTTCTGTTTCATCCGTCACTTTAGTAGTCCTATGTGCTATTTATTCGTACATTTATACATTTACACTCGAGTCCCTTTCTAAAATGTCGACGAAACTATCGAAATGGGATTGTCGCCCATCGTCAACGATTATCCGTTGTGTGATTGGTTGCGGCGACCAATCACGCGACTTTCAAAATATCGACAGTTATGTCGTGTTGTCGCGAGCGCGAGGTTTCGAGTCGCCAGGAGTAAAGTGCGGTTATCCAAAAAGCATTTCTCGATCGACCAGATCAGGTGTACAATGCTGCAATTATGCGTTCATCCGAACGGTGGCACGCGAGTGTGTTGTCAAAAGTTCCTGCGACATAGGCTTATGTTAATATTATGTGATGATGTTTCCTTGTCCCCGAGAATGTGAACTATTATTTATTGTTATGTTATTGTTTATTTTGTACCTTTTTTAAGGGAAGCAAAACAGATCGTGTTTGAGAAAAGTGCATACCGCATTATATACGCCACTCTCAATTGCTTAAGATGCCTAAATGCTCAATAATAATAATTATTATCCTATATGAGTGGATGCATAATGGAATGTGTACAATGTTGATCAATCATTCAATTACAATGATCTGGATGAACGAAAAATACCGTGGCTCAAAATAATTAATTATTTATTTATTTATTTATTCATTCTATTAGATTATGAAAAGAACTATTAATCGCAGAACTAGTGCGAAACTGGCTGGTGATGAGAGATAGAAACACCTGGATTCGCCTAGTGAAATCACCGAAACCTACGTGAAGTGAAGCCCCTTAGGGCGATTTTCTGCCGAGATCCGATGATTACACGAAGAACGTGTGATGCGACTTACACCTAGCGCGCTACAGCTCACGAAAAACATTTTAGACTCAGGGGGAATCGAATTCAAACCTCACAGTCCCCGGTTATACCGACTTACCACGCTGGCCACTTGGGCTGATTAAAGAAATTAATTTTAGCAACAATTTTTTCAAACTCTTACAGGTAAAATGCCAGAAAGAGTTGCGTAATGTACTGCAATGCAATATCAAAAGTAAGTTTTATTCGTAGAGTGTGCATGCCAAATTTGGACAAGATGCGCAGTCTTTTTGAAAAGTTACTGTTTTCGGACGGTACAGACAGACAAACAGAAATGAATGAACCGTAGACGGATTAATCGCTAAATGAATGCGATGGTGGATAAGAAAATATTTTACAATTAGAATATTGTAAATTTGGATTTTTCCATCCAAATCCAAATTTGGACAAGATGCACAGTCTTTTTTGAAAAGTTACTGTGTTTTCGGACGGTACAGACAGACAAACAGAAATGAATGAACCGTAGACGGATTAATCGCTAAATGAATGCGATGGTGGATAAGAAAATATTTTACAATTAGAATACGCTATATGTTACAAAGTCTATTGTCTCTGTTCTGTTATTGTTGCAATTCAATCTAGACTCTAATCCGGGCATAGAAATCTACGCGCCTCTCGATCGGAAGAGGAATTCAATTTTCCATCGATTAGAACAATACCCTTGAGAGGTATTACAATGGTAATCCGCCGATTTCAGCGATTCGACATGCGTCGCTAGGGCGAACAATAAATGGGTACAACGGGCAACGAGGAATACCATTCAATCTATTGTGGAACCTGGTAAAAAAATAGAACGGTCACGAATTCAATTTTTTTCTTACCGTTACGGAAAATCAATAGTTTTTTTAACTACTATTGATAAAAGTAATTGTTGAGGAGCCCAATAGCAGCAATTGCCAATAGTAACGTTTTTTATGAGTGTAAAGAAAATTGTTGTTACTGTAATCATTTAAAAATCATTCTAAAAACAAATGTGGCGTAAGAGAAAATGCCAATAAATTGTTATATTTTAATTGCTTCAATAAACCGATAGCAAGCATATTTGTTTGTGTAAAAAAATATTTCAATTATGAAAGTTTTTCAATTTTTTTTGTCCTATATTACGATTGCTCGAGGTCGTTTTAAATATAAGAAATGAAGTAGAAAGCAGTAATTAAATGATGAACAATGTTACGTCTCGGTTTAACTGCGCACGACATACGCGTTATTTAATTATTATCAAGGATGGGATTCGTTGTCCGATTAAAAGTAAAAATTCTGGATTATCACGCGTATAAATATTTATTAGTTATTAATAGTATTGAAAACAAATTCCACGATTGCCAACATTTATGGCCAAGACAATGAGAAAATTCACATTTTAAATCAGAACTTGTAGTTAACAGTAAGAACAGAGATTCAATAATCAAACTCACATTTGAGTGAGAACTTTGAGTTGATTGTTTAACATATGATTGTAGCCTGACTAAAGTGGTTGATCGAGTTAACCAGAAAGTTAGGGTTGCCGTGAAGCGGTTGAAGAACACTGATCAAGCGAGAGACGGCCGCGAGTCTCTGCAATGTTGCAGAGAAATACAAAGAATAAGAATCGGTAGCTCGCGACTACTCGCGAGCGGATCTGAATTGCGCAATTTGAATCTCTAGCATCCGGTGCAGCTAAATAGCTGGTGTTTCGACGCCTTGGCGTTGGAGATATAATATGCGCAATAAGGGGAAGATGTTAGAATATGTTGAACATTCGTGGTATTTCGCGAGCGAACGCGAGTTGACAGAAAATTTATATTAACGTCCGGTTCAACCGCGTGATTATCCAGACAGCACAAAGTTGTCTAAACGATGTCCAAAAGATGACGAAATTTCCGTGAAATCATCTTTCAGTGACAGCACAAAGTCGACGAAAAGATGACGGAAAGGCGTCGTATATTCCTCTGTTTGATGTATTGTAGCCTTGGTTAAAAGATGTCTTTCAGCTGTCATTAAAAGATGACTAAGTTTTGACATCTTTTCGTTGACGTTGTTTCAATCCTATTTATTTTCGCAGGTAGGTTATATAGTTCAATTAAATGTTGAAAACGAAAATTCTGCTAATAATGTATATTTTTTATTGCACATACTAATGAAAATAATTATGTAATCATTTTTTAAATCATCCAACATACGAAAAAACGATGCTACCTTATTATAGACGAATTATTATAATATGATATATTGTATTACATATATATTACTATTATACTATAATTATAATCAAGACTTCAACTTTTGGCCGGTTTATTGTGGAGTCTTGATTATAATCATATACACTATAAATTGAGGTTATGTGTACTCATCGGCACATGTTGAAGAATATACAGATCAAAATACAAAGCACACTTCTACCATAACGAACATCAAATAATAATCAGAAGCCATGGATACAAATATATGTGATTATAATAGAACTTACCTTTTCTGTAGCTCAGGAATTAAATATAATTAATTATACGCGCACTACTTGTCTCCAGCTCGCCGAGAAGTCGCAATTCTAGCGCGAGGTCTATAATCTAACGGTGGTGGCGCCACCTGCCCTCATCTTTCGAAAGATATCTGTCAGCATCTTTTCATCAAGTCCATCGGACAACTTCGAATAGACATCTTAGGAACGATCAAAATTTAGACGTCTTTTAAAAGACTCCTGTTAGACATCTTTACGCCTTGCGTAGACGACGACTTGCGAAAGATATCCTTTCGTCATCTCTAGGATTTAATGCTGTCTGGGTAGCGTCTGAGTAATTTCCTATAATAGGCAGTTGATATTTGAGAATGCTAAAAGAAAGAGACTGAGAATAAAAGTGATAATTAATTCTCAGATGGCGGAAAGTAAAGATTTTTATGGGGCAATAATATGTAGCGGTAGTAGAGGGTGGTAATCAAAGATATAGGTGGGGAAAAATGGTCAGGACGTAACAAGCACTTTTATTTAAATGGTATAAAAAGCTGCATAAAATTTATATTGATTATGTTTTTACTGTACATATATGGTACATTATCAAATTAATATCTCGCCGCCGTCGGTACCACCAACGCCGCCACCGCCACCGTTGCTGCCGCCAACGCCGCCACCGCCACCGTCGCTGTCGCCGTACAGAAGAATCGAGAGAGGGGTCGAAACTGGGCCAGGGGATCAGAAAGTTAGTCAGGAAGGGTCAGAAAGGGTTCTCCAAGGAGGGTTGTTGCCTCAAGCGCGCAGTGGGGTGAAGGCCCCCTAGTTTACTATAATTAAATAATAAAGAATAAGTCATGTAAAAAAGCTGTAAAAAATATTACTTAGCTGAATTTTCAATAAATATTACTCACTTTACATGAGATAAAATAATTTTAAAACTCGAAGATGGGAAGTGTTGTCCAATAGAAAATATTCTATGTTTAAAAATTAAGAAACACGTTGGAAAAAAGGGAAATTTTAAAAAATAATATAATTAAATTAATTAATTAATCTTAACTATTAAATTCAATAGTTAAGAACAACATTTCTTAAAAAATTGAGTAATCCCAAAATAAATGACTTTTTCGAAAAACTGTTGTACACGATCTCATTTCCAGTGAACCATAAGATGTCCTAATATTTTTGATAAAACCGGAAGGGGTAAGTTTTTAAGGATGATCGAATTAACATGGAATGATCCAAGTAACATTACTCCGCTACTCGAGCACTGCAGCGCAACAAGATTTTTAGGAGTGCGCTTTGATGCGCGCGTCGGTTTCAAACATAGGAAACTAAAATTTGAATAACGCTTCGGATGGTCACGCAGCTAATAAACGTAAAAAAAATTGTGATGTATCCACGGTAACATTTCTCCATTTTGTGTTTCGAGGTGGAATAAATTAATAACATAATACGATGATTACCAATCCGTGCATGCTCGTAGAGAGAAAATATAGACCTTGGGCTTGAAAATAACGTTTTCAGATTCGAATTTCATATGCATAAAGGATTCATATTTGAGCGGAGAATGCCGAGCGGGATGATGTAATATTATTCGTAAAATCAAGGAAATGATATAATATACAATACACATATATCTATTGTATGTGCATTAACCAGAGAAACTTAAATAAAATAAAGAGACGGATAAAATTGATAACAAAAATAATTGGATGCTAATCAAAGCGCGATTTCGTTTTGCCTCGAAGGGTACCGACTTTATAATATTACGGTACATTTACCAACATAAATTCGAACCGATAGCTGCGCAACGTGTATGGGTAGGTTTTTGTATTATACGGGGCATTTATAATTATGAGAATACCGCATCGATTAGCAGGCGAGAAAAGGAATTCGTGGAACCCGCATACATTTCTCGTTACGCGAGTTTGCACCGAGGATGACGTGAAAATTAACGCTCGTAAAACGTAGTTGTATGCGTGTAATGCCAAGACGCGGTTGTTGTACTCATTTGAGCGTTACAATATACTACAGTGAACAGCGCTCACACACTATGAACTAACATCGATAACTTTCTACACGGAATTCATTGTAGCGACGAAGCACACTTTGCAAACATAAATCGTGCAATCGTTGCTGTAGTAGCTGGAGCACCTGAACTGGAGACGGCGAACTTCTAGCGAAAATAATGTTGGGCTTTGTCCTCGCGTAACCTAACAACTTTTATTAATTTCATTTTATTATTCTCCATATATTTCATTACACTTCGTTATGATCATGTACACGATCGATTAGCACTTTCGAATGATTTGTATAAATATATATGCCGTAAGGAACGCATAAAACTCGACACGACTCCTCGAAGCGGTCATTTTAAATCCACAAATTATCGCTCTCGGTCATAGAACTACAACCAACCCATTGGGTTGTCTAATTTCACCTAACCCTCAACGTGCCCCATTAGAATGGGCAAAAACGCAATTTATGAAATCTTGAGACTAATACCGAGTCAAGTACATGTTGCTTATTAATTACACTTGGTGGTAATTTATCTATACATTTACACTATATATTATAAACTAACATCCAAAAATAATAATGAAAATAATATTATAAAGTAAAATTATTTAAAAAACATAACTGTAATGAATTATATTACAAAAAATTCGACTGCACTACTTGGTGAATTCATAAGATATAGAATCTATCGTTACTTCGTACAATATTCTTACTACCATACTAATTCATCAAGAATTATTTATATACTACAGTTGTTTACGGCTTGGGCGCTATGCGCCATTGCAATCAAATAATTGAGCTTCTCCTCTGTCCGTAGGACACGCTTCGCTTCCTTGCGCGCTTCGCGTGCCAAACCACCAGCCATAATAATTTACTACATTTCATAATTTTTTCAACATGATAAAAATATCTTGCTGCCACCACGGCTGCCACATACGTGTCATGAGTTCACTTTGAAAATTTAAACGTTCTTTAATCCTCCATAACGACCACTAATTTGGGGTTCGAGTAGTGTCAAAGGAGATTTAAACTGTATGATGTATTTTGTATTACAAATATATAATAAATATAATTGTGATACAAGATTAGTAATATGAACCATAATGAAACAGAGTACAATAATCCTTGTATTGAATATTGAATTCTTTTAGATCCTTATTGTCAATACTGTAGATTAACCGCAAGGCAACAATGTGCAAGGGGAATGTACACAACACAAACGTACAATCAATAGTCGAATTGATGCGACGACGAATATGCTAAATTACCTAAAAATAGAAATCCTGCCCATTATGTCATGTGTATCAGAATTATTGTGAGTATAAATATATAAATACACGCAAAAAAAATTCTGTATAGACAGAGTCATTTCATAGATAAATATGTGAAATAAAAAAAGTATACGAGTTAAGAATCCCCCGAAAAATCTCAGAGAAAATAATTGGATAGAGGATCAACGATCTTCATCGAAAAGACAAAACAGGTTACCTAAACACTCAACTACGTAAAGCATTCTCACGTAGCAGTCAAGAAACAGGAGGACGCACTAATAACTTATGTTGTTGTCGAAACGATGTATCCATTGACTATCGTCGAACATGAAGCATTCGAGAAACTGATATTTGGTAAATAATATTCAGGAAATTAAAAAATAATTGTGATATGTGTCTGAATAGCTGTGAATCATGTATTCACAATATTTTATAATGTTTCGCTTCTTACAGTCATCCCCAAAGTTCGAGCAAGACTAATTCTGGTTTTGACGTTTTACTACTTGAACATCAAAGTTCTTCGAGCCACCGAAGTTGCAATTGCCGTGAATATCAAAGACGCTTTGAAATAACCCTTTGTTAGAGGTAGTTCCAATTATAACCGAATTCACCTATCTGCATTTGGAAAATGGTACGCATTATGGGATCTGACATTAAGATTTTTGAAAGCAGTCGAGATGTACAAGGAGAGAAAACAAAAAAAAAGCATCGGGATTTCCTTGCGTCCAACCCAATTGAATTCGTCGTATCAGTGTTTATGCAATTTAATGAAAGTTAAGGATTCTCTCCCTAGATTATACAATTTATTAGAGCTTCTGCAATTCAAGGGCAGTGATCTGGAATTCTTGATCGAGTATACTGAGTGCGTCCAAACCATCGCTGAAGCATTAGACAGGCTACAAGGGATGAGGGTGGGGTTATGGCGAACTATTCCAATCATCCTACAAATGTAAACAGTGTTATTAAAGTTGCAACTCCGTACTTTGAAGTACTATTCCCGTTTAACGTTAATCTTTTTATAAAGTTTAAAGGAACGATTCCACGATTTTTATTTTGTTTCATCCTAAATCAATGATGCCATTCTGTCAGTAATGCTTTTTTCAAATTGCGATCGATCACAGATGAAAAACGAAACGATGTGAATGGACTACTTTTCAATGAAACCGAATAACAGTGCGATCGAAATATTTCCGAAAACGGTAATGACCAGAATACAAAAGCATATAATGAAAGCAATCAAAGTTTCTGTTCGTTCGAAGAAGGAACGTCTTTACGTCAGAGCGACATAAATGTTTCTACGGAAAACAGTATTTAATTGCAATTCTTACAAAAGGATAACTCGTTCTTGGATTTTTTGAAAGAATTTCTGGGTATCAAAACACTATTCCTTAAATGTACCAACACCGGTGGTAGAGTACCTAGCTATAAAATATGATTATAAAATAACTTTCACGAACAGTAGCGCGCTAGTGATACTAGGATAAAGCACCATTAGTCGCGACACGTAGTTCATGTAAACATTTAATCGCGACGAGGAATCATCCTCGTCGGTTATACCCGGAGTAAGTTTTCGACTGTTTCCCCTGCGCTCTAGACTAATGCGAATGCTTCAATCTCTCATCACCGGTTAATGTAAAATAGAATATGTCAAAACGCTTGTTCTGCAAATCCAATAAATAAGTAATACGTTGCTGCCCTTGTTGGTACCCGCTGACCGTTTGTTTTCCTACAGTTGCATGGATAAAGAAACCTAATACAATCTTTGATACAGAATTCTTCTAAAGGCAAACATATAATGTGAACAATAATAACTAAAATTCAATATAGAGGTATGAGATGTCTTCGTTAACAAACATCATCTTCAGAGAATAATTTTATAATTAATTAATTAAAAATATTTATTTTCCATTTTGCATTCCAAATATCTTTTCGATTCCAATTAATTATTTTTCATCTGTAATGGATTTGAGAAAGTATTTTACTTAGTTGTGAATACGTTGATCAACATACTTTCTTATGGTGGCTTTGTGAAAAAAGGAAAATAATGAGGAAGCTACGTGCAAGGTTCTACTTTGTATCCTTGTTTCTTATAGTCTAATGGTGGTTGGACCCCTTGATTTCAATTTGGCCCCATCTTAGAAAGCAACAGCGCTATGAGATAGAAGTTGCTATCTCTCGGTCTCTCTGATAGCATATAAGTTGAGATTCGTCCTATCTACTGCCGCAGGGAAGTGACCCTAAGTGGTCACAAGTTGTGGATAAGTGGGGATATAACTTTTGAGAAACATCAAGCTAATACTACCAAAGTATTGTTCTGGCCTAGCGGTTACGCATTCGATTAGTATGCCGGTGGACACATGATCGCTCCCTACACCAATATTTCTTTTTCTTCGTGTAGTATAAATAATAATTAATCTTATAGTACATGGCAGTCATAATATGGAAGAAATATAATAATATGAGTCATAATATGACTGTCATGTACTATAAGATTAATTATTATACACAAAAACATTTGATTCGCGACGTTAAGTTGTGGTGGGTAGATTACAAAAAGAAATAAGAAAATGAATGGTTGATGCAAACATAAATATTCATTTAGTACTAAATATTAATACTAGTACTGTACAAATGTAACAAGTAATTCGACATAAAAAGAGCGTGATTATCTTGTATACTGTTATTATTAATTAAACATTGTTAGCTTTGTATTTCGCGATCTTATTCGCTGCACGACGTCCTGGCAGAATGCGCATTCATGATGCAAGCGAACCTTGATATACTGTGTCAAGATATTTCTGATTAACTGATGATCAGCAAGAGGAACTGCGAGACTCGCTCGATGACGAAGCGCTTAACGTCGAAAGAATCATTGGTCATATACAGTTGATTTTTAAATTTAGGTATTGCTGTTGACAACAAACGTCGACGTTGCGAGCTATATATATAATAAAATCTTGTGGCGTGATGTGATCACTGAAAATTAATGCAGTAGCATATATAGAAAGTCGATTCAGTGCAGACATCAATTGCTTCCTATTCTCTTCATCTGCTGGAAATCAGCGGAAATGAATAATCACTTCCAATTAATTATTTCTCATACTATTGAACAAGATTATTATCGACAATGAAAGTGTCGAACTGTGCAAACACGCAGCAAGGTCGTCATAATGTGACAACTCATAGACGTTAAAATTAGACTAAATAATTATTAGATTAATTATAAATTCGCATCCATTGCACTTACAGAGCAGAATACTTACTTGAGAAAAGATCTGAGATTATTTTTCAACCGTTCCTGGTCACAAATGCAGCATGCAACTGCGCCATAGTGCACTTGAATAAAGTTGACTTGTGCTTGTGCACTTCAAATTTCGACAATAACATAAATATTCTCTATCGTTTATTATGCGATAAGTGCCCGGTCGAATGAAACAAGTTTTTTTTAATTACGATTTCAAGATTATCATTTATACCATCGTTAGTAATAAATTGATTGACCCATTATCTGACCGATGAGATCACTTCGTTCGCTACCATTCCCATCGATCTCTTTTCCCTTCGCGTGTTCTCCACCACCATGTTGTGCAAAAGAGATGCTAAGATCTTACTAATTCTTTTGTCTCTTTCCATTACGGGGCCACGCGCCGCAGCAGAGGTTCAGTCTTTACTTATCAAGTCTATGGTAGTAACACGCACGATTACACTACGCCACTTTTATGTTTTAGCCTAACCCTGGAATTTCATTGTGGCGCAAGAGGACGAGTAATAGAGTGTAACAGAGAAACTAGCGATAGGACGCATCTTTCCCTCTTGCTCAAGCTACAGTAAAAAACCAGCCGAGTTCAAACCCGAACTGTTTTCTTTATTACAAAGGTCACCGATTATGGACAATAATATGATGTGATTACAATAAAAGTAGAAACAAATATTACATTCAAATGAAGAATAAAAGTAAATCATATTATGCGATGACGTTTCCTTGTCTGATAACGTGAACTGCTACTGTTATGTCGTTTCACGCGCGTTTAACCTCAAACAGGCTATCGAAAAAGACTCTTTTGATAGATTTCGCGATTAAAATTAGTATATCTTTACCATTGTCTACATTAATTAATTATTTTATACCCTTTTTCTTTTTAGGGAGCAAAAAGGATCGTCTCTGTGGAAGGTAAATGCTGGTCAATTATTAAGTTTTAATGATCTGTATGAAAGTAAGAAGTGTGTGTGGACCAAAGTAACTTTTTAAACTATTTATACTCATATTTTTGAAAAATATTTCAGGTTATCAGAAGAAGTTATGGAATTGTACTGCGAAGCAATACCAAACCTAAGCTTTGTTATCAAAGTATGTATGCCAAATTTGGTCATGATCCGTATTTTATTTTAAAAGTTATTGTGTTTTCAGGCGGTACAGACAAATTTTCTATTAGACAGACAGACAGAAATGAATGAATGATTTTTTCTTTCTATAGGATACTTAAAACATGTATTTACACGATAGTGTGAGTAAGATATTTTTGAATTGCAATACTTTCTCTCTTTACTGTGCTGTGTAACGAGAAATTAAATACAAACGTACTCAGATTATAGTATAAATACATGTTTCGATTGCCCTAGATTTAGAAAAAAAGCATTTATTTATTTCTGTCAGTCTATAAGCCAAAATTGTTCAAAAATAGAATAATTTTTCAAGGAGATTGCCGATCATTGCCAAATTTGGCATCCATGCTCTACTAACAAGACCTAGTTTTGGAATTGCATTGTCGTACAATTGCATAACTAGTTCCGGTATTTTACCTGAAATGATTATTAACAAATTTTTATTGAAATTAGTTTCAAAAGAACTAATTTAGTCCGCACACTTTTTACTTCATACAAATCCTAAAACTGATTGATTTATCAGCAGTTTACTTAATTCGCTATGCATTCACGCATATAGGATAATAATAATAATAATAATAATAAATTATTCAACAGAGATGAGGTCGTAAAGGAAAATGTTATATGTGGCTCTTAAGAGCTGCGTACCATACACCATGAACATATCACATTTGACATCCCTCCATTCATATGATTCGCCATAAAAACGTAGGTAACAACTGTTGAGTTTGAGAGAGATCGCACTAATGTTGATAATCCGAGAGCAAGAGCGACGATCTGTAGCCTCACCCTAAGAGCAGAGTCGACACTTTTTATCTCGCTCTCCCACGATCCCTATGACGATATCACAAAAAAGCGTCCCCGCTTAATTTGCATGGAAAATTTTAACTGAATAGGTCCAATCATTTTCGAAATATCAATATTTCAAATGATCAAGTCGTAACACACATATGTATATATCCGTTCGAAAATATTGACTAATAAACATATTCAGCATTTCAGATAATTTTGAGATTGTTGCCATTGATTTATCTGATAAAAACATAAATTGATAGAGGAATCAAATTTCTCATAATGTTTATCTTTCGTATTTGTTATACATAATAATAGTAACTATATTTTTTGATTCATCTATTATTATTAGGCTTATGAAATGGAGAGCTTACTGAATACCAATGTTTATTTCGAGATTCTTCGCCGATGTGTCTCCATGGCTATTGATAAATCGTATATTTTCTCTAGTTGATCGAGTGGCAGATAAAGAAAAGCTTAACGAACAGAACCACGACCTTTTACGTTTGAGTGCCGCTTATTGCCTTATACTGTGCTATGGTTGGTATCTGCCTTCGACATATATATTTAAGAAAACCGAGTAACTCGTTAATTTCGCATTACGCAAGAACCACGCCTCCAGCCGGGGCTGCTGTACTCGCTGCACTGTTGCATCGTGCCAATAGAACTCTCGTTGATGTTTCTCTGCTATCTTATACTTTTGTAGTAGGTATTCATGTACTAGAATATCCAACAACTATTACCATAGCCATATTTCCAGTGCAACGGCGCAACCCGAGCAGTTTATTGCTGTATTATTACGTACTCGTGGAGAGTGTAAGATATTTCGCGTCAGTCATCGTTCGAGATATTTTCTCTGGAGTCTCGAGTATCGAAAGTGAGAATGATAAAGAGAAAATCAAGTCTAGTATTCTTCGCTTCGTGGTGGAGTTAAAATAAAAATAATAGGGTTTGGTCTTTTATAATACAACTTCCTTTTCAGGTGATGTAGAACATTTATGCCTGCAAGAGAAATAGAACTAATATTGCGGACCCAATTTTTTTCACCACGATTGATCTGTCGAAGGAACGAGGAGAACGTCGTCCTGTAGAATTGTTAGGCAGAGAACCACGTCCTCGACTTTTATCCGACAGATCAACCGTGACAAAGACATTTAGATCATAGTTATTATTATCGACTCAGTCGCTCCACATCGAGTTAAGTTGAGGGATAGCGTCCCTTGACTCAAATAGCTCAATTGAATAATAAATGCAACAACAAAATTAATACTGTGAGTAATTTGTTAGTACACAAGTACATTAATTCATTTGTCATTGCATATTTTTAATTTTATTTTTATGCTTATTAAAGCTGCTAATCATAGATTTTTTAAAATTTCATAACTAATACTATGTTATAGTGATATCCAATGTAACCCTCTGGTATTTTTCATGTTTTTATGAAAAGAAAGCTTTCTCTATGAGGATACAAAAAAATACGTGAATGTGCATTCAATTTACCGCAATTTGGAGTAGAACTTGTTCCTGCTCCTCGTCGATTGTGATACAACTGATGAAAGACTGGATAACTGCGACACCTTGTAATCTACATTTTTCAAGATCATCTGCACAGTCTACACGAACTGAAGTAAAGGTATTAGTGGCGCTAAACCAAAAGAACTTGGATCATAAAAGATAGTTATTATTTTATCACGGTGATAAAATATATCGAGGCTCGTCTTACATACCGTGTAATTGTCAACCAGTTATAAAAATCGTAATAATAACATAATTAAATTGCATCAAGACCCGTAATATCCGGCCCGTTAATTTTTTTTCTGTGGTACTAAAATATCGCAGATGAAAGTTTTTATTTTAACTGTAATTGCATTATTTAGTCATTTAGCAAATTTATTATCTCAGACGCGATACCATTGTCCAAGTGAGAAAAGTACTTTGACTCTACATACATTTTGTTTTAATAGTTAGAGACTATACGAGATCGAGAATTAGCATTATCTACAAAAGTTGCTAATACAAATGGCTTCGTCGTGTGATCGATCATTAAATATTAATATATTTACCAGAAATTGAAATTTTCTGTAGAAATTCAATGCAGAAAAAAGTACAAAAGTTGAGAAATATGATTATTGAATAAAAAAAAACGATTCTTAGCAAGTATTGAAAATTTGTAAAACGCCTCTAAAGATTTTTGTTGTTTGGAATTTGTCCAAAACCCTTGAGTACTTATATTCGTGCGTGTGGAATATAAAAATTGGATTTCGTTGGAAATCGTAAAAAATGATTTTGTTACACGAAAGATATGATTCACGTATCAGGATATTTCGTCTGCTGTTTTGGATTACGTATTTCCATTCTTCCGATTCGGAATCAGCGGTCTAAAAGCCGAAAAGGGCAGTTTCGAGAAAATTTGATAATTTTACTTCGTCATAATGATAGCTTTGTTGTTATGAAAAAAAAATTCTTCGAGACTTTAATGTCAAGATAAGGTAAATCTCCATTCTACATGCAGCAGAATAATGTCCCTATTCACGACTCGAATATATTCGACCCGACGGGGTATCGTTTTTTCTGCCGTGATAAGAGTAAATTGGGCTATTATTTATACAACCCTGTATAATATTATCATTACTATTCCAAAATATCTTCGAAATGATCTAATCCTTTAGGTATTTTGACAAATAAAAGGAAATAAACATTCATTTGTCAATATATCTTCTACCGATAGAGCTGAGCCCAATACCGACGGGCTAAGCCCCCATTGCCGTTAATCTTTTCTGCTGCATGTAGAACGGAGATTCTAATTAATTAATAAGTGCCATAAATGAAAATAAACAGCGAGGAAGCAAATTCAATCTTTATTGGACTCGCTAACTCTAAAGAATCAAATAAGGAATCAGTTATTACTATGTTTAAAAATTGTTTAATAGTGGACAGCAAATTAACGTTTTCTTATCGTAATAAAAACAAGCAGGCGTTTGCTGTCCCCAACCGCCGACCATCAAATTTTTAAAAGAAATCATGATTCCCGACAATTTTTTCAATATCCGGGTTAGACCGCAATCAGTCGTTTAGAATGTGTACTTGTTATTTGTTGTACATAGTTTCTACTACGAAAAACACACATTCAAAGAGGTCGATATGTCCTAACCACACTATGAAGAATAGTCTCGAATCTTGACGTGGGGTGGGAAATTTGAAAAAGAACTTGATTTTACTTAATGTATTTACTCTTCTCGTTTTAATCTTTATGTACGGGACAAATTGCTTTTTTTTTCACTGCACGTATTATTAGGTATTTTTGGCAACTCATCCGAGATTTCAATTCTATGGTGAAATATCCGGGATAGGGACAATAGACGTGAATTGGGACATTTATCTTACTCAAAGTATTCCAAAACGAGAAAAATGTTTCAAAAAGAGTGAGTGAGCGAGCGAACGACGGTAGATGTGTCGCGCGCGCGCGCGCGTTTGCATTGACAAGGCTTCTAAAATTTAATCGTCTATAACTCAAGAATCGGTATAGGTACGGACCGATTGTTGTTATTTGGACATGAAATTGACGCTGAGGCGAAGTGGGCGAACAGTTTCGCGACGACAGTGGCCTGGTTCTCAAACAACCATTGGGATTACCATGGAATGCGACATACGTTATAGTACGCTCTTATGGAAGTGGAATTCCCAGCGTTAAGTACTCTGTAGTACGTCCAAAAGTCTCAAACGAGCACTACATTTGTTCGTTTTCCAGCTTTCGATGCGGTGATTCAGCTGGCGAATCTCTTGCTGAGGAAAAGTCAGTACCGGTAGAAGAAGATCCTTGAAAGTGCATCATTAAAGAGCACTCGACGGGAGTCCGAGCAATTTTTAGTATTCGTTTTACTTTCTGCCTCGTTGAGCACAGAGATGTGCACGGGCTTTAGTACGCTTGAGCTTGCTGCTGCTGCTGTGTCTCTGTGTACGATTAACGAACATTGTTGCGACGAAATGTGAGCATCCACCAATGCTTGCACATGAGGATTGTAAACGCTAAGTACGCTTTCACTACGACCCATTTGATGTAATTGTGGATATCAGGTCAAGGCTCATCATCGATAACGCTTTCAATCGAATCACTTAAAGCTCCTGTTAAAGATCTTACAAGACTCCATGGTCCATTGTTCTGCCGTACGACAGGATTACCATCTATCAGGATCTTAGGTTCATTATGCCGAACATTTTTATAGAATTATGTTCAAAGTTTAAATTGTTTCGATACGCAAGAGCTTTGATATGACTTTAGCGGATAACAAACGGAATTTGTATAATTGTGTACACAACATATTTTTCCATATCTGCTCAAAAAATATTATGATTCGTTCGTCAATCGACATATATGAGTCACAGACACATTTTCCTTTCTATTTTTCAACTCACTTGATTGCTCGCTATCGACGGTGTTTTTGTATGACGCGTGTATAACGAATGCCGGATGAAAGTTTCATCCCGACGGATTGTACTCTGACGTTGCTATGCCAGAGTCGGTATTACTCGTAGTACGCTCCGGGCTGATCATCTTCGGTCTCTTGTCGTTCACATCACCTACACCATCCGTACAGTTCTGTCGAACATTTAAAATTCCGTGGTCTCTTGTCGCCCGACAAATTCTACGTCATCTAGACTTTTGTAATCAACCGCAAGCGCTTATTCCAATGTTTTATTTCGTGGCGCGAAAGTTGTCGAGAAATATATGGGGTACAGCTTCCGATATGTATTTGTATGGAGCCAAGTCTAATCAAGATTATTTTTTCGGTATTGCCATCGCACCCACAGGCTCTTCACATATTCGGTCAACCCTTGACAGTATCGTTTCAAAATAATGTTACCTCAGTGATTCACAAAGCATTCGATCCCAAAAGGATGTACAAATGATATTAAAAATGTTTCTCTTTCATAGCTTAGCACTAAATAACTTACTTTGCGTAAACCAGACGCTTATTAAATATTTTCAATACCATTGCGCATAATGCACAATCATTGTTTCAGTTGATTTACGTCAAAGTATTATATACATCAGTAATTTAGAAGATTATGAGTAATTATTCATTTCTTAGTAAAGGGTGATTTTTTAAGAGCTTGAGAACTTTTTTTTAAAAAAAAACGCATAAAATTTGCAAAATCTCATCGGTTCTTTATTTGAAACGTTAGATTGGTCCATGACATTTACTTTTTGAAGATAATTTCATTTAAATGTTGACCGCGGCTGCGTCTTAGGTGGTCCATTCGGAAAGTCCGCTTTTTTATCGACAAATTTTGTTCAGCGATGAGGCTCATTTCTGGTTGAATGGCTACGTAAATAGGCAAAATTGCCGCATTTGGAGTGAAGAGCAACCAGAAGCCGTTCAAGAACTGCCCATGCATCCCGAAAAATGCACTGTTTGGTGTGGTTTGTACGCTGGTGGAATCATTGGACCGTATTTTTTCAAAGATGCTGTTGGACGCAACGTTACGGTGAATGGCGATCGCTATCGTTCGATGCTAACAAACTTTTTGTTGCCAAAAATGGAAGAACTGAACTTAGTTGACATGTGGTTTCAACAAGATGGCGCTACATGCCACACAGCTCGCGATTCTATGGCCATTTTGAGCGAAAACTTCGGAGAACAATTCATCTCAAGAAATGGCCCGGTAAGTTGGCCACCAAGATCATGCGATTTGACGCCTTTAGACTATTTTTTGTGGGGCTACGTCAAGTCTAAAGTCTACAGAAATAAGCCAGCAACTATTCCAGTTTTGGAAGACAACATTTCCGAAGAAATTCGGGCTATTCCGGCCGAAATGCTCGAAAAAGTTGCCCAAAATTGGACTTTCCGAATGGACCACCTAAGACGCAGCCGCGGTCAACATTTAAATGAAATTATCTTCAAAAAGTAAATGTCATGGACCAATCTAACGTTTCAAATAAAGAACCGATGAGATTTTGCAAATTTTATGCGTTTTTTTTTAAAAAAAAGTTCTCAAGCTCTTAAAAAATCACCCTTTATTAATAATTTATAGATAAATTTTTTAACGTTGCTGCATAAACCAAGCGTGTCAATCGTCAGTGATATACTCACCGAAATATTTTTTTAAAAAAGATCTGATCATTAACCGACAGCGATAAGTACGCGGTTGGAATGCGGTGTCATTGTTTCCGAATTCTGTTGAGATATATCAGATGAGTAAAAAGCCCAGCGGTACTTGCATGTTTTTAAATCATTTTCACTGCTGTCAAAATTTGCCTGAATTATTTGGAAATTTTCACTTATATCGTTCACTTATATTTTCGGTATCTCGTGAGTCTCTTTAAGCATGTGTTCTTACGGCGAATACGCAAATTATGACTTTTGTCATGTCATAACCGTTGTACGCATGTTCTGGTTTTTACTTCAGTCCTGCAATCCAGAAAACCGTAATCTTGTTGAGAATAACCAGTGCGCTACCTTGGCCTGAGGTTTCAGCGACGCACATCCGGCACTGCGTCTTTCAAATTCAAATTCAAATAGATATTTGAATATTTATTTGCACTCATTTTTTACCATAAATCTTCCGTATAGTTTATTCAGATCTGGAGATTTATGTCTTGGAGAAACCCCGAACTCGTATGGGACGCGTTGAAACAGCAATCTCTGCATGAAAATATATTTTTTTAACTTTGTTTTTTAACTTTTTACATCCTGTGGTTTACGCACGGTCTTGTCACGTTTTGCTACCACGCTTCACGCTGCTTTGAAGGTAACATAGAAATATAAATTAATAACTAAAATAACAATTAAAACTCAGATTAAAAAAACAATTATAAACAAAATAATTGTTTATTTCTTTATTTTACATATAGTACTTAGTAAGTTCGTGAAATGTAATAATTATTTCTTTCTTGGCATAATATTTATATTCTAATATTATTTCGGAGAGTAATAGGATGGACATTTTTTTACAATTTTTAATTTGAGACGTTAGTTTTTCTTTAAATTTTATTTTTATTGTTATTTTAATTATGTCTTTAGGAAAATCGATTCTTCATTTGATTTCATTGTTATTTGCTAATAATGAACATTTTTAAGGCTGTAAATATTTTTTGAACTGATGTAAATTTCGTGCGATCTTCGAGGCTTGAAGCTTCAGAAAATGACAAGCAACCGCATTTAGACTAAGGGATAGCTTTCTACATGCTGCAATAAAATATACTTACCTGACAATAAAAGTGGCAAAGAACGTGATTAATTTAAATAACCTAAAAAACTTAAAACCGAAGAGTGACCACAATAGGTACAACTATCCTATTCTTAATGTTCAACATGAAACCTTGTTCCGGTAAACTTAAGAAAATAAATGCGAATCACAACAAAATATTTATTTAGTTTTAAAATACGTTTCACGAATAATTAGGATTTATCAACTAGATTGTGTGTCGAATCGTTGGTCGAAATGGTTTTTTTTTACAGATAAATTAAAACTAGTTTTTAAAATAAATTAAATAATATTTCTTAGTCTTTAAACGTACATTGTGCGTAAAATTTTCTACCGCAAAGACATTGTTTCACATTGGTAAGTAAAACATTTTTCCTAATTCCTTTTATTTTATCAATTTTTTGCACTTGACAGAATCCACGATTCGTCTTTTACGCCAAGATGTAAGGAATTATTTCTTCTATTGGCTTCGAAGCGATTCCTCTTCTATTCTATTTAAATAAGCAAAAACAATTACCACCTAGCGACACGGTAAAGGAAAATGATAGAAAGAGCCTGTTCACCGCAAGAACGACAACGATAATAAAGTTACCCGGTCGTTATTATTCTCTCTCTGGGTTACATGATCGTTAAGCTACTGTACAGCATTATCATCGCGCTGGTATATCCATATTATACGCTACGTATATCGGGGAGACTGTGACGAGTTTTTCTTTCACTCCCTTCGGTTCGTTCTTAGATTACGCATGCAATGGGCGAGTCGAGCGAGCGAGTCGAAAGTGGCGCTCGCCGATCTCGTTACCGCTTCGAAAAAGCAGCGAGAATGTGAGAACTTCCGTCAAACCTCACTCCTTCACTATACCGTGTACTAAGTAGATAAAGCGTGTCTTACGTGCGGTCAGCCGCACACGTCGATACCAGCACTCCATGCGCGCTGATTCGCCACTGGCGACGGCAGCAGAACCGTAACGAAAAGCCACAAACCTTTTTTTTTTGTACCTATTAAATCTATAAGCCTAGAAGTAACTTAATTCGCACGTTTCTTATTTCCGTGACCAGCGAGCCTTAAAGATCGAGAAAAATAATAATATATTGGAATAAAATTCGTTACGGTCACTCAATACATTTTTTTTCCGCTCTTTGCGATACAGCATATTGCACAATCTTTTATGGAGTTTGGTTATGGTATTGTGCTCTTGGCTATTCAGCTGATAACATAATAATACTCCGATAAAATTGTTACGCAACCTGATGACCGGAAATGAACCGAGAGTGTTAATTACAATTATAAATATCATACTATCATATGTAAGAATATGTATTCAATTGAAAATAAATATAAGATATAGCGATTGTGAACTATTACAGAGTGTACGCAAAATTTTCTCTATAAAGAAAGTATCGGAAAAAAAATTTTTAATAATAAAAGAGTAATTTTATTTACTGCAAGTAATCCTCTTCTCTCAAGAAAAATTCATGAGCATGAATTCGATGTTGATTTCTTTTTAAATTAACGGTTGTTCGATCATTCTAACGAACGGTGAAAAAAATAATAATTTTGCTTAATTAAGCGGCCTAGATTTGGTAGATATGTCGACACGCAATACGTGGTTCGAATTTTTTTTTACTCTTTACATTCGTCTTTGTAATGCTTATAAAATTTGTTAATAAATTATAGAAAATTCTATAAATATTGCATACGTATGCTCGGATGTAAGAAAATGCGTATTCGGTTTCTAATGTTTACCAACAGCCCGTAGAATTAAGAGTTGCGTGACTTATGATAGATCTGGACGATAAAGCTATCTGACTTTATGAAATTTTTGACAATGAGCTCCTATGGAAAATAATTTCAAGAATCAGTTTCACCTTGTGAGCTTGGTTTAAGCCGTAGGCGGAAGTGGAGAGTCACTAAGTCCGAGCGATTATAACTTCGAGATCCCTCTGCCCCACGTTCCCGCGATGTAGTGAGCGTGCGCACGCGTCTTTGCCGCTCGCGCAACTCCATTAATTAATACTCGTTACATGATGATTAAGTAATCACGAGAGATTTAATAAAGACGTTTGAGCCAATTTTAACACCGCCGGCATTAATTTTACAAGAGAGCTATTATTTATTTTAATCTGTTCTTCGGTCTGAATCGTGCGTAATTTAGAGCTCGAACTTATTATTCTGTGTTCCGATGGATTGTTGGTTACATTCGGTGACTTGAATTTTTTTTCAGATATTTTTTAAAGGCATTTCCAGAAATAACTTTATCATATATTGAAATTTTTATTGTTCACTGACTTTGATAATTGATTAAAATTAATTGTAACTCAGTTATTAATAATCATGTTATGAAATTACAACATTCTTTATCATAGCAATTATTTAAATACATGTATCATAACGAATATTGCTTAATGTATGTATGATTGTATTGATTACATTACATTAATATAAGTATGAATAGTATTAAACGAGTTGAGTGTTAAAGAAAATTCGGTGCTCCTGCAGTGGAAAAATATCGTCAGGCACGCGGAACCTTAGCCGTCGGTTCTCTACTAATCAGCAATAATTCTTGTAGCCGTAAGTTTGCGCCATTCTCTGTGGCTATTGTTGAATCGTGACATGAGAATTCCTAACTTCACTTTCTAAGGAGAGAATCGGTAGCGGTGTTACTTGATTTTCTAACACTGGAGCATTAATTCATAACGCTCTTATGCAATCTTTTTAATTATAACTTTGTGTATATGTTTACGGTGTATCGAATAATGGATATTTTCATTCAAGTTTTTTCTTTTATTATAAAAATAATGGTAAAAGTAATTCAAAGTCCATCGGAGTCAATTGCGTGCATGCAGGGGCATTGTGCATATAATATCGAACACTGCTCGCTTCTACATCTGTTACCCAGGAGATTTGAAAGTACGACAATGTCATAGGATATTCTTGTAATGGTTTAGAAAAAGTCGGAGAATAAAAACTTAACTACCAATAGCAAAATGCTGCACGTATTGTCAGATGTTCTACGCTTCTGAATTATATTTTATTTTACAGTGGATATATATTCATATACATGACAGGAAGTAACCGGTGTCGATAAACGCCGGAAAGCTTAAACGATGGTGTGCCGTAGAACTGTAGTTAAGTTAAAACTTATGTTCGGATTTACTGCAATTCGTGTAAGCGTAGGTGAAAAATAAACATTCTATTATTTATTTGACACTTTTATATTATTGATTGTTGATAGAGTAAGCTTTGTTATCATAAAACAAATGTAAAGATTGTCTTATCAGGATCGAATCACCTGAAACTCCAAGAAAAGTAGTCGAGAAAATAATTATTCTGTGGTATAAGCGTACATGCGTGGGTGCACGCGTGCGTGTCAAGGGTATCACCCTTGAGTCTCTTGTAATTAGAAAAGCTCTTAAAGTATTAAACTGAAATTGGCACGCAAGAATATCAATTATCCGATCATCGTGATGAAATAAATAAAAATCTATATATCCTAGGTATATCTCAGAAAAATATAATATACTTTGCGACAAGAATGTCTATATCTACGATATATCTCGTATATATCTTTGGATATATATTTTTTTCCGTGTAGGACTAGTACCTAAACAAGCTTGCAAAGTCGAAGCTTACACATTGCTTCCTCAATATATGTTCAAGCTTTCACAAAGCTTCCTCCTATGAAAAAGACAAAATCGATCGATATGTTTACTGAACGAAGTAAACGCACAGTATTTAAAATTACCTATGAGCATCTGCAATCTCGTTAGGAGAGACATAAAGAACGAGATCCAGATTCCATGGGCATTAGCGACAAATGCAGGAAATAAATTGTCCTTAAATCGTTAACCGAGAGTTGCTGTGTGACACTCTGCTCATCGTGGCCATTAGTTCAGCTGGACGCGGTACACGGTCTCGACGAAGACGACGACGTCGAGGTGAGTGCGTATAGTGGGAGCGTGCTCACCAGCTCGTTGAACCACCATCATGGCAGCCAGAAGCGGCGCACCAGCTGGTAGTGTCCTTAACGTCCTTAACGGTGGAAATACCAGACCACGGCGTCCAATCGCTTGTAAGAGTTGAATTAGTTTCGTAATCGTTGCGCTCTGTTTCTGTTTCGCGATGTTAAATTGCCAAGCCATACGCAATTTTCCAATTAGGTTACCGAACGGGAACACGCGACTGCTGTACTACTGCACTGCTGTAAGCTTATGTACGATCCGCACGTAATCACCCGTTAAAGTCGATGACCTCGATGAGGTGGCTATACAGTAGATACGGTTTTGGTGATCGTAATACTACTGTCGAATTTAAAGTTGACCATCGAATCGGTCGCTCTCGCGAGTCTTATGATTCTCCACTTTCCACTCAGACTGATGGAATTGGATTTTGTTCGAAAGATCAACAATTAAACATATTTAATCATTAATCCTAACGTGCCCATCCTTCAACCCTCTTCCGAAAAAGAACATTCACTGTAAACCATATTGTATGGACGTCGCTGACAACATTTAATTCATGGTATACAGAAGGTTACGATTGTAACGATCGAGTTTTCTCGGTAGACGATCAACTCCACGAATGTAGCAAATAGCGTTATTATACTCGCTGTTAGCAGGTGAGGAAAATGCAAGAGTGATATTTTTTCCCTCGGTAAGCGCACGACTTGCGAATGTCGTGAGAAGTTCGTAAATACTGTCGGTGTCTCCACACTGTAAACTCGTTTCGACGGTACTTCTCGTAAATGAGAATGCAATTAAATGTATATTAATTATTCAGTATTAAATGCCCTTGCCTATGCTGTAATCGCATTCATTTCTTCTCAGCAGTGTTTACGACGTTAATTTTATGACACTTGGCACGAGAAAGAAACTGCTCTTTTATCGTTAATAAATAAATATTTAGATGAGACGTAATAAAGATTGTATTTTTCGCTTCTCTACGATGTTTTTTTTTATTCCTACGATGTATATACGATTTTTTTTACATTTACTATACATTTACAATGCATTGCTTTCTTTTAGAGGTAAATTTATTTTTATGAAAGCGTTTTTTTATATTTTAACGCCACAATACTCAGAATGGTCCAAAACGTCAAGATGCGTGGTTGACAAAAAGGTATGAGCAAGAGGGGCGAGAGAATGTACGTGTGCATGGCTTTTAAAATGCAATCATCCATAGCTGGAGAAACGTTAGATATTTCTAGAAGAATAGCTAGATATACGCGTGTTTAAATGTTGTATATAGGACTACTCTTGTTGAGCAGAGTATTGTTGTGTCCAAGTTTTACTGTGCAACATTCCGTCGTGTCGGTTATTGCTGTGAATTGTTTTCTTGTGACGAATTGTTAATCGGTTTCGCCCCCATTTAGTTTGTGTCCTGTACAATTACGTCACGCTGAACTGGATCTATATAGTCAACATCTGTGTACAACTACTCGCGTAAAGATGAATCTGTAGAGCTGAGGTGCTGCTCCAATCTGGATGCAGAGAAACTCTACACACCATCAAGTCGACACAGCAAGACGCAACGATAACTGTACATAAGAACGACTGTACTGGGTATCAGTTTTGCTGTGTAGAGTTGATGCTGCACAGAGTTTTGCTATGACGAATTTGGAGCATGTACAGTGTCAATGTGTCGAGCTTCGTGCGTATTTAGTTTTGCTGTGTAGTGTTTTGCTGTGTAGAGTTGAACGGTGTAGAGTTTTACTGTGTAGTGTTTTTCTGTGTAGAGTTGAACGGTGTAGAGTTTTACTGTGTAGTGTTTAGCTGTATAGAGTTTTGCTGAATCGTTATGATGGTGTTTAGAGTTTCGTTGTGTACAATTACGATTACAAAGTCGGATCTGTTTAGTTACATTCGGTAGAAATTGTGTCCTGCCCAAAAGTGAAGTAGTAACCTCGCTTTGATCGTTATAATTTTCAACAAAATGTATGCAGACATTCACATTTCATGACATGTTAATTTTTTTTCTTCAAAATATCCATGAGAATATCGGTGAAATATGAAAAGTGGTTCCAATTTCATGGGATCTTAAATTTCTCGAAAAATTCGCGTTTTTCTCCGAACTTTTGCAAAAATTGAGTTGACAAGTCGAAACTTTTTACAAAAAAGAAGTGCTATCCTGCGGCGTTTCGCATAGGGTTTCGTAAAAATCTGTAAAATTGTTCATAATTTAGGTGATTTAGAATTCATCAATTTCGAAAAATGTTTAGACAACGAACTTCTTGCACATGCCCGATAGCGGTCAACTATGATTGGTATCGAATTAAGCCAAAATCGATGAAGGGGTTCGAATGTTAAAACAAATTAAATTTTTTATTCCGATTTACTATTTCTTGTCATAATGAAAGACCTGTAGATTAAGAATCATTTACGCAATCGAACTAAAATTTGGCGCGCAAATGAAGCATTAGGAACTCTTTATCTTGTATCATTTTCATTAAAATATATTGTAACGATCAGATGATATGGGAATTTAATTTTGAAATTTGTTAACCCTAAGTTTGCAAAACTGTGGATTCGAGTTCGTTGAAATTACGATTGTACCTACAAAAGTAAAAGAAAAAGATTAAAACTTAGACGTCGCTTTCTCAATCCTTTTATTCGTCGTCCGTAAAACTTTCTCTAATTAAGAAGCCAAAATTGATTAACTGACTTTCTCACCAGAGGAGGATGTGTGGATGTCGGGCCATACGAATGAGAAAGCATCGTGCTAGCAAGGTTCTACCTTGTAACTTCTTTATAATTTATTTTCTTCAATGCATGTCGATGTACAAAAATCGAAAAATCCGATGCATCCAATACCGAATATCATATTGAGAACTAAATCAGATTCGTTCGATTTTGATTCGTGGTATGTCATGCTCTCGTTTCGTCTACATTTCTCGATCGCTATTTCTTCCTATTTCATCCTTCTCTCGGAGGCATAAACGAGTAGAAGTTATGAAAAGCGTAATAGAGTAAAGTACCTAGACATACCCTTCGTATCTGTATAACATGATTTCACGTGGAACTGTCAGGGCGGGTTATCTTGCTGTATAGGATAGAAGAAATTCAAATTTCTGACAGATCTTACGATCGATGTTAGAATCGATGAAAGTCCTTCAAGCCCCGGAAGAAGTAAGACAACCTGAATCGAAAGTAAGAGAGAAGAGTGTACGACGTAACGTTGGAATCATCGTCTTCTGGGTATGCGCATCCGTATCTTTTGGCTTCAGATCGTTGAACTCCGTTGCCAGTCGTTGATGGCACCGGTTGATAAAAGGGAACAAAAATTCTCAGCTCAGCCGGAAGCTGTACGGATGTCAAAGGGAAAATTAAATGGCACGAAACAAGGTGGTTCACTGCATCGAATAATGCTTGACATGCTTGATCTACCCTCGCAAGAAATTTCCATCATGTTTTTATCAAGACATAATTAATTTCTTAGTTATGTTCGAGTTTTAATAAAAGCAAGTGAACGTCAAAGTAATATTTTGATTCTTTTGCGAAAAAGGAAAGAGGTCTATTTAATATTTTGTTAACGGTTCGTTGCTTCACCAACAAAGAGTCGAAGCCCATCTCACAATGCATTGTTGAGGTAATTGTTCTACATTTTGTACTATTACCCACGAATATTAAATCTCTACCTTAACAAGAATTTCTTAACTTATACAAGAAATTTCGTGAATATAAGATATACTCTTACTATTTAAAGCTCTATTAAGCAAATGTAATACAGTAAATAGTAAAACATAATTGAACACTTCTATCTTCATAAGTGAAAATATCATATGGCGATTCGATTAAGAATGTATATCAAGCGTAGAATAAAAATGATATATGCAATCTGTATAAATTCTACGAAAAAGAAAACAATGCAATCATTTGAATATATAGAATTGGATCTATAGATTTTCATGTAACGTCATTGAACTGCAGATGAAATTATATATATAGATTTATCTATAGACGACAGCCTCCATCTTTTTATGTAGCTCATATGATGTGAAACGATTTACAAAACTGTATTGCATTGTGTATATACTGTTAGACATATGCAATTTGTTTATATTTTTACATAAGAATTACATACAAATTCTGTAGAATTTTTGTTTATTCGAATAAACTTGAGCACATTCGACACAGGATATCCGGTTATTAACGATATTGTTACAAAATCAATTGTAGAACTATAATCATTAGAGTTCACATCAAAGCAATGTAAAAATATTTTATACAATACGTTTGTTTAGTTCATTCAATAAGTTTATTTTGGCTTTGTAAAGGGTGTCCCAACAGGAGCGCTGGATTTAATTTTAAAGAAAAAACAAATTAATTTTTTAATTATGCAAACATTTTTATTTCAACATAAAGAAAAATAGTTCCGATTAACCGTGAAATACAACATCAGGCAAATGGCCACCACGAAACCTCTGGCACAGGGTTATTCTTTTGTTGAAATTTTGAATAACGTTTTCGCATAAATGTGGCTGTATTTCGACAATAACGCGCCGTATTTCCTCTTTAAGATGTTCAACTGTTTCAGGCTTATGCGCATACACCTTTTCCTTCACATAGCCTTGAAGAAAAAAGTCCATCGGTGTTAGATCGCACGATCTTGGTGGCCAATGTTGATCGCCAAATCGAGAAATGACACGGCCTGGAAACTTAGTCTGCAGTAACACCATTGGTTCACGTGCTGTGTGGCAGGTCACACCGTCTTGTTGGAAAAACAAGTCCTCCACATCAATTACATCCAATTCGGGCCACAAAAACTCCGTTAACATTTCGCGATACCGCACTCCATTAACAGTTAGCGCATTTCCAGCCGAATTTTCAAAGAAATACGGCCCAATTACTCCGCCAGCCCAAAATATACACCAAACAGTTACTTGCGGTGGATGTATTGGTTGTTTGAGTATCACACGAGGATTTTCAGCACCCCACATCCGACAGTTTTGCTTATTTACGTATTCGTCGAAATGAAAATGTGCCTCATCTGAAAAAATGATTTTCTTCGAATAATCCGCATTAATTTGATGATGTTCCAACACCCAATCAGCAAATTCACGGCGCTGCGCATGGTCCCTTGGCTTGATTTCTTGCACCAATTGAACCTTGTACGCGTGCAAATGCAGATCTTTTACCGAAATTCGTTGCATAGTGCTACTGGAAATGTTTTATTGTTGACCACGATGCCGAATGGAAGTTCCTGGATTCTCGGCCACAGATTCCGTTACTGTGGCTATATTTTCGAGTGACCGACAAGGACGACGACGAACAATGATCTTCTGGTTTAAATTTGGTCTCAATTTTTGTAATTAAACGCCTCACTGTCGATTCATTTGGCGCATTATTGCGACCAAAAACTTGACGTAATTGGCGAACTGTTTTCGCAAAACTTCCACCATTTTTGTAATGTGTTTTTACAATAATTAAACGTTGTTTGTTTGAATACTTCTCCATATCCTTAAATCGCGTGGTCAGTACGTGACAAATGTCAAAAAAAAAATCACCGTACAACTCGTATTAACAAAATGGCGGCAAATTTAAATACGGCGCTCTTGCTGGGACACCCTTTATAATACAATACATGCATGTCGAACAATATGAATATTCGTATAAAAACGAATTGTGGAGAATTCTATACAGAAGCTCTTTTATTGAAATTCTTTTGGTAAAATGTAATCAATTTATTATTTTCTGTTACATATTCAGTATTACAAGATATTCCTTTCGTATCACGTTCCAATGGCTTATTTGCAATAACATAGCTAATAAGAATGATTAAGTTGAACGGAATAAATTAATTTATAACATTTTATTGATTGGCAAAATATTATACTGGACGTTGATAGAAGACAAAATTTGTTTGTATATTATAGCGATCGATTACTATTAAACATAAGATTTTTATCATCGACAAAAATTCAATCCTACAAGTTATTTTGTTTTTGCGCAATGAAACTTGGGTAATATGACACAAGGTTCAGAAATAGAACTCAAATATTTTCCGTTAAAGCATAAAGCCCAAAATGTATTTCAATATTTTTTTTCCACTGACACCCCTTACCACAGATTCATTAAATACTGCTCTATTCACACAATTTTCTCCATGCATATAATAGTCCTGGTACCTCGCAGCACTGTACTGCATATAATATTCAATACATAAAAGGAGCTCGGCAACACAGTTACCGTAGAAACCCGTTCACCGGTTCTCGTTCGGCGGCTCTTCGATAAAATATTTAAAACGGAAATTTGCTCGCCCTCGATTTAGAAATTGTGCAGCATTCGAGACGATGAGGCGGCCAGGGCAGCGCACATATTTTCTACATGCACGTTCTCAAACGATAAGATATTGAGGAAAGCGGAGCAAGTCCGCGATCGCATTGATAGAGGGTCCGCAAGTGCCACATACTATTATCAGACAGCCTCTATCACAGAGTCCTTTCAACTTCTTTTTCTTCCTGCCGCTTGGCCCGCCCCTTCAAATTGTGAATATCCGTCACTTACATTCCTTTTACTTGCAGCAGGTGCGCATTCAAAAGCGTTGATATCATGAAATTAACAGTTATTAAGAAGATAACTTATCACTTCAAACTGAAAATCGAAGTTGATGTACAGCAATTCGTGCATTGACAGAGTGTTTATTTAATAACGATCGCGAACATCATCTAATCTCAAATTCATATATATCTATAACGTCGTGAATAAGTAGATTATGTTACCAATGGCTAAATAAACAGCATATTTTTCCGAATCATTAATTATACATATCGACACATTTTTTAACGGTTTTTGTTTAACCGAATAGCTAAAAGAAACTTAATGAACCCAAAACGAACTCAACCTGACCAGTCTGAAGATGGTTAAAATATCTATAATAATAAATTTGTAGGTTTCGCTATGACTATCATGTCATAGCCAACTCTTCATTGTTTCACATACATATCTATTGGACGTTTGGTTTGCTTGCTTATGACAGTCGGGCGTTATAGAAGTTGATATACTTCTGATGTTTCTCTGTCCGTAACCAGCTTCCGATTTCGGTTTCATAGGTAATGATATCACAGGGAAGTATTAATGACAAAAAACTCCGCGTGCGTCAGCTACTATAACTGGCTAGTTACTTTATAATTGATTTCGAAAATGCTAAAATATTTATTTTTTATTATTCTATCCAACTGTCATATCATCTTGCTAATAATAATAATATTCTGACCTTGCTAATTTTTATTACGAGTTAGTGTCTCGTCGCTAAGTCTTTAAAAACAACATATATATTCTTATCAGAGTACAACGGACACGATAGTAATACATCGAAGTTGTAGTAGACGAGAAGGCATTAATCATATAGTTGTGCGATAATAAATACCGGGGCTACCTAGTGGCCAGATATCGAGACGAGCTCTCCTTATGGGCGTCCAATCGACTGGCACACATCAAGAGTATATAGGAACCCAAAAAAGAGGATACATCGACTGCCTTTACAGTTATACGAGGTGTTCGATATAGGTATACAGGATCTATCGGAATACGCCTCCGGACGAAGTCGAGAGTCGTGGTGGTGCATTCTCGTCCGGATTCTCGCTTCGGTCCAGCCTAGAGGCTTCCGTTATATTCCGTAGCCGCACCCTAGATCTACGTAGCTACATCCGGATTTCAACGATGGATAAACACTCGGAAGAGTTCCGAGGTGTAAGACGGTAAAGACTGAAAGAAATAATAATAAAAATTTGGAAGTATAACACCGCATCGATTAAAACGAACCCGTTTGTTCTTAGGTTACTTTCAGCTGAATATCAACCAATTTTAAAAAGGTTGAATATTAATTATGTTTTGTTAGTTACATATCATTGTTATTTCCCTCTGTCTAATCATATATTTTTTTTAAATATCTCAGTATACTCACGTATGTAGCATCGCGATTACTCGCTCCAATGGTGATCCAGGTGTCGAGAACAGCCGAGAGTTATTCTGTATAAATAGTTATGCACTATGCTGAAAAGTACGACGAAACGACTTCAACGTGTTGTCAGTGTCATTATGAGCGTCATGCTTCACAGGAACACTTTCACTACGCCTCGAAAACGTGCACGCGAAAGATCGAGCCACGTAGTTAAAAATCAGGAATGGCTCTTAATCGCTGCGGACTACACTCGCCGGAAATACCGCTTTTATTAAATTATAGAAATATTCATACTACCATGTTAAAGAATCTTCAAGTAGAATTGTCCCAAGATCAGGCTAGTGCACGATCACTTGATGTACAATAATGTTTGTAATAGATACAAGTACAATCCTTGGAGATGAGTTGCTTTTCCTTACGTTATCGTTACATTTTTAACCACAATGGGGTATCCGCTTATCCGCTATCATAATTATCACGCATCCTAGATAAACAGATAAAAATATATCATACATTGTTTGTATTTTTAAAATAATTCTGACGGCTTTTTTTGACTTCTGTTGTTTACGTCTACTTTTCACGACTTTCTTGTAAGTTAGCTAAAATTTCACACCACCAAATTTTTTTATACGTGTTTGGATCATTCATTGTTAAGAAGCGATGAGAGTTTGAAGTCGAATCGCTTCATGGGTGAGTATGTCGCTCATAGCTCGTTTAACTTCATGTTGTGACGATATGTTTTCCACAATAACAAAGAATTATAATGTTTGTCAACTGCTGAATCCAAAATAATGTATTAAACAAGACTTTGACTTCAAGAAGTTTTAATATAAAAATAAAACTAAAAGATGAAATAATGTTTGATATCACTTTAGTTAACTTACATCTAAAATTATAATAATTAATTTACTGCTGTCACGACTGCCGCGCGACGTTTCCTGTCGCGTTAACAAACGTCCGTTTCGCCTATAACTTTTCGTTTTTCACGTCGTGTCAAGTTATTACCGTGTCTCTTAATATATTTAAGACGATTCCGAAGTTCAGGATACGTATACTGATCGCAGTAATACAATGCAGCAAATCAATTACTTTTATTTGAATAATGAGTTAACTGTTATAATTATTACATCCCTCTGCTTCCTTATAGAAGAAGCTGTTTTCGTGAAAAAAAAAGAAATTTCTCGAGATTTTGATGTCAGAGAAATTAAAAAGTCTCAAACCGTCTCATAGGGTTGTTTGAATTTTTCAAACAAATGATTTACGCCCTCTAACTTTCGTACATTTTTAACTATCGAGTTATAACTTTCTACAAGAATAGGCCAAGGGGCAAGATTGTTCGTTATTAAGTTTGGAAAGAATCGATCAACGCGGTCAAATTTTATAGAATCATACATTTTTGTAGTTTTTCGAAAAAAATATATTTTTGCTTTAACTTGTGTAAATTTTCATCTATCAAACTGAAACTCGACATACACATTCGTTAGGGGATTACGATACTTGGAATTAAATTTGGTGAGAATTCGTGGAGGGCTTTAAATTTTATGAAATTTACAATTTTACTTAATTATCAATTTTATTGAAAATGTTATTACCACTTCCTCTATGAGGAAAACTGAATTGAGATAAACTTTACCCGTAGAAGAGATTCTGTGGGTTGGTGAAAGTCGCGAGAAAGCCATGTGCAAATTTCAAATTGGCACGAATTTTTAGGCACTCACTCCCTTTGATAAGGATCTAAAAATGGCGTATTATTGTCTTCATGAATACGTGTCGGCCGTCGTCCGTCCGAAGTGATATCTTATAAACTAATGAACCGATTTGGTTCTCTTTGACAGAGTTCCTTCGCCTTGGTATAAACTCATAATCCGTTAAATTTAAATCCATTTGGCCCATGCCAAATTTGAAATTCCTAGAAAAAACAATGATTTTTAGCTAAAAATATCACTTTTGTGTTCATCCGAAGTCAGAAATCAGCAATACCTGAACGGATTAAATCAAACTTTACACTGTTATCTTATCTGATAAAAATGGAAAGTCTGACATAGTTTAAATCATTTGTGATAGCTTGTAATTTACACATTAATAAAAATAAGAACATTTTTTATTATTGCAATTTCTTGAAAATGCGTGATAGACATTTTTCTTTATCACGTTGGTTGTCAATATATGAAAATCATACTAATTATATTAGTCCGAATTCCCTGAATAATGTAAATTGCGCCTCCATACGAGTAAAAGAGGAATTAAATAAAAGAAAATGTTATTTTTCTTTATCACTTTCCAGGTCGTTTCTATTCCTATGTAATTTATCCCGTTACGATCCATATAGCTGATAGAAAATAAAATCGTATCGATTTTCACTAATTTAATAAATATTCCGTTTTATTTGACCGTTTTACTTTAGTTAGATTTATTTTCATATGAATACTTTTTAAAGTCAAAATCCTGCTTATAATATTTTATTGCAGTCAGGAGCTTAAAAACTTGTTTATTTGATTGTATTTTATACTTCTTTAATTCAATGTAACTTTCTACAGCATTTTTATTTTTGCTATATACTAAAAAAAATGTTTATGTCACGTCTCGGCCTAACGGAAGGCGAGATACGCGTTAGCTTATTAGCTTTTGTTAAGGATGTAATACTATGTCCGATTGGGAATAAAAACTCAGATACTGAATTATTACGCGTATAGATATTCCTTAATTATTAATAATGTCGAGAACAAATTCTCCGGATTTTCAACGTTTAAGGCCAAGATCCAATAACAAAATGCACGTTACAAATACCACGAACAAAGATTCAATAACCGAAATCACATTTGAGTGAGCACCCAAAGTAGATAGTTAAGACACGTAGTATTTTTATATTTTCTCAAACTGCTAGATTTACAATTTTTATCCAAGCAATATATAATATTAGTAAACAATGCAATAGAACTGAACAAAAAGCTCCAGAATTATTGGAATTGGGTTCAAAACTACAGTAACAACATTAAACTGTGAGTAGTTGCCAATCGTTACAATACAATCACATTTTTTAGTACAATACAATAACTTTTTAGTATACCGGATGCTCGACTATTTAAAGATAATTAAGTGTAAATCTCCATTGATATACAGACGCAAGTACAGGAATTAATCGATCATTGCCATAGTACTTTTTATTTTATTTTATTTTTATACTCAGTAAAATTCCTAGGCATAGATTTTATCTTAATTTTTTATATAATACTATATTATCTGTAAACGCAAATCTGTGTAAATAGTAAAAGCAAATGAAAAAAAATTATAAATACACTTTTAATAAAAATGAAGTCAAGAAGTGTGAAGATTCTAAATTATAAAACAGAGGGGGTATCAAAGAAAAACACAGTGGGAGCATAAAATTAGAAAGGGACAATGTGCTACACAACATGAATCGCATACTGACGTGTAGATTAATTCCACTGTAGGTGAAAGATTACCTTAACCAACAATTCAATTCAATTTCGTTGATAATGTTCGCAGATACAATGTGGCTATTCATTAATAATCCTCAAGCGATACACAAGAGGTATCAATGGTTGTTAAGCTTTTGGTGATATAAAGTTAAGATTTATGTATAGCAAGAGGCCATATCTGGAAATAGATGTTTCGGCATACGCTATACAATAATTTGAAAAATCAATAGAAATCGGAGATGGATTTCAAATACAATGCTCTGGTATCAGAGAAATTTTTACGAATAATAATGAAAATATATTTAAGTTTGATTTATATATTCAAACAGTGAAATACAGGAAACAAAGTTACAGGAAGTAGTGGGTCTGAGAAAAAGTTCGTGGCGTTTTATTAGTAAAATTCAACTGGTTTTCTTATAGTGTAAAAATGAATTTATTTAAACCAAATATACTCCATTATTATCGACAATGTTTCGCCATTTTTCGAGTAGAGCCATGATACCATCGGTGAATAACTTCTGTGGTTTCTGGTTGAAAAACTGAATCAAGTGGTTTTCACAGGCTTCTTTTGAAAGCAGCTTGACTCCATTGAGACAGTTCTGCAGAGATCGGAATAAGTGATAGTCAGAGGGTGCTATGTCTGGACTATACGGTGGATGCATCAAAACTTGCCAACCAAGCTCTCGCAATTTTTGACGGGTCATCAAAAAAATGTGTGGTCGAGCGTTGTCATGATGGAAGACAATACCTTTCCTATTAATCAATTCGGGCCGTTTTCTTTCAATTATTTGGCGTGATCTCTCTAGTTGTCCACAGTAGAGTTGAGAATCAATCGTCTGACCAACTGGAAGTAGCTCATGGTGGACGATTCCCTTCCAGTCCCACCACACACACAGCATCACCTTTTTCGTCGTCAATTCTGGCTTCGCGAACGCTTGTGATGGCTCACCATCCCTTGTCCACGATCTTTGACGCTTCCGATTGTCGTACGTGATCCATTTTTCATCACCGGTTATGGTACATTTCAGAAATGGCTCGATTTCATTGCGTTTCAGCAGCGCATTGTAGATGTTAATTCGGTCTATCATGTTTTTCGCGCTCAACTCATGAGGAACCCATACATCGAGCTTCTTTTTGTAGCCAGCTTTGTGCAAATGGTTCAAAACAGTTTTGTGGCCAATGCCTAGCTCCATACCAATATCGACACTGCTGATATGCTTATCTTGATGGACTTTTTCAAGAATTTCATCAGCTTTTTCAGTGATTGGAGGACCAGAGCGTGACTCTTCTTTCACATCAAAATTACCAGAATGAAAGCGAGCGAACCATTTCCGCGAAGCAGATTTTGATAAAGTACCTTCACCGTACACAGCACAAATTCTTTCACAAGCCTGCGCAGCGTTCTTCCCTTTCTCGTAATAATATTGCAAAATATCGCACAATTTTTCATTACTTTTCTCCATTTTCAAACGCAACAACTTTCCAACTACTGCACCAATTTCGAAGTTTATACACTCAAAGTAACGATCGAAGTGTCACCTTTCCAACGAGCGTTTAGTGGTCTCGCTGCGATCTGTGTTTTCTGACTTATTTCCAATTGATACCATCTATCGGAAAAAAGGCCACGAACTTTTTCCCAGACCCAATAATTTCTGAGGAAGTGAAATACAGAAAACAGGAAACGGCACTGTTATTGCATGTAAAATTAACAATAATACACATAATTTGGGAAATAAATCAAGCGCAATTGGAAGTAAAAGAAAACTAAACAAATGGTACACAATACATATTCGTACCAATGAAACACAGCACATTAATTTCGATTCATTAACAAAACTTTGCGCTTGTTATACACCATCACATAAACATCATATACGAAGTATGTAATGAGATAAAGTATTGCAGTTCTAACGAAATTCGACCTTAAGATTATAGTGTAGATACGAGTTTTGAGTATTGTAC
This sequence comes from Cylloceria caligata, assembly GCA_963942595.1. NCBI lineage: Eukaryota > Metazoa > Arthropoda > Insecta > Hymenoptera > Ichneumonidae > Cylloceria > Cylloceria caligata. The sequence continues at coordinate 20,708,484 of OZ012703.1, forward strand.
GAAAAAGTACAAAAAAGCAGTAATTTCTTTCTGTCTACTAACAAATTTTAGTTTTGGGATTGCATCGCAGGATAATTTCACAAAACTTTCTGATACTTAATTTGAAACTGTTTATATGCATTTTTGGCACACAATCTTTTTCATTATTTGACAAGAAAATGTTTGGAATAGTTCATTTAATGTAAATAAGGGTAAAAGCAATTAAATTTTGTCAACAGATCTTTTTCAGATCTCAGATTTATGTTTTTTATGACGCTGATTCAGGTTAAACGCGTGTAAAACGATATAATAACAGTATGTTGCATCCTTCGACAACTAACCTGTAAACAATCTGTCGTATTTAGATATCCCGCACCTAGGAAGAATAACGATTAGCCGAATTTAGAAGGCGATTAATCGAAAAACATTATCGCAACAGCAACGACTTCGAGTATTTCGGATCGGACCGTTTAACGAAACACACGTATTTAACGGCACGTAGACAGTATCTATCGACGAAAGTCTAATCAGAATCAGCTCTATCTTTTTAAAGGTGCTGTTCGCATATACTTTCAGTGCACAAACACAGTTTTCCTTTTCTCTGTCAATTATTCATTTTTTCGTCTATAGTCGGCGCATTGTATCAACATTCCGGAGATTCATCGATGGAGGACATGATATAAAAGTAACTAATGTTTGCTCATATGCGTCGAGGAAAGAATTATGACGACGAAGGGCTTGATTATTATAAAAATATAGCCTTCGGAAATGATATCTCTGATTAGATTGAATGGTCCGGTGAGCAAGGCCTTAGTTAAAATGTTAAATAATTTATGTTAACAGTTACTTTATGTCGATGAGGTTGGAAACGTTTTAAATGGCCCTCGTATATATATCATATGTAACCAGTAAACACGACTTAACATTTGTCGCCGTGTATTACAATTTCTTTCTCATCAGCGTAATGATTACATAACAAGGGTTTTATATACCAGTTACATTATTGAGTAAGAAATTGTAATACAACGGCTCAAATGTATAACAAACGGGTAATATTAATTCTGCTTTGTGTTTACTGGGTATCGTCAAATAACGTGTCATATTTACAATGTTTTGTTTACGAAGAATGTAAAATACAGGTGTAATTGAATGTTGTTTTAAATCAATTTCTATTATTAGTTTTATTTGAAATTACCACGCCTGCAATCCTAATTTTTTTGTTGAATGGTAATGATAGTGACAATTTTCGTTATTTATTATTTAATTTGTGTAAAAAATTCGATCACGGATACGAAGGAATATTTGACTGAAGCAAAAGTAAATTATAAATGATTTAAATCAAAGAAAAGATTAATAAATAAACTAATAATAATAATAGTGATAATATCAATAGTTACACAACTTAATCGTATATTATCGTCCACTCATATTTTTGTTTGTTACTTGAATGCACTATTTATTGTCGCTTGCATTATAATCACGTGTTAGTATTATCCGTCGTTGGTGGCACTTGTAGAAAAGTAAAGAGTTCGAGTTGTAGTTAGGTTGTATTTTCGCAACATTTCGACTTCCCGGTAGGCTTGATTTTCGCAACAGTTCGAGGGAAAGAGAAAGATAGCGCCCTCTTGCTTGGTTCTCTGTTACACTCCGTTCCACTCACGGGGGCTAAAGCGATGTGCAACATAATGTAAATCCAGAGTTACGCTCGTACACAAGCACAAACATGATAGTGGCAAACCGTGGTTACACCTGTTACTTTTCCCAAGTCTATTCCATAGACTTAGTACTTATAGACTATGTACCCCGTATACTTACAATGCTTTTAACATTGTCCCATCTCAGAATAATGCGGCGCGACGGTAAGAGGAATTGTGGTGTCTTTTTCGATGAATGCGCCATGTACCGTAGCCGAGGTTCAGTCAATACCTACTAAGTCTATGTTCTATTCACTTAGATGAAGTTCCATACGTTGCCACCGGAGAGCAGGACACTCCAGTTACCTGGCGATAGAAAAGTAATATATTTACAACTATTTGCTAGATGCATATCCCCAATTTCAGAACTTCGGTAGACCAAATGATCACTTGTAGTTTTATGGTCGTAACATATTTAGTGAGAAAGTTACGAGGTGCCGATACGCTATTAGCACTCGTTTTACTAACGTTTCAACTTTATTTCATTACTTTCATATAGTATGCAGTTTCAATGTGGTCATTTATTAATAAATAATAAACAAAGCACAAGAGATATATGTATCATTTCTATGCACTTAATTTAATTTTTAATAACTTTTCATTTAAATAGTCCAGACGCCAGCATGTTTCTTGATATGTAGATAAAAGACGATTGTATTGTTCAGGAGATGACTCCTGACTGTAGTGACAGCGGTAAATTAATTATTATTAATCAAATATAAAGTTAACTAAAATGACATCGGAAGTTATTTAATCCTTTTTAGATTTATTTTCATAAGATAACTTTGTAAAGTTAAAGTTCTGTTTATTATAGTTTTATGCAGTCGGAAGTTTAAAAAAATAAATATCTGTTTTTATTTCTCACTTTACAAAGTTAATGTAACTTTCTACAGCATTTTTATAATCGCTATATATTTTTGTGGTTATCATATATCTTGAAACTAAACTAGAAACAACTAAATAATTTTTAACAATGCTATTTTATTTAATCGCTCAATCATTTTTGTAATCTTGTATTTTGAATTAAAACAACAAAGCTGATTAAAAAGGTATAAAGTGATAATCATCTTAAATAATTCATCTTGTATTTATCATTCTTGCACACGTGTATTTATAATTAAATCAACAATCGGAATAAAAAATTTGCCTTGCGTTGTTATTAATTTCTAGTTGTCAACAACATCTCTGATGTACAAACAACTTATTATAATGTACAAGCTGTTAAATAATATATAATATATATACAAATATTGACTGAATTCCACGTGTTCTTTCTCTCACTCCACCGTGAGCGCTCTGAAGTTAGGTACAGATGAACGAGAATAGTAGGAACGACGGCCATCTTGTGGAGTTTCGATATATACAAAGACGCTTCTCATAGATATTTTTAAACGCTTTTATCTTCCTGAAATTTCACCTGATATATACAAATGACAAAAAAGAAGATTACGATGCACAGAATCTGTGTATCAAATTCTGTTAAGGCATCTTTAGCCAATTCGGAAATCATTGGACACGAAAAACTGGTATATTTGCGACATATCAGTGAAACTCCCTTCTTTTTGCCCTACGGGCAATAGCGAGTGAAAAATAATATACTTTCGTCGCATACTTTCGAATATACTTTTTCCATGGGGGATTATAGGTTGGAAAATTTAACTTTAAAGATATCCTCGAATTTTTTATAGCTAAATTTCTTGTTTAGTAAGTTGAAAAAGATTTATATATATAGTATGAGACGAGGTATAGAACACAAGGTTCTATATTTTTCGAATGTAGTTGGCCAAATTTTCGTAAATTATTTTTATGTTATTAAGAATGTTTTAAACTCGGACTTGGCAAAGATAAAGATCGGTTTGCGACAAAATGAGATTATTAAATTTTGTCGACTCTCATTTACTTGGGGTTTTTGGCCATGATTTTCATGTCTATATTAACAAATGTAGCGACAGTGTATGCTGAAGAACTAGTTTCACGTTGGGATGATACACCATGGCACATCATAGGGTCGTCAGCTTGTTGTCGGGGCGATAGCTCTAATTAATATTGAGAGTATCCCATAGAAATGACGGAAAATGCTCGCAGATTGACAGTGAAGAAAAGATTGACTTACCAGGAATCGTAATAATAAGGGAATCTTGACTGGAAGATCATAACGAATGGAAAAAAAATCTTTTAAAAATTCGATGCATGAAAATAACTCACAGAGAAAAGGATAACGTTACAACTTCGCGGGTATTTTATAGAAATTAATTGTAATGACACCTACTGTTAAGCTGTGACGATTACAAATATCGATTGAGTCCTTACGCGTTGATATCTGTCGAAGATATGTTATGGTAGCCATACTTCTTCCAATATTATTGTTTCAATCTGTTTAAACAGGCTGTTTATACAATCAACTTTCTACTAGTGAATCCTCTACGAGTTCACGTTTGACCATAACAATATATGACTAAGATTCCACATTTCATGGCATATAGAACAGATGTGTAGAATTTGATCGCGTAATTATTAGCATAGCTGGAGATATCCATAGACAGTGAAACATCGACACCCCCCCCCCCCCTGTCCATCAACAGATCTCATTGAAACGTAGTAAACTCGGTCTTGGCAGTCTGCTATCAAAACGGTGGTTATTTTAATCTCGTTTGGGACAAAATGACTAAAGGTATCGTTAAAAAGCTTCATGGTGAAGATTTCGGGCAGAGTAACAGGGCCCAAAGTGACCTCACAGAATGTAAGGTCGTAAGTTTGCTCCCAATCTTAAAACTACTCCACGAGATAGACTTTGCATAAAATTATTAAATGAGACCTTCAAGTATTCCGCAGCGTCGTTTTATTGACAAAAGTTTCTTATGAAAATATATGATTTTTTTGTTTAATTGATCTGATTTGTTCAGTCTTCCATAATATTTTCTCCATAAAATGCTACCAAATTTCCATCTTTTTCCATAGCGTTGGCTCAAGGAGATGTTACCTCTTCTTGTAATACCTATATACAGCAACGTAGCAGGTACCGTATCTCGTTTTGTGGGTTGGATAGTTGGGCGGTTTGCTTGAACCAGGACTTCGGGATATATCGTGCGTGCGAATGACGCCGTCGCCGCGAGTTCGGGCTTAACGATCGATAAATGCACTTTTCAAGATGGTACCGTTAGCCCTGAGAAGAGAGACACGTCGGCGACGAGACAGAGTCGACGTAGCGCAGAGGGGAGTGGGACAAGAAGAATATTCGTATAGGAAAGAGGTCGCCAAAGCGGCGTTAGAGAAGCGAATGGAACGAAGACGAGGGAAAAGAGAGAGCGAATAACGGAGAGTGCTCGAGCGTAACGGAGGCTGCGTCGGAAGTGCATGGCCGGGTAGCTCTGGTTTTGCCAGCATGCCAGCGAGGTCAAGAACGACCATCTCGCGGCCTGGCTCACTGTTACCTCTATCTCGATAGTTCTTTTTCGTTTTCCCTTTCTCCATTGCACTCTTTCACTGTTCATGGTATATATAGAGAGCGACGACGACCACGTTCAGTCGCACGAACCATTCGTCTGCTGTCTAGCATTCGCCAGGTGCATATGGATAGCTGGAGCTCTCATCGCCGTTGTGCGATATAGCAACTGCTACTACTGCTACTACATCGCGAAGCTTTCTCGTAAATCTTGGCGAAAAATCGGTCATTGAAAAATAACTTAGTTACTTTGAGGATGCATCTCTTCCGATTTGCTTCGTACATTTATTCAGTATACGGTACAGTGGTAGATCGACGTCGTTCTGTACTCGTTCGATTTTTTTTATTCTCGGAAACACGATTTGTCTCTACCGTAAGAGAATTTGTCGCGATGTAATACGATATAAAATGAAATATCAATTGAAATTCAGGGGAATATAGTGTAAACGAAGAAATATTACTGCCTTGAGCCTTCGTTATAATTTATTCCATAAAAACAAAATGTGAAAAAGTTTAGATAAGTACATTCACGTGCGCAAAATCTCTTATACTTACAAAATGTTGTGAAATAAACTAAAAACATTCGAAGCACGTATTGTCGAGTGCAGGTTCTTTATTAATTACACTTAGTGGAAATTTATGTATATATTGATACTATATATTATAAATTAAAATATTAAACAAATAACTAAACTTTTAATTAAAATTAAATGAAAAATATATAACTGAAATGAGAAATTGTTTTAAAAAAGTGGACTGTAGTACTTGGCAAGTAGATAAAATGTAGTAATCCATGAATCTTTGTACAATGTTCACGCTACCATTGCAACTAACCGAGTACTACAACGACATTTTTGTTTACAATTTTTTTTCTCCTAAAACACTATTCTAGACGTTGCGGACTATTTTTACATTAGGGTACCCAAATCCTAACATAGAAATTACGAAAATTCATAAGAATTTATTTAAAAAGCCAAGCTTCCACTATGAGAAGGCTTAATAGAAAAAAGTAAATTTTATCCGTGTTACCTCTTGACCATTTTTCCCTCTACCACTAATTATTTGTTCTAGTCATTATTATTTCAGTTAATTATTCTTCGAACTTCTCACGTATTTTTTCATCGAGAAGTAATTAAGCTCTAAAATTGTCCTCGCTCACCTTTTGAAACATCGTTAATCTGACACTTGTAGAAAATCTCGCAGACGTTTACTCGTAAATGCTAGAAACAGGTTATTTATTTCAAGATTATCTATGCCCCACAGTCGCATTGATTAATCGTATTTGGGTTACTTCACGACCATCGATACTACCAACTCGTTCCTCTATCGCAACATCTGTTTTTCAAGATTTTTATGTTGACGCGTTCAGAATTTTCTAAAACGTCTGGAAATCACATTTAGAAAATTCAAACCTCAATTCAAACCGCTATAGCTCGTTCTGTTTGCACGATAAAACTATTTTTGAGCTGTTGAGCTAAAAAGTTCTTCACAAATAGGCTAATATGGACTGATTGTATTGAATTTAGCACGAATTTATTGAACGGTTTTAATCTATATATATAAAAAGAAAAGTCCTGACTGACTGACTGACTCACTCATCAACGCCCAGCCCAAACCCCTGCGCCTAGAAACTTGAAATTCTAGGGATATATTCCCTTCGTGTCGTAGACGCTCACTAAGAAGGGAATTTTCGAAATTTCACCCCTAAGGGGGTGTAAAAGGGTGAAATATGTTCTTACGTATTTCTCAATATCTCTTAGGCACGATGAGATATCGCCTTGGTTTCTGCTTGCAAATTTTACTCATACAAATGTTGAGAAACTAATTTCTGGATTTTTAGAAATTCCACCCCTAAGGGGGTGTAAAAGGGTTAAATATGTTTTTACGTATTTCTCCATATCTCTTAGGCACGATGAGATATCGCCTTGGTTTTTGTTTGCAAATGTTACTCATACAAATGTTCAAAAACAAATTTCAGGATTTTTAGAAATTCTACCCCTAAGGGGGTGTAAAAGGGTTAAATATGTTTTTACGTATTTCTCAATATCTCTTAGGCACAATGAGATATCGCCTTGGTTTTCGCTTGCAAATGTTACTCATACAAATGTTTAAAAACTAATTTCAGGATTTTTAGAAATTCCACCCCTAAGGGGGTGTAAAAGAGTTAAATATGTTTTTACGTATTTCTCTTAGGCACGATGAGATATCGCCTTGGTTTTTGCTTGCAAATGTTACTCATACAAATGTTTAAAAACCAATTTAAGGATTTTTAGAAATTCCACCCCTAAGGGCGTGTAAAAGGGATAAATATGTTTTTACGTATTTCTCTTAGGCACGATGAGATATCGCCTTGGTTTTTGCTTGCAAATGTTACTCATACAAATGTTTAAAAACAAATTTCAGGATTTCCGCAAATTCCACCTTTAAGGGGGTGTAAAAGGGTTAAATATGTTTTTACGTATTTCTTAAAATCTCTTAGGCACGATGAGATATCGCCTTGGTTCTTACTTGCAAATGTTACTCATACAAATGTTTAAGAACAGATTTCAGGATTTTTAGAAATTCTACCCCTAAGGGGGTGTAAAAGAGTTAAATATATTTTTGCGTATTTCTCAATATCTCTTAGGCACGATGAGATATCGCCTTGGTTTTTGTTTGCAAATGTTACTCATACAAATGTTTAAAAACCCATTTCAGGATTTTTAGAAATTCCACCCTTAACGGGGTGTAAAAGGGTTAAATATGTTTTTACGTATTTCTCTTAGGCACGATGAGATATCGCCTTGGTTTTTGCTTGCAAATGTTACTCATACAAATGTTTAAAAACAAATTTCAGGATTTCCGCAAATTCCACATTTAAGGGGGTGTAAAAGGGTTAAATATGTTTTTGCGTATTTCTTAATATCTCTTAGGCACGATGAGATATCGCCTTGGTTCTTACTTGCAAATGTTACTCATACAAATGTTTAAAAACAGATTTCAGGATTTTTAGAAATTCCACCCCTAAGGGGGTGTAAAAGGGTTAAATATATTTTTGCGTATTTCTCAATATCTCTTAGGCACGATGAGATATCGCCTTGGTTTCTGCTTGCAAATGTTACTCATACAAATGTTCAAAACCAAATTTCAGGATTTTTAAAAATTTCACCCCTAAGAGAGTGTAAAAGGGATAAATATGTTTTTACGTATTTCTCTTAGGCACGATGAGATATTGCCTTGGTTTTTGCGTGCAAATGTTACTCATACAAAGGTTTAAAAACGAATTTCAGGATTCCCGAAAATTCCACCTTTAAGGGGGTGTAAAAGGGTTAAATATGTTTTTACGTATTTCTCAATATCTCTTAGGCACGATGAGATATCGCCTTGGTTCTTACTTGCAAATGTTACTCATACAAATGTTTAAAAACAGATGTTAGGATTTTTAGAAATTCAACCCCTATGGGGGTGTAAAAGGGAGAAATATGTTTTTACGTATTTCTCAATATTTCTTAGGCACGATAAAATATCGCCTTGGTTTTTGTTTGCAAATGTTACTCATACAAATGTTTAAAAACCCATTTCAGGATTTTTAGAAATTCCACCCTTAACGGGGTGTAAAAGGGTTAAATATGTTTTTACGTATTTCTCTTAGGCACGATGAGATATCGCCTTGGTTTTTGCTTGCAAATGTTACTCATACAAATGTTTAAAAACTAATTTCAGGATTCCCGAAAATTCCACCTTTAAGGGGGTGTAAAAGGGTTAAATATGTTTTTACGTATTTCTCAATATCTCTTAGGCACGATGAGATATCGCCTTGGTTATTACTTGCAAATGTTACTCATACAAATGTTCAAAAACTGATCTTAGGATTTTTAGAAATTCACCCCCTAAGGGGGTGTAAAAGGGAGAATTATGTTTTTACGTATTTCTCAATATCTCTTAGGCACGATGAGATATCGCCTTGATTTTCGCTTGCAAATGTTACTCATACAAATGTCTAAAAATCAATTTCAGGATTTTTAGAAATTCCACCCCTAAGGGGGTGTAAAAGCGTTAGAAACTGTCGAAAGTGTTTTAATGGTTTTTTTTTAATTCTATATATTCTATATATTCGCCTTCACCGATTACAAACAAACCAAGCACAAATATTGTTAAGAGCCCAAGGAAGGTCACTGGATACATCTCACCCCTAAACCCCACCCTCTTCACCCCCTAAAAAAAGATTCTTCAAAAATATTCACGCGAATCAACTGATTTCAACCAAACCTTACACAAATATTGTTGAAGACCAAAGGAAGGCTACTGTATGTATCTCACCCCTGAAAACCACCCCCTTCATCCCCTAAAAATGAATTCTTAATAAAATCCACACGCCTTCACCGATTACAACCAAACCAAGCATAAATATTGTTAAGAGTCTGCGGAAGGTCACTGAATACATCTCACCCCTGAAAACCACCCCCTTCATCCCCTCAAAAAAATTCTTAATAAAATCCACACGCCTTCACCGATTACAACTAAACCAAGCACAAATATTGTTAAGAGCCTACGGGAGGTCACTGGATATATCTCACCCCTTAAAACCACCCCCTTCATCCCCTAAAACAAGATTCTTCAAAAATATTCACGCGAATCAACTGATTTCAACCAAACCTTACACAAATATTGTTGAAGACCAAAGGAAGGCGACTGTATGTATCTCACCCCTGAGAACCACCCTCTTAATCTCCTAAAAATAAATTCTTAATAAAATCCACACGCCTTCACCGATTACAACCAAGCCAAGCACAAATATTGTTAAGAGCCTAAGGAAGGTCACTGGTTATATCTCACCCCTAAACCCCACCGTCTTCACCCTCTAAAAAATCTTATATATAAAAATGAATGTTTGTCTGTCTGTTTGTCTGTCTGTCCGGCTATACAAAGCTACACGCGTTGACCGATTTCAGCCAAACTTTATACCAATATTGCTGAAGACCAAAGAAAGGCAACTGTATATATCTTACCCCTGAAAACCACCCCCTTCATCCCTTAAAAAAAAATTCTTAATAAAATCCACATGCCTTCACCGATTACAACCAAACCAAACACAAATATTGTTAAGAGCCTAAGGAAGGTCACTGGGTATATCTCACCCCTAAAGCCCACCCTCTTAACCACCTAAAAAAAGATTTTGAAAAAATATTCACGCGAATCAACTTATTTCAATCAAACCTTACACAAATATTGTTGAAGACCAAAGGAAGGCGACTATATACATCTCACCCCTGAAAACCACCCCCTTAATCCCCTAAAAATAAATTCTTAATAAAATCCACACGCCTTCACTGATTACAACCAAGCCAAGCACAAATATTGCTTAGAGCCTACGGAAGGTCACTGGATATATCTCACCCCTAAACCCTACCCTATTCACCCCCTAAAAAAAGATTCTCCAAAAATATTCACGCGAATCAACTGATTGCAACCAAACCTTACACAAATATTATAGCGGGTCTAAGACGGGTACGACAAAGGTCGTATTGTATACATATCCACCCACTTAAAGCCCTAAAAAAGATTTAGTATAAAAATCCACACCCCTTCACTGATTTCAACCAAACTTTACACAAATTTTGATAAGTTCTAATGGAAGGTCACTGTATAAATATAGCTCACCCCTTAAAATCGCACCTTTATCCCCTAGAAGTAGTTATTTTTTCTGCCTTAACCGATTTAAACAAAGCTTCACAAACAAAATAGAAACTCACTCACTCTATATATCTCACCCCATATAACCACTCCCAACGAAAACTATCTTTATCCCGCACTGAAAGTAATGTGGTTTTTTTCAACTTTTTTAAACACCGATTTAGCTGTTATTCCGTATATGATGTGACACTCGGGCAGCGCCAGGAAATCAGCTATAAATTATAATCAGAGCTCGCAATTATCTTCTGATGATAATCTCACTCAACCAACAGCTCAATACACTCGAAAACTCTCATACATATGAAGAGAGTTTATATTGAAGCGAGCGTAACAAAGAGCGCTGAGCGATTTGATAATTTGCAAAATGAGCGCCACACTTTACTTTGTGTATAACAGCTAAATTGGATTTAAAAAATGTTATTAAAAGCCACATTATTTTTAGTGGTATGATAAAGGGTATTTTGTCAGGGTGGTTTTAAGGTGTGAGATATATGGAGTGACCTTGCTTAGGTCTTATCTATTTGTTTGTGTTTATATTGAAGTTTATATTGAAGCGAGCGTAACAAAGAGCGCTGAGCGATTCGATAATTTACAAAATGAGCGCCACACTTTACTTTGTGTATAACAGCTAAATTGGATTTAAAAAATGTTATTAAAAGCCACATTATTTTTAGTGGTATGATAAAGGGTATTTTGTCAGGGTGGTTTTAAGGTGTGAGATATATGGAGTGACCTTGCTTAGGTCTTATCTATTTGTTTGTGTTTATATTGAAGTTTATATTGAAGCGAGCGTAACAAAGAGCGCTGAGCGATTCGATAATTTACAAAATGAGCGCCACACTTTACTTTGTGTATAACAGCTAAATTGGATTTAAAAAATGTTATTAAAAGCCACATTATTTTTAGTGGTATGATAAAGGGTATTTTGTCAGGGTGGTTTTAAGGTGTGAGATATATGGAGTGACCTTGCTTAGGTCTTATCTATTTGTTTGTGTACCCGGGCAACGCCGGGTAAGACAGCTAGTTTTGTGATATTTTAAAGTTTTTCCGAAAATTATATTTCGAAAACTCTATAAAATCTTGAGCGATTAAGCTAAAAGTTTGTACGAATCCTTACTAGAGTCAAAGGAATGCTAGAATCCAGTTTAATAAAAATGTATCTACGAGTGCCAATTTACCAAGATTTTGAATTTTTTTAACTTTACGAAAAAATACATTAAAGTGTAACAAATCTTGAGCTACCAAGCAAAAAGTTTTTACACATATTTATGAGATTGAAAAGACTACAAAAAATCGAATTTGATGAAAACTGATGCACGCGTAAAATTTTTATGACTTTTAGCATTTTTTGAAAAATTATGGTAACTTCGTTATGAAGTTAAGCAGAAACTTTCTATGTTGAAGAGAATATTCAACTTCTTAAAATGCTGCGTAAAGTATTTTATAGAATACGATAGAAGAGAACTAATTTATTTCTTAAGGCGATGTATTATCCCTCAGTCGGTAACAGAAACAGTTATAATGCAAATTTGTCCGTCACGATTGATTTTTCGAATACAATACAAGAGGCATTAACTGCATCTCATACTTCCTCATATGGGTAGTTTTGTGAAATTTGGAAAATAATATGGAACCATTGTGCAAGGTTCTACTTTGCAACCTTGTTTTTTGCTTCCTCGTAGTGGAAGCTATGTTTTCGTGAAAAACGTATTTCTCGAGGTTTTGATGTCAGAGTCCTTAAAAAGTCTCAAACCATCGCGCGCGTGTGTATGTTGAGTTTAAAAAATTGCAATGAATATATAGTATCTTCAGAACGGGTTACTCGAGCATCTTGAAACTTTGCACATGGATCTGGTTCCAACTCCTGTCAGTTTGCTGCAATTTTCGCTCAAATTGCTGACGGGTGTCTCATTTTATGGTTGTTTAATTTTGTCGAAAAAGTTGTTTGCGCTCTCCAGCTTTCGTAAATTTTTAGCTATCGAGTTAGAACTTTCTATAAGAATAGGCCACGGGACAAGGTTGTTCGGTATTAAGTTTGGCATGAATCGATCAAGGCAATCAGATTTTATTAAATCAAAAATTTGAGTAATTATTCGAAAAAATACTATTTCCACCCTAACTTTCGTAAATTTTTATCCATCAAATTGAAACTTTGTATACAAATTGACAAGGGTACAAGGATACTTGGTCTTGAATTGCATGAGAATCGATTATGGGATTCAAACTTTATGAAATTTGCAATTTTACAAAATGTTTAATTTTATTGTAAATTTTTATATTATTTCCTCTATGAAGAAGCCTGAATCGAGATAACAACTTTCCATAAGGGAGTATCTATGGGTTGGCGAGAATCATGAGGAAGCAATGTGTACATTTTTAATTCACACGCCTTGTTTAAAACTGTTTAGTTAAGCAGTACATTTGAAAGGAATAAAGTTTCGTTTCATATAAAACTTTAATAGATTTGAGTTAATTAATATAATTGGCCGAACATCTGTTTAACTCTTTTCCTACTCCTACTTCTATTATAATCAAAATAAAATATGTAAGCGCTCTTCCACTATCCTCAACCGAAACACGTTATGCGCAACAACTAAGACACGGTGTCGTAACTTGTAATAGTTCTGGGTGCCATTTGTTTTGCAACGGTAAGTGTAATCCTATACAACATAAATGGCCGAGATAAATTGATCATGTACAGGAAATCATAAATTAAAAAAGCGCCAAATGTTTAAAATACAAGATTGATACGCGGGATTTCTTTTTACATTTATGTTTAGTTATTTTTATTATTCAAACGAATTTCAAGTAAATAGTGCGGTAATCTATATGCAGAACATCGCAAATATCACGCGTGATTCTCGACTCAGGATGTAAGAAATAATCAACTTGAAAATTATTATGTTTAATCACCAATTTAGTAATTCAAATGAAGAATTTAAAAAATCATTAAAAATATGATATCTAGAACGTCGTAACTCCAAGAGCCATTTTCGGGAGAAAATTTCTTCACGAAAGTGTTTGGTAATCACTCAGAATGCTTTGTGAATCGATTCATAAACAATTTAATCGTTCATGATAGTCCATTTGGATTATCGAATTTCATCGATGCATTTATGACGGGGTAATGTAAATTAATTTCACAGATGGGTAGCCAGATAACAAACGTCACCCAGAAATACGAAAATGTCAAGACGTCTCAAACGAAATCGCCAGGACTGTCTTCAACACGCCTGAATATTCATCAACAATAGTTCGACAGATTCCTATTATTACTTCAATAACATCACAAATGGCTTCCTGTAGTGCAATCGAGCATGATGCTGAATTAAGACTGATAATATCTTCTATTGAAACTATCTTGTCCACTAAAGCTGTGAGTCTATTGTCCATTTCCATGATTTTTTTTAGTACATTTGATACTGAACGTCGCTTGAATCGAATTTTACTGAATATTTCTTGATGGTGTAGAGTATGCGATGCCCAAGACTCACAATGCAAGTGATCCATGAAACAGAGTGAATTGAATGATGTTTTAAATAGACCGAAGAGATGACAGAAACATTTTCATATGACTTGCTTCCAGAGTTGAACGGCTAGATCAACTTAATGTTCGTAGACTTTCAACTGTCTCTCGATAACGGTCAGACCGGGCCCAAAGTGAATACTTTCCACCTGGAGTAGCTGGAAGCTATAGAGAAATATAAAAGTTGCGTACAATACAAGCACCACGAGGCTTCCCGAGTATTACTGGTATTGCTTCAATAAATATATTTACATTAAACTATCTTTCATTGCATTGAATTTAGTTATTTCAACCGGATTCATCGGAGACTATTATCTTAGAGACCACATAATCTATTAAAGTTTAAACCATAGTTTGTAAGTGTATTTGATTTTTGTTAAACAGATTTACATTAAACTGTGACCACGATGCACGTGTCGTTCTTGTCTACTTATTTCTCGATGTATGTTACTATGCTCTCTTCAATTTACTTCAAACTATCTTGTTGACGATCAATGTACCATCGAAGTAACTTGGCATAGAATTCGTTTCTACGGTACGCTTTCTTTTTATCCTATTTCTACACTAGGACGTCTTATAAACCATCTTGTCGACTGTAAAAGCGCTCCAAATAGGATTCTAGCCTCGAAATAGAAAGAAAAGAAAGCACAACATAGAAGTAGAGAACTAAAAGCGTATAGCTTACAAGGAAGCATAGTTTGGTGTCCCTCCTCTGATTTTGATAAAACTCACGTATGTTGTAGAGCATCGAAAACTAAAAGACAAGTATTTTTTTTATCGGCGGAAAAACATTTCTAAGAGGTGAAATCGCCCTCCAAAGTTAGGGGTGATTATGCAATTTCACCCCTGCAGATGATTTTTTTTCTTCAACTTCACGTGGAATTTTTATTGTTTTCAATAAGGAGTATTTTGGTTTTTGTTTCATTAAAATCGGTTGACGCCTTCTGGGTGAAACTGCATAATCACCTCTCGACATGCCTAACTTTGAAGGGCGATTTCACCCCTTAGAAATGTTTTTCCGCCGATAAAAAAAAACGTGTCTTTTAGTTTTCGATGCTCTACAACATACGCAAGTTTCATCAAAATCGGAGGGGGACACCAAACTATCCTTCCTTGTTAGTAATTGAGAGATATAACAAAATTGTTGAGTAGATATTGAGAAAGAAGAGAGCAAGTGAAGCAATTGAAAAAGAGCACTATGTACAAATTGAGAAACATAGCTTAACGTAAAATTAAACTAGAGAAAGTGGTGAAGGCTCGTTGGAGGGCTTCACGTCTCAAGCACCGGTCAAATGCCCCTTCGGGACATTTTGGGAGGCACTCGCATGATTGCACGTTGCGCTTTGCTATCCAAGTCCGAGTTAGAAAAATAAGAGTGAAGCTTCGAATTTACAAAGTAGAGAGCACAGCTTAGAGACTGCAAAATATGAGTTTGTAGTGTAGAGTCTACCTCTATCTTTTAGTTGTTTGATTATCTTACTTATTTCTGTTTTAAAATTCATTATACAGGGTATCCAATAATTCCTGCATCAATTTATTTCGGTAAGTTAGTGATAGTCCCAGGTTATCGTGTGTATAAAGTTTGAGCCGTCAATTCGGCAATTAAAGTACTCGTTTTCCGTTCGGTGCACTCACTCGTATGCATGGCGTTAACCAGTATTCACATTCCCCCGGATGGCATCGCCAAGCTCGATGTGGTTACAGCGGATACTGAACGATGGGACGTCAATGGTTCCACCGCATGCGTGGCATCTCACCGGCTAGGTGTGGATTACTGCATACCAACCAGATGATAACCCATGCGCTGATTGCTATCATTTGAATTGAATAGCAAATGATAATAATAAATTAATTAAATTTGTTATATTTGAATCTTTGCATGCATTCATTGTGTTTACACGAGTTCTTACGTTTTATTTGGAAATGATCCCAAATATAACTTTATAATATTATTCCTTCGAATCGCGGATCGGTACTTGAGCCGATTCGTATCCATCGTTTTGAACTTAGAATCATTAATTATTCCTTGAATTGATACATTTTATCATCTCTGCGTACGACAAAGCGACAAGTGCTGCCGCTTACAACCGTTTCCATGGGCTACAAGTCCTGAGAAAGGGTAACATTTATTTTTTCGCGAAAACCAAGATAACTGTACGAGGGCTATTTGAAAAGTCTCCGGCCTTTTTAAGAAAAACACGTATTTCGAAGCAAAACAAAATTTATCTCTCGACGTACTTTCTCCCATCCTTTTAAACCGTCAGAAAAATATTGATTGTCTAAACCTGAAAAATACTGGTTTACGGCGTTTTCCACCTCAGCATTTGACTTATATTTTTTTCCACCGAGAAATTTTTTTAAATTAGGAAACAGGAAAAAGTCGCTGGGTGCTAGATCTGGCGAATAGGGTGGGTACGGATGCAATTTAAACTTCAATTTTGACATTGCACCTGTGAACCCGAGCGTTATCCTGGTGAAACAGGATTTTTTTCTTGGCCACATGCGGACGTTTTTTCGTAATTGTGATCTTTAATTTATCCAGAAATGCAGCGTAGTACTGTCCGTTGATTGTTTCACCCTTTGCAAGGTAATCGATAAGAATTATTCCACGGCTATCTCAAAAAACTGTTGTCATCACTTTTTCTGCAAAGAGAACGACTTTTACCTTCTTCGGAGTTGGTTCCCCCACCGCAATCCACTGCATTGACTGTTGTTTGGTCTCAGGCGTACGGTAGTGTACCCAGGTTTCATCAACGGTTATCATTCACCACGAAAATTCCGCTTGATTTTTTTGATACAGGATAAGACACTCGCGCGACTTGTCCGTCCGTATGCGCTTTTGGCTGATCGTCAACAAGCGTGGCACCCAGCGCGCGGATAATTTTCTCGTATCGAAAGCTTGATGTAAAATGTTGTGCATCCGTTCAGATGATATCGCACAATCCTCAACAATATCCTTAACAGTCAATCGACGATCTTCCATCATTGTTTCATGCACTGAATCGTCCATTTCGTCAGTTGTAGCGGTTTTCGGGCGCCCGGAACGTTTCTCGTCTAAAATGCTCGTACGACCACGTTTGTACTCGGCCACCCAATGTCTGACGTTGTAAATGAAGGGGAATCTTCATCGTATACAGAGTCTAACTCATATTTTATTTCCTGAGAGTTTTCCCTTTTAAATGAAGAAATTTCATCACTGCGCGATACTCAATTTTTTCCATTGTTGACAGACAATGTCAGCTGACGACTTTGGAAGAGTGCCATATACAAAGTAATGATCGGAATAACTTGAAATTTTTACGGTTTTCATATATCAAGGCCATCTACCGGATGGCGAAAGACATTTATTTCTACAGTTACTTTATGTCGATGCGGCCGGAAACTCTTCAAATGGCCCTCGTATCATGACGCAAAACTAGTAAAAAACTGAACTTTAACGAAATTCGAGTGATCAAGGAATAAAAAAAACATCAAAGGGCTCTAAGATCTCGTTGGATCAATAAAATGAAACGACCATTGTAACAAGTAAATAGATTTCAGTGCGTATCACATTACATGTGTTTGATTAGAAGTTCCGGAATAAAGTGCAATTGAAAAATGCTGAGACAACAAAGAGTGGTCGGTGGTTTTATCATTAAACTCATCCGTTTATTCAGGTGATTTGATAAATCATAATTGTTCTATCAATACTTGCTGTTTTCTTACCGGTGTACATACCGATGTGACGCAAGAATTCTAGCAGCTGCGGACGTGTCTTTGATAATATGGAAAGTAGCGTTGTCCATCGAGTTACATTTTGAAATATCAGATTGTGAAAGAGACTACTGCTATAGATCCAAACACTGCCAAATTTACTTGCATATACAATTTAAAATGTGCTTCGGCTCTCATTCTCAGATTACCGTACGTACGAGAGAGATAGCAGCATTTTTATCATCAAACAGATCTCAGTTCTAGCTTCACAATTACAACAATATTTGTATAGTTCGCCATTTTTCAAAAGTAATAAGACTCGTAGACCAGGTATTATAAAAATGGTAAATCTGTCGATGTTCCGAACGGCGGTCGTTTCTAATATAAATTACAGCATTTCGGTAACAGCAGATCGCATATGTAAATGTATTTGTGTCAAGTTTCTCACACATCGTGTTTTTGAGGGGATGAAACGTAACTGCAACTGATATTATTGCGATGATGAGACACAAACTCGCAACGTTCTGGCAAATACGAAGGTAGGTAGGTGATAAATCTCACTGAACGCGCATGGCCCTCGTCGGCCGGTCAGTCGGCGGAATTGACCGATCGGTCTACCGTCGAGCCATTCTATGGTCGTTTCAGTCGCAAAAAGTTTTGCTTTAAGATGCTCATATATAGAACCTGCTCTTCTATGTAAATACAATTATTATCTTTACAAGGAAGGTCCAGCTTTCGTGGGTACCGCATGCCGTGTCCTTCAACTTGAGGAAGATATTCATAAGCGATTCTACAACGCCCAATCATTTCGAAAGCCTTAGATGTTTCTGTCTCGAATGCAATATCGAATCGATGATAAATAAAGCAAATTTGGCTGTCGAAAATCGCAGCACTCCTGCAAGATAATACCGTACATTCGGATATGCGTAAAGAGCGGCCGCATTATCAGTTTACTAAGATGCGTTGAACAATAGTCACAAAGTAAATTTCACGAATAAGAAAACGGTTTACTCCGAAAAGGAGGAGTAAAAGATAACGCTCCACTCTTCACCGTCTGTAGATGAAGAGGAAATTCATATGATAAACAAAAGTTGTTTTAATACGAAATATTGTTCTCTATTATAAAGTTTTTGTGACGAAACGCGTTACAATTTTCGTCGCGTATGTTTCGATTAAAATGACTACGTTGAGTACGGTTCATGAACATCGTTGTTATTCAATTAGTATACGATCATGTAAAAAACTTTCTCATTCAGTTAATTGTGAACGTCCAATTAAATGTATCGAAAATCATTTCCCTAATATGAAATAACTAATTTCACTCTCGGGATTGTAACATTAACAAAACGCTATTTATTGAGAAATTACAAAATAGCTATAGAGTACGCAAGGAGAGTATAAATCGTATTGATACTAGTTTCTTCATATACAACGCCGTGAGAACATGAATATAGGGAGCGTCAAATTTAGAATATAACACGTAGTACAGCAAATATTTCGTTTCGACAAAAACATACCGCCCGCCTTGACGGATGGATGAAAGAACCTATTAAATCGTAAAACATTTTATAGTAGTTAGGTGGTGCCAATGCCCGCCATGAATGGCTAATTTATAGTTGCGATGGCGACGGTTTTGACAGAGATTTGGTCAAAGTCTCGTACTGGCAGGAGTACGATCTTGACTATCGGTCGTCGGTATATGAAGGCTGCCGTCTGTGTCAATTCTTGCAAGTCCGAGTGGTTTTAAGTCGTGTCGAATGGGGACGAGGTCATCAATGGCAATATTTTACGTTGTCACCATCTACTTGTTGCACTTTTGGAGATGGTTCATGTATTCCGGAGACCATCTTTGCCAAAAACTTTCGAGTATGTGAGTTGTGAGCTGGCATCATCCCATCCGTTAAATCGAGAGATGTGTCGTACTCAGTTTTGGTGACGTGGTCAGAGCTATTCCAATAAGAAAGTATTCAAGAGTGAGAGCAATCAAATCTGTGAGCTCGACGTTTAACGGACAAGGAGAGCGAGAGCCAAAGCAGCCCTCGATTAGGATGACTACCGTGGCGGACTTCTCGTACGTGCGTACGGTCTCTCTGATGACTCAGCGGAGATGATGCATTATCGCCTTAATATCGGCGTCCTATAAGCCGCCAAAGTGTGGCGCGTGAGGTGGAATGAAGTGCCACTGTGTCCCATTGTTAGTCAACGCAGCAGCTATTTCTTTACATATGGCGGAACAGAAATAAACATCGAGCAGAGCTTGCAGTCTGCCCCAAAGTAAAGCTCTGCATAAATGTGTCGACGCGCGGTAAAACGCTCGAAGGCGGCGATGAATGATTTGGCTGCAAACGAATACGCGCGGCTGCATGTTCTCAATGTCGTTTGACCTCTGTCCGAGCTCAATTTCAGGAGACAAGGGCCAGGGTAGCCTTGCTTGATCTTTTAGAATGTGCGAGAAGGATTACTCGTACGTAACGGTAGCAGTTGGTTAATTTTTAATTAATTGAAAAGATTCGAGGGACGTAAAGATAATCCATCGTGGTCAAGTTGCGGGGATTTCGGTAGAAGAGAGGGATCGTACGTCCGTTAGTGCGTTGTTCAAGTCTGGTCTATTTTGTTGACAAAGATATAGGCACCACGTGATGTAGCAGTGCAGTCTTTGCAGGCGCGAGAAGCGCTCGAGTAGTCGTAATCGTCGCTAGCCCGTAGAGTCCTCGCCACCAAAGCTGAATGTTGAGAAAGTTATCCAGAGAGATTCCACGAGTAGCAAGATCGGCATGACTACCCTGAGACTTCATGTATTACTTAGTTGTGTTCGACAACTGTGTGTGTGAACTTCCGATATACGATTCGTAATAAATGGCACCCATCGAGAAGGATGGCAACATAGCCATGCAAGATTTCCTATCGAATCTGACTACACCATCGTTTCTTCCGCGAGGTCATCTTGCACTGCGGTTTTGACGGAGTGCATCAAACGCGCGAGGACTACAGCACCACATAATTTCAGCCGTAAGTTCATCGATTTCAATGTAGCGACTTTCGTTTTCGTGACGAGAAGTGAAACGAAATGCTCTCCATCCTTGCTTGCGGTCCGAACGTAGACTGCCGCGGAATATGCACGTTTAGAAACATCGGTAAATCCGTTACGATGGTGCCGATGTTAATGAGATGATGCACCAAGTCAACGCATCGAAGGTAGCATGTCAGCAGGGAGGAGCTCGTCCCAGGCTATCTCAGCGGCCCAAAAGTCTTGAAATAGTAGAAAAGTTCTCTTCATAACAGACATTCTCTGCAGATTCAAGTTGAGTTGGGCCGGGAACGAGTCGTTGGATGGTCTCCATGCAATGTTCAGCGTTCGTGCACTCTCTTCGGGTTCGAATGACCGCGTTCAAGGACAGGTTAATACGCGGTATTTGTGGTCGACTAGCAAATCGGGTATACGTGACATCCACTTTATCATTTCAAATCGTTCGCTCCTGTGTAGTTGAAAAAGTGCGGTCTTCAGTTTTCGTGTAGCAGCGAAATCGTTTGCGCCGGCCAACATGTCTGCGATATATGCATCGCATTGAACAGCCGGTGTTGCATTCAGGAAGTGATGAACTTCATCCTTTGTCGAGTTTCTGGAGCGTGTGTATTTCTAAGTTTATATCAGTCAAATGTCAGAAAAATGAGAAAGCACGTCAACACCAAAGATCATAACAATCTTTCTAAGAGTATTGAACTCGGGATGAGAGAGTTGCAAGCCTGACACGTGACCCTACTCTTTCGGTGTCTGCGACACGAGAATGTATGCCCACGGTAATCCACGAGGAATCGAACGCAATGATGGGTATCTTCTTGAGGTGCGCATGCGCGAGATCAGCCTGATGGTGAAGAGACCCAATTTTTGTAACCGGTCGTCCCGATATCGGGCCAGTCCTAGGTGAGCGAGAAGAGCGTCGAGCTTGCATATGCCTCCGTTGTAAATCATCCTTCGGAACACGGATTAATGAGTAGATCAGCTAGCATTTGACTATTGTAGGGAGAGCCGGAGTGCTCTCCAACGTGACTTGCGTAGTTGGCTCCATTCCTGGTGCAGGAGCAGGTAGAAGCGAGATAACCATGAGCCAGATAATTGCGATACAACTGTACACGACATGTGAGTCGTTACATACTAAAAGCTCGATATCGTCGGTTCCATTCTAAAAGCTCGCAGCTTCCGCAGGCTGAATGAATGATATTCGCTCTAATACTGTTCAAGGACTCGTCCTCGAGAACAAATGGACACGAGGGTCTGGTTGTTAAGCGTCATCTTCTTTAAGTTGAGTTCGAAATTGCATATGAGCTGAGCATCCAGGTTAACGAGATAGGTTTCCATCGCGTACTTGAAAACCATCTGCACATGAGATCAATGACTGAGGAAAGAAAACTCTTCCCCTATAGCCAAACACGTAACACTTGAGTCATAACACGTAGCCGCTCAGTCGCGAGTCAAGCCTGACGTCTATCGAGCGGAATCGATAATTTCGCGCACAAGATATTTCACGCGTATACTATATGCGCAAAGATATGAACGTACGAGCAATATTTGTCCGAGAACAATAATCGCGAATACGATGTACGATATTTCGTTATTAAATCGATTTCATTTCGCCATATCGAACGAAATATATTATTATACACTGGTCACGGGCGACTGACCGTAACGAGGTGACAGAATTCTGAGAAACTCTCGCGTACGACGATTTTTCTATGCGACCATTTTTATACTGCGAGACAAGGCAAGGCGCGACGCGAGCCAAAACTCTAAGTAAGACCGGTTTACATAATTAATTATCATACTTTCCACGTGTAAACTTACATAATAAGGAGTGCTACGCGAAAAGATTCCTAATACGGTGCACGCAGCGCGACTCGCAAAGATTCCTAATACGGAGCACGCAGTGCAATGTGTAATAAAACCTACGTACGGAGTGTGTGATACTTCGTGTGCCTCCGTGAGCTCCTTAATAAATGTCCATGTGGGACAATTTCCGTAGGTTGGGGGGGGGGGGGGGGTTAAAATAGATTCCTCGTGCTCACTGGGTACAGAGGGTCTATTAAAAATATTTTATGAATTTCATTCTAAAAAAATGTCGACTGTCGTATAATACAATACTTGGGGAGTTGATGAAATGAAGTATGTCATCCTTTCTTTTTATAATATTCATATTACCATATTAACTCGCTAAGTACTACTGTCGAAAATTAGTTTTACAATCGAATCACAGTAGCTTATGCTAAAAGTGCGTGAAGTGGCGCATTTTTTAACTATCGTGAAGTTGCAATATAAACCTTAAAGCGAATGTTGTAAAGTCACGATAGTCAGATTCGCCACTTCACGTACCTGTGGCATACAATATTTTATTTAAAGCCTGCTCGGAAAGTTCGATTCAAGAGAAATGTAAAATTGAAATATCTTGCAACATCATTAGCTGTTTCAAGAAGTTCTGGCGGCGTCACTGGTCGCGTTAGGTTATCCACATTACGAGATCTATTTGTGATGCGTAATGACGTTTCTGTCGCCCCGAGTATAGTGGCGCGCATAAAATCACTGGTGACATATCGTTGCTAGGTAAAGTTAAAACAGTGAAATTATGTAGCACTTTAACGCACTAGTACGGTAAAGTAATGCGGATCGTGGGAGTGCGTTAATCGGCCATATCGACCACGATACACAGCGTTCGAGAAGTAAACTTTCCAAGCAGGCGTTGCTTAAATAAAATAATATAACTTCAGCTTATAACATATAAATCATGTTGATAAATACATAAATTTTCACTATGTGTAATTAATAAAGAACATTTACTTGGCTATGCGTGTTTAGCATGTTTTCAGTTTATTTGACAATTTTTTGTACGTTATGAGACCACTTTTGTAAATGTACTTGTCTTAAGATTTTTATGGATGGTGTTCTTAGGGTATAATAATAGAATGTTATATAGATTTTTATAAAATCTGTACCATAGAATAATCATAATAATATATAATTTTCTACATATCTCGAAGAAATTTCGTTGCGTATAGGTGAACTCTTCTACGAATCAACCAATTGCGATCTCTTGCTGATTTTTTCGCTGGATATGCATGCAGGTATGTGCAAGAACTGTAACTAATAACCTTGTTCACAGGCAAGCGAAGGCGTTTTCTAGGTACGCCTGAGCGATTCTGCTAATGCGGGAGGGTGAATGTGCTCGAGAGTTCGCGGCTAAGCGAGACCGAGAAATATTAACCTGAAGCTAGAACGAGGAAACGTCGGAAAGTGTCGAAGGGAACGATGCTGAGCTGAAGATTGCGCGCAGTCGAGACTACTGGCAACGCGAATGTGTCGCCGCCCTTCTCACATGATGCTTTGAGGTTACGGTTATGTAATAGTCGTACATTATCGGTTTATATCAGAGTTTTGTACCTACCCATACGACTACCTACAGTGGCAGGAAATTACTTGCGTAACGCGATCATCACGCGCTCCTAAACTCATAATTTCGCTAATTGAGAGAGCTCTAACTTTCACTTTTTTTTTTAACTATCAAGAGTAGCAAGCACACTCCGGGCCAAATGGTATTAACAGCTTCTGGTAGAAGAAGTTCTCTTCGACCCACCGACGTTTGTCCCGGATCATTACTTCGTGTATTCAACCGAGGTGGTGACGATTCTGAGCTGACTAGTGAAGAGACGCACTGTGCTGATTCCGTAGAAAAGGGATCCGATTCGAAGATCTATTGATAACTTGTATCAATGTGTCTTATAACATTTTCACGAAGATTTTGAACGTGCGGATAGTTGAGATCGAAGACCCGGTATGGTAAGAGATATATGAACAATGCGGCTATAAGCTCGGTATGGCGGACCGCAAGGAAAAACTGTTACTTGAGCGATGGGTACAGGATTCAAGATTCAGTTAAGTATAAGCAGAAGCTGTCCATACTGTGGATCGGTTACCAGAAACATTTGACAAATCATCGCATTTGCAAATTGTGTACCTCTTCAAGTGCCTTGTGGTGCTTCTCTCTATAGCAGGATGCATAGATAACCCGCTGCCACTCTGGAGCACTCGCTTCACAATTTCATCCGATGGGGCGACTCAATCCACAGAGTTCGTCCAGTACGGAAGTGGGGCATTGAAGGGTGATTTATCAAGTGCCCTCCTATTTTATATCTCACTGTTCCGCTCTTTTTCGCCCTGTGCCGTACTTGGCGGTACACGTGTGGATCCATCGGCAACCGGAATCCCAAGGTTACCTATCTATTTTAAGCGGATGATCTTAAGCTCTTCGCTTTCGGTGAAAGTGATCTGAACCTCGTTTCCACTGTTCTCCACATCTACAAGAGAGATATCGACATGGCATCGGATTAAACAAATGCACAATAGTCCATCTGGAGAGAAGGAAATCTGGACATCTTCCGGAGAATGCGTCATGAACAATTCATGGATGGGTACTTCATAAAAGAACTTGACGCTGGAGAGTTTTACCAATTATATTGAGCAGCCATTGGCCATTGAGCAGACGCTTTGTTGTATAAGCAGCGGCTCCGGCATATTTCGAGCTCCGAATTACAAGGGAAAAACAAAATTGCTGCCACCAACTCCTTCAGAGTAATCAGATAGGGACGAGATGAATTGCGTGAGCTCGATACCAGCACATACAAGATGATGAATTTGTTTAGAACTCTACATCTTAGATATTCCATTCCCCTATATACCTCCCATGCAACATCGGTGGACTATGACTCCTTGGTCAGTAGGAAGTCTTGGTGGGAGTTCTTAATGTCTGCGCAACTGCTTGGCTTGCGATGTAGCATGTAACTTTATGAGAAGTTCGTAACTATTCCTTCGATTTAGGAAGGCAGGAGTTGGAGCATTTGTCTACTGAGTAATAGGAAAGGCAGTAGAGTATTTCGGCTTGGAGTTTCGTATCAGCCGTGACGGTAGAAGGCTGGTGGATTCCATAGCTGATTCAGAACTGTCATAGCAAAAAATTACAATCAGGGCCGCCGAGCCTAACACCCTGTCTGGCGGTAAGTTGGCAAGTGTGTTTTTCTGATATGACATGAGTTTGTTGGCACAGATGGTTTTTGCGTTCTTGCAGTCAGCCGGCTTAATGTTCGAGACCAAGGTATTCATTCATGCTTGTAAGGTTGGTGTAATTGATACATTCATCTACCAGAGTTAGGTGAAGTGTGTGTAGGTCCATGACACGAGATGCAGAGCCTGTATATGTTTCATATTCTTTCGGCAATGCTGTACTCATACGGTCTCTCGTTGTTTCTATCACTACAATGCGGCCCTTCGAGTATTGTACTAACACATTCGACACTCTTATGAGGTAGACGAAACGCCACAGTATCCCTACGTTCCCTGAGATATTAAGTCGTGGTAGGGAACGAGATGTGTCTCATTTACTAAGACTATTTGTTCCCCACTGTCAGGCAGATAACAGCCAACAAGCCTAACATTGCCATCTTCGATTGCGGAAGTGAAATGATTTACATCATCGAGCTTCGGTGAGGATAGCATCGTCGATAAACGACAAGCGGCAAAGTGTACGATCAAACTGGTGGTTCTCATAACCAGCGTTCTGGGAGGGACGAAACAATCATTTGTCATGAACTCAAAAATTATCGACTCATTGGCGAGTTGCATGCAGAATTAAAGAAAGCGATCATCCAGGGCTCTTTCTTTATACTTATGTCACTTCATTCCGGAATTACCTGAATGCTTAACTACTATCAGCTGTCAAAAAGGTCACATGTTTTGATAGGACCGGCGATTTTTAAATGGATCAGAGAATTTGTATTAAATTTTGCTATAAGAATGAAATAAAGTACAGCAAAGTTTTAGAAATGTTAAATATTGCTTTTGGTGAGTTTGCGAATGGTATACCTTACGATCAAAAAGTACCCGAAACTTGTCAATAAAACGACAACGGTTTAATTATTCATCGATATTTATTTTATTCCCTTCAAAGTAATCTCCATTGTAAGCAATACACATATTCCAACGCTTCTTCCAATCTTTAAAACACTTTTTGTAGGCCGATTTTGGAATCGCTTTCAGCTCCTTCTGCGAATTCTCCTTTATCGCCACAATTGGGTTTTGGCTCGTCTGAGAAGCGCCATTCCGATGATTGTTGGTTTGTTTCGATGTCATATTCATAGACCCATGTCTCGTCACCGGTTATAATGCCTTCGACAACATTTTGCCCCAAAGAAAGCGTTTCTTTAGCGACTGCAATGCGATGCTGTTTCTGCAAAAAATTCAGCACTTTCGGCACAAGCTGCGCTCGAACTCGTCTCATGCCCAAAAGATCGTGCATAACGCTCTGCACCGATCCGAACGAGACAACAAGATCGACTGCTATCTTCCCGATGCTCACACGATGATCTTCGAGCACAATTTTCTTAACTTTTTCGATGTTTTCGTCAGTCACAGAGGTGGATGGACGACCGGAACGAGGCAAATCATCAACCACGGTACAGCCCGCTTTAAACTCTTTGTACCACTCGTATGTTTGTGTTTTCAACATTGTCGAGTCCCCGTAGACCACCGTTAACATTTTCAACGCTTCCGCACATGATATTTTGTTAGAAACACATAATTTCATTCAATTCAACTAAATTCGTCATAGCGAAATTCGCCGAGTACATCAAACAATGACTTGTTTACAAAGCTATTACGCACAAACTATCTGACACATTGCGCTTAAAAGTGACATGTAAACAACTGACAGATGTACCAACCTAGAAAAAAAATTATTTTGACAATATCTCAAGGATGGCTCGTTTAAATGAGAAATTCCGAGTACTTTTCGATCATAAGGTAAACGTTTCCAAGATAACCATGAAGACGGTGAAGATGACGAGCGCCCTGGATGCCCCAGCACATCGCAAACCGATGAAAACGTAGAAAAAGTTAAAGAAATGATTATGAATGATCACTGAATCACAATCAGAGAAGTAGCTGATGATATTGGCATATCAATTGGCTCATGCCATGAAATTTTTTCCGAGGTTTTGGGTATGAAACTTGTGGCAGCAAAATTTGTTCATAAATTGTTGAATTTCGAACAAAAACAGCGCCGAATGGAAGTTGCTCAGGAGTCGCTAAATGAAGTCAACAACGATGCATAACTACTGAAACGTGTCATAACAGGTGATGAAACATGGGTTTACGAATATGACGTCGAAACTAAGGCTCAATTGTCCCAGTGGAGGCATTCTGGATCACCAAGCCAACAAAATCAGGACAAGTGTGGTCGAATGTGAAGGTTATGCTCATTGTGTTCTACGATTTAACGGCATAGTGCACCATGAGTTCTTGCCACAAGGTTAAACGGTCAATAAGGAGTACTGCTTACAATTTCAACGTCGTTTGCGTGAAGCAATCTGAAAAAAAACGCCCGAATTTGTGGCGAAACAATTCATGGCTTTTGCACCACGATAATGCACATGCTCACACTTCATTGCTTGTTCGTGATTTTTTGGTCAAAAACAACACTGTAATGATACCCCAGCCTCCATATTCGCCAGACACGGCTCCGTGTGACTTTTTTCTGCATTTTTCCCCCGCGCTCATCTTTCGTCTTTCTCGCCAATTTTTTTTCAATTTTGTGGCAGTAGTTTTGAAATCATTAGTTAAGCATACTGATGTGTCGCACGGTGCTTCAAGAGCATCCACCCGCTTGTTCATATATTCAATTTTGATGCTGAACTTCGCACAAATTAACGACAACGATTCACTCAGTTCTTATAGGCATTCCAAGACCTTAAGGGTATCCTTCAATTCAGCTCACTCCTTACGAATGGGACTGAAGTACATTGCGAATATGACGTGTAACTAGTCTCGAGTAAAGTTAGCTTGCTGTTCCGGCGTGGGAGACGATTGTCGAGAACTGCAACACTAGTTCACAGAAAATGGTGGAAATTTAAGGTTGCGACTATGCTATATCGATTGAATCCATGAAGTATCGTGTAAAATGACATCTTTAAATACGATCACCACCGAGGGACCGCAGCTTTAAGGAAGGTCGAAAATGAGGAGGCAGCGATGTGTAAGATTCGACTTTGCAGTTTTTTTTTTTCTGAAATGTAATGATATTTGTATTGTAATACGTGTGTATATGGAACGCTTCGCATGCCCTGTGAATCGGTTGTAATTTCGTATAATCTCCGTGCGCTTCTTTTCTCTAATGCAAATTCTCGAATCAAATTTGTAATCTTCCATGTGAATTTTTCACGAAATGTTCATTACATTCAGAAGTTTCAAATCGAGATACAGCGAACCGTGTGTTTCATTGTCGAGCCATTCAGAGATATTTCATTTACATTAATCATTGAATAAATTAATTTACCGATCTCTGCGATACAACTTAAGATTTAAGTAGCTACATACCCTGTCCTCTTTTCTCATTACAAATATAGGCCCGAAAATCAATAAAATATTCCCTCTGCTCTGAAATATGAGGTCATACGGATAGCGTCAACGGATTGGGGGAATAACAACTTTAAAAATTCATTAGTTCTGAACGTATGGCGCTACAAACGTATTAAGGTAGTACGCTGGAATCGTCTCGAACGACACTCTCATATAATAACCATTAAACATCGCAATATCCAGATATCGTGCACGTATGTGCACGTATGTGCACGTATGTGCACATACGTGCATCTATTAGAAATATGCTACTGTCACACACAAATTTTCCAATTTGTTTAGAAGGTTCTTTGAATACCTACACATTAATCCAATACACATTTACACAATTGCATTTTGATTAAACTTAACAAAGTAACCACAAGTCAATAGTTGAGGGAAAAAGTCAGTTTCAGTCTAACAATAAGCCGTTCAGGATTGTCAGTGTCGAGTGACAATCCTTGACCACTCTTAGCAGAGGCGAGGGAGGGAGGTGGTGATTGTCCTAAGTCTAGCAAATGATGAGGGAAGATATTTAGTATTAAATTATAACAGAAAAGTTTTCTGGATATATACTTTTAATTTAATAGAGTTTCAGTTTTCATTAAAACTCATAAATTCCACGTGGAAATGCGAAAAGGTTTTAATTTTTATGCATTTTTATTAATGTTAAACTAAAAATAAAACTGCAGGTCCACAAGGGTCCTACTCCAGGATGTAATTACTCCGCTACTACTCCGTTATAATTTATCACATTTTATCAGTACCATGCGACATCATTAAGTTTCGCAATTAATTTGGCCAATCGGAACTCAGAATATGTCAATTATCACCATTTCACAGCTTTTCGTATCTACGAATCATATCACAGTAATTGCGATGTTTAATGGTTATTATATGAGAGTGTCGTTCGAGACGATTCCAGCGTACTACCTTAATACGTTTGTAGCGCCATACGTTCAGAACTAATGAATTTTTAAAGTTGTTATTCCCCCAATCCGTTGACGCTATCCGTATGACCTCATATTTCAGAGCAGAGGGAATATTTTATTGATTTTCGGGCCTATATTTGTAATGAGAAAAGAGGACAGGGTATGTAGCTACTTAAATCTTAAGTTGTATCGCAGAGATCGGTAAATTAATTTATTCAATGATTAATGTAAATGAAATATCTCTGAATGGCTCGACAATGAAACACACGGTTCGCTGTATCTCGATTTGAAACTTCTGAATGTAATGAACATTTCGTGAAAAATTCACATGGAAGATTACAAATTTGATTCGAGAATTTGCATTAGAGAAAAGAAGCGCACGGAGATTATACGAAATTACAACCGATTCACAGGGCATGCGAAGCGTTCCATATACACACGTATTACAATACAAATATCATTACATTTCAGAAAAAAAAAAACTGCAAAGTCGAATCTTACACATCGCTGCCTCCTCATTTTCGACCTTCCTTAAAGCTGCGGTCCCTCGGTGGTGATCGTATTTAAAGATGTCATTTTACACGATACTTCATGGATTCAATCGATATAGCATAGTCGCAACCTTAAATTTCCACCATTTTCTGTGAACTAGTGTTGCAGTTCTCGACAATCGTCTCCCACGCCGGAACAGCAAGCTAACTTTACTCGAGACTAGTTACACGTCATATTCGCAATGTACTTCAGTCCCATTCGTAAGGAGTGAGCTGAATTGAAGGATACCCTTAAGGTCTTGGAATGCCTATAAGAACTGAGTGAATCGTTGTCGTTAATTTGTGCGAAGTTCAGCATCAAAATTGAATATATGAACAAGCGGGTGGATGCTCTTGAAGCACCGTGCGACACATCAGTATGCTTAACTAATGATTTCAAAACTACTGCCACAAAATTGAAAAAAAATTGGCGAGAAAGACGAAAGATGAGCGCGGGGGAAAAATGCAGAAAAAAGTCACACGGAGCCGTGTCTGGCGAATATGGAGGCTGGGGTATCATTACAGTGTTGTTTTTGACCAAAAAATCACGAACAAGCAATGAAGTGTGAGCATGTGCATTATCGTGGTGCAAAAGCCATGAATTGTTTCGCCACAAATTCGGGCGTTTTTTTTCAGATTGCTTCACGCAAACGACGTTGAAATTGTAAGCAGTACTCCTTATTGACCGTTTAACCTTGTGGCAAGAACTCATGGTGCACTATGCCGTTAAATCGTAGAACACAATGAGCATAACCTTCACATTCGACCACACTTGTCCTGATTTTGTTGGCTTGGTGATCCAGAATGCCTCCACTGGGACAATTGAGCCTTAGTTTCGACGTCATATTCGTAAACCCATGTTTCATCACCTGTTATGACACGTTTCAGTAGTTATGCATCGTTGTTGACTTCATTTAGCGACTCCTGAGCAACTTCCATTCGGCGCTGTTTTTGTTCGAAATTCAACAATTTATGAACAAATTTTGCTGCCACAAGTTTCATACCCAAAACCTCGGAAAAAATTTCATGGCATGAGCCAATTGATATGCCAATATCATCAGCTACTTCTCTGATTGTGATTCAGTGATCATTCATAATCATTTCTTTAACTTTTTCTACGTTTTCATCGGTTTGCGATGTGCTGGGGCATCCAGGGCGCTCGTCATCTTCACCGTCTTCATGGTTATCTTGGAAACGTTTACCTTATGATCGAAAAGTACTCGGAATTTCTCATTTAAACGAGCCATCCTTGAGATATTGTCAAAATAATTTTTTTTCTAGGTTGGTACATCTGTCAGTTGTTTACATGTCACTTTTAAGCGCAATGTGTCAGATAGTTTGTGCGTAATAGCTTTGTAAACAAGTCATTGTTTGATGTACTCGGCGAATTTCGCTATGACGAATTTAGTTGAATTGAATGAAATTATGTGTTTCTAACAAAATATCATGTGCGGAAGCGTTGAAAATGTTAACGGTGGTCTACGGGGACTCGACAATGTTGAAAACACAAACATACGAGTGGTACAAAGAGTTTAAAGCGGGCTGTACCGTGGTTGATGATTTGCCTCGTTCCGGTCGTCCATCCACCTCTGTGACTGACGAAAACATCGAAAAAGTTAAGAAAATTGTGCTCGAAGATCATCGTGTGAGCATCGGGAAGATAGCAGTCGATCTTGTTGTCTCGTTCGGATCGGTGCAGAGCGTTATGCACGATCTTTTGGGCATGAGACGAGTTCGAGCGCAGCTTGTGCCGAAAGTGCTGAATTTTTTGCAGAAACAGCATCGCATTGCAGTCGCTAAAGAAACGCTTTCTTTGGGGCAAAATGTTGTCGAAGGCATTATTACCGGTGACGAGACATGGGTCTATGAATATGACATCGAAACAAACCAACAATCATCGGAATGGCGCTTCTCAGACGAGCCAAAACCCAATTGTGGCGATAAAGGAGAATTCGCAGAAGGAGCTGAAAGCGATTCCAAAATCGGCCTACGAAAAGTGTTTTAAAGATTGGAAGAAGCGTTGGAATATGTGTATTGCTTACAATGGAGATTACTTTGAAGGGAATAAAATAAATATCGATGAATAATTAAACCGTTGTCGTTTTATTGACAAGTTTCGGGTACTTTTCGATCGTAAGGTATACCATTCGCAAACTCACCAAAAGCAATATTTAACATTTCTAAAACTTTGCTGTACTTTATTTCATTCTTATAGCAAAATTTAATACAAATTCTCTGATCCATTTAAAAATCGCCGGTCCTATCAAAACATGTGACCTTTTTGACAGCTGATAGTAGTTAAGCATTCAGGTAATTCCGGAATGAAGTGACATAAGTATAAAGAAAGAGCCCTGGATGATCGCTTTCTTTAATTCTGCATGCAACTCGCCAATGAGTCGATAATTTTTGAGTTCATGACAAATGATTGTTTCGTCCCTCCCAGAACGCTGGTTATGAGAACCACCAGTTTGATCGTACACTTTGCCGCTTGTCGTTTATCGACGATGCTATCCTCACCGAAGCTCGATGATGTAAATCATTTTACTTCCGCAATCGAAGATGGCAATGTTACAATCGAATCCCTCATTTTTGTCAACTCTGATTGCCTCACTCATTCGTTAACCAGGCTAGAATTCTGGAGTTTCCTGTTCGATCTCGGATTGTGGTGATACATATTTTTTCACGATTTCTTTAGAAATTAAAAACCGTCAAGTGTGGTTGCTTCATTAATTCTAAAGAATGAGTGAGGCAATCAGAGTTGACAAAAATTAGGGATTCGATTGTTTGAAATCTTTCGACCAAAAAATATCGATAACGCAGGAATCCAGGTAATGCTGACTCAGACCCCGAGTTGCGATTTGCCAAATTTCCATCTTAGAAGAAGACAAGTGGTCGGAAATTGTCGCACAAATTCAGAATTTAATAATAACATATACACGACCGATGATTGATAGTTATTTGATTACTGACATGTCATTAGTGCCTGGTTAATAAGTAACCTATCCGAAATTTAAATCACTAGGGAACGTGATCCAGACATAAGTGACGGTACATGTTCAAGTCAAACACAACAACTATTTTTTAGTCGAAGGTTAATAAAAATGGTTCACAATCGATTAATTTGTTACTTCATATCTTCTTTATTAGCAATCAGGTGTTGCTTGGCTGTAGGTTTCGAAGTACGTGATGATGCTTCGGTCCATTTAAAAAAATTCCTTTAATGGTAAATTTGAACCATTATCCTTTACTCATTTAGCCCTTTCTTGAGCTTATGTAATAACTTTGAATATCCTAATAATTGTATTATTATATAAGTGCTTCTGTCATTATTCGAGGAGCTTGTATCGTATAGATCCAAGATCTCATAGCGTGTACGTAATATACATCGTATGCAATCAATAGTGGTGGCCTAGGGCATAGTCCTCATAGCACATGCAGAGTACGAATTATCTTAGACCGCGTTGTAACGAAAATGGTGGCAGTTTCAATCAGAAACGCGTCATTAGCTGGAGCAAGGAAAATGTAGTTCGCGCATAGAGTGAAGGGTTCCGCCAGGGCCTTTAACTCCGCTGGGTTTCTTTAGGGATCTCGAGGGGAAAACGAAGCTAAAAGGATGTATCCACTGAAATGAAGAGAATAAGCAAGCGTGTGCACAAAGTTGACTGTCTGCTCTACGATGTTGGTTCTGCCACTGGTGAAACGGCTACCAGGGTCGAGTTCACAGCGTGCGCTAGTTTTCGTGATTAAAACCTCGCTTTCTAGCGAGAGTATAGAGAAAAATAAACGAAGCGAGTGAGAAGAAAAAGGCAGCTGGGTTGCCCGCGGATGGGATATTAAACGGACCTGCACCTCCGTCTTCTTAGCATGCCAGCAGCACGCTCATTAATTAGGATGGCAAAAACAGAAGAGAGATGGCTTGAAAAAGTGAAAAAATAATGGACGTCTACTCAGCCCTTGGGAATTATTGAGTCTCCTGGTTTGTCCTCGTATCCGAAGCGATAACATTATTTTTAATCATATTTGAAAAAAATCAGACCTGGCGGCTGAGATAAGTAGAGTATTATGAAAATTAAAAGAGTAAATGAAAGTAATGGCGAAGTACTGCACCGTCGATTACCGTTTGAATCTCATTTAAACTCTCTGCAGTACTCCAATAGTATAGAAATCTTTAGGTTTTACTTGTAACCTTTTGCTTTAGACTTTATTTTAATGATTTCTTTTGATTCAAATTAAAACTTGCATTGTGATCAATTTCATCTTAGACTGATAGCTTGTCATGTTATA
The DNA here is from genome assembly GCA_963942595.1 of Cylloceria caligata. Classification (NCBI taxonomy): domain Eukaryota; kingdom Metazoa; phylum Arthropoda; class Insecta; order Hymenoptera; family Ichneumonidae; genus Cylloceria; species Cylloceria caligata. The sequence continues at coordinate 20,743,668 of OZ012703.1, forward strand.
AAGTATCTACATTAAACGAGAAAAACTATGCATGCTATATAAGTGACAAAAAAAACTTGAAAAACGTTTCCCTTTCACCTCAGTTTAAAAGAGAAGGAGAAAGTCCTGTAATCGATCCCAGAAATAAAAAATCTACATCACGGAGTGTGGATTTTCTACTCATGATTGTCTACGTGACTGCCCCCTGACATCATCTAAGTTTTATTAGATGTATGTTTGTCGAAACAGTTGAACGTCTCTTAACGTACTTTAATATAACGATTCAGCGAGTCGTGGACTATACTTATGGTCGGATGTTATTAAGATTATATGCGAATACACGTAGATAAAACACTTTTACATAAATGTTATTTGAAGACCCGCGTGTGCATATCGAAAAACAACAAAATATCTCGGAAGAGCTCTGTTAACATTTTTCAATTGTTACCACCTTCTGACTGTGAAAGCTGTGTTTATCTTATATATAAAAATGAATGTTTGGCTGTCTGCCTGTCCGGCTATACAAAGCTACACGCGTTGACCGATTTCAGCCAAACTTTATACCAATACGAGCTGATTTACCTGGCGGGTATGATAAAGGGTGTTTTGTCAGGGTGGTTTTAAGGTGTGAGATAAATCGAGTGACCTTGTTTAGGTCTTATCTATTTGTTTGTGTACCCGGGCAACGCCGGGTGAATCAGCTAGTTATATTATAGAATGAAGTAATAAATGCCTGATATCGCCATCTTCCATTTCAATTATTATTCTAAATGTACAGTTTATACGGATTTAATATTCTTATATATGTTATCTTACTGTATACTTACGTTTATATCAGCAAAACTTTGAAACCAGAGGAATTAATATAAATAAAGTGCACTGAGAAAAGAGTTTATGTGTAGTGTGGTGACCGGATGGAGAATTTGGGGAAGTGTGTAGAAAGGTAGTGGGGATGGCCTGCCAAAATATCAAAGAGAAAAAATATGTGATGATCACGGAGGATCGAATTCGGATTGCTCTCGTACTGAGTAAGAGCGCTAACCACTGCACTGATATTACCTATACTCGTATACTCCTCTTATACGAATTGTCTACTTATATGCAAGGCAGGGATCGTTATACACCTCCGCTTAATGAATTCGACGTCTTCGTCGACTCTGCGATCCGGAGATGAGTATCACGTGACGCGATTGTAATGGTGCAATGCATGTGTACCTCGTTGAGTTTTTATGTGTGTTCGTTGGGCTCTTTGTGTACCTCGTTGGGCTTCTTATGCTCCAACTGTACAATTTGTGCGTATGAGGACATGTTTTTGTAGGCCCGAATACTTCTGTCACCATGTGATAGCCAGACGCAGAATTTGGGGAAGTGCGTAGAACGGTAGTAACGATGATTTGCCGAAGTATCGAAGAGAGAAAATATATGGTGATAACCGGGGTTCGAACTCGGATTGTTCTGATACTGAGTAAGGACGCTAACCACTGCGCTGATGTTACCTATATATTCCTCTCATTCGAATCGTCTACTTATATGCAAGGCAAGCCTTGCTACAGTAGGCACCAGGATTTGTCAACTGTTAACAAATGGTAAAGTTGGACATGGCGAAATAAATATTCTGTTAGTGAACAAATTGTTTGTACCTCGTTGAGTTTTTATGTGTGTTCGTTGGGCCCTTTGTGTACCTCGTTGGGCTTCTTATGCTCCAACTGTACAATTTGTGCGTATGAGGACGTGTTTTTGTAGGCCCGAATACTTCTGTCACCATGTGATGGCCAGACGCAGAATTTGGGGAAGTGCGTAAAACGGTAGTAACGATGACTTGCCGAAGTATCGAAGAGAGAAAATATATGGTGATAACCGGGGTTCGAACTCGGATTGTTCTGATACTGAGTAAGGACGCTAACCACTGCGCTGATGTTACCTATCTACTCCTCTCATTCGAATCGTCTACTTATATGCAAGGCAAGCCTTGCCACAGTAGGCACCAGGATTTGTCAACTGTTAACAAATGGTAAAGTTGGATATGGCGAAATAAATATTCTGTTAGTGAACAAATTGTTTGAACATCTAAATTGACACAAATAATGTTTTATTATTAGGGTTCGGTAAACATCATGTTAACTCAACAGCATTGGTATTTTTAAGAAAATGCTTATTAGTGGTCACTATTGTAATAATTTGTAGAGAATAATTCATAGTTTGGAACTATATAACACATACTACTGGGTTCAAAAAGTAAGGTGAATTTTCAATTTAAACTTCCCGCGTTAACCGAATCGGACAAATGAATTTTTTTTTCAAGTTGGTAGGACTGTTAGTGACATCTGTGACAAATTAATCGGACAAATGAATTTTTTTTTCAAGTTGGTAGGACTGTTAGTGACATCTGTGACAAATTACATGTCAATATCATTATTATTTTTTAGTTTACGCTTGGTTTTGTGAACAAAGAAAAGTGAATTTGGCGATTTTTACGATGTCGAATTTTGTTGAGCAATGAAGTGCTATTAAATTTTGCTTGCGGAATGAAATTTCCGCCGCTGAAACGTATCGAATGTTACAAAAGGCCTACGGTGACGAAACTATGCCACAGAAAAATGTTTACAAGTGGTACAAAGACTTCAAAGAAGGTAGAGAACGTGTTGATGATTTGGAACGCTCTGGACGACCATCGACGTCAATTGATGAGCACACATCAAAAAAATCAAGGAATTGGTGCTCGAAAATCGTCGATTAACAATTCGAGACCTTGCCGACATGCTTGCAATATCAATTGGATCAGTGCAAGCGATTTTGAAGGATCATTTGTCCCTCAGAACAGTCAAATCGCGTTTGGTGCCAAAACTTCTCAATTTTTTCGACTCTACTCCACTCATATCGCTCCACAACCACCGTATTCGCCTGATTTAGCACCGTGTGACTTCTGGCTGTTCCCAAAGCTCAAGATACCACTCCGGGGAAATCGTTTTGAGTCGATTGAAGAGATCAAACGTGAATCGCTACGCGCATTGAAGGCTATACCTGAGGACGACTATTTAGCATGCTTCAAAGATTGAAAAAAACGTTGGCATAAGTGTATTGTAGCTAGGGGGAATTATTTTGAGGAGGACGAAATCGATTTGGAATAATAAATAAATAAAAAATTTTTATTTTAAAACAAAATTCACCTTACTTTTTGAACACAGTAGTATGTGCCGTCAGATCGATTTCGTTTAACAGAGGTAGAACAGAGTTATAGCAAACATTTATATTTATTAATATTTTTCATACTTATGTTCAAAGAGTTACCTCGACTCTACATGCAGACCGTACGAAACAAGGAGATCGTTAAGGTTGTTCCGATAATCTTGATATATTCTCAATTTTTATGCAATACTAGTTTACTGTCCGCTGAAGGAACACGATTGACAATAAACATAATAGTCATGCGAAATGGACAGTACTTATCTCAAATATAGATTTGATAACTATCAACAAATCTGTTAACTAATTGACCAATCGATTGTTGAGACAAACATTTGGCCCTCTATCGGATGAAAATTTGTTAATTATTAACAAATATCTATTCGCTTCACAGAGACAACAGTTATGTCAAATGTATATTTCATAATTATTAATAAATCTAAAGTAATTTCAATTATATTTAATGTCGTTGCCGCAAATCCTTCTTTATCGGTAAGAAATATCGAATGAGTTACGAGAAACAAATGGCTCAAATAAATTATTCGTTTGACGAAAGTGCCTTCCGTATAAGATTTTAATATGAAAACACTAATATTTACCAGTTGTTAATCAATTTTATAATACTTAACAAATATTTTAGACCTCAGGACAATTAAATATATTTAATTATAGTGAATAAACACTTTTCTCAGTATGCGTAAAAGTTAAATATTTACATATCTCTTGTGTAACTTTTATCAATTATTAACCGATGACCACATTGCGTCTATAAACATTATTAACAGTAATAAAATAAAGGTGGAATTTTACTAAAAATAATCTTCGCACGTAAAGGAAATTAATCTACTCGCTCGTCTCAAGTATGAAATTCATATTGCGTAGCTCGTAGCCTATTGTTACTTTCAAATTCTGTACGGCCACTGTGTATTTTCATTCATATTATTTATGTTTCGCAATTTAACTTTTTAAAACTTCTCTACATATTTTTATTAAGAATTTGTGAGTCATTTTTACACGCTCTAAATTAACACAAAATACATATCTAGCAACTTTAATAAATACAAAAAATTTACAAAAGTTTAAACAACTACCAATTAATTTCTGTACTTGTGTTCTGTACACCAGTACAAATTTACTCTTCATTATCTCTATATATAATGGGACATCTAATAAAGTCTCATTCGGTTTGTCAGAAAGCATGTAATCATTAATACATGCAGTATTTGTACACTGTACATATTGATAAAACATAGGCAATCAAATGTTGAACTAAATTTCAATCATACTACGTACAAATATCGTATATTTGTATCCAATTCCAATTTAACTGTGAAGGTTTAATCATACTGCTGAGTATATAGAACATGTACGGAAGACATATTTTCTAGAAGAAAAAATGTAACCTTACCTAATCTGTTCAGTTGACAATTGTAGGATTGATGAAAAACTCACAGTATAAATATTATTACCGCAATTATGAATCTAAATCGTAGACATGTCTGGAGATTCTTGTTGAGTTAAATTGAATTGCTCAGTATTAATCTGTACTGATTAGATAAAAATTGAAAATCTAGCTGTTTGTGTTCGAAAGAGAATATAACAAATATAAAAATGGTGTAAAACGGCACATTGAATAAGCTTTAAAAAGCATCAAATGAAAATAAATTAAAAAAATGAAAATAACTCTCGACTGCAACAAAAGCATTATACAGAACTTTGTCTTGAACAAGTTTCCGTATAATAATAAATCAAAAAGATAAAATAATTTTTAATATCATTTTAGTTTCGATGTTTAGTTATTCTAAGCATCGTAATCAGTTTCCAAATATCAAGGAACACGCAAGTGTGTAGACAATCATTGAAGTGAAAAATTATATGCGATATGGACATTTGTTAACGTGGATAAAGAATAATGTTAAAGCGGAAGAAATAATATTTGAAATAATTTCATTTTATTAAGATTTATTTTCATATAAAAACTTTTTAAATTCAAACTTCTGTTTATTATAGTTATTTAGCAGTTGGGAGTTAAATTTTTTTTTTTGCTTTTTAATTCATAAACTATTTTATTTTACGTATATGGAACCATTCTGTTGATTTGTTAAATGAAATTGTGTGCTTGGCTATTGGATGACTACGAACAATATGGGTACCACGAATGTGTGAAGTCGATTGGAGGAGCCGAAGTGGTTACTGGCACGATAGTAACTGTACAAAGCAACAACGGAATACACTGGACGATCAGCAAGTGAAGACCAGTGAGAGCGACCTACCCCAGCAAAACCAACCGATTTGGCTCACATCCAGGAGTCTAGCAATCGATATTAATGTACCAAGCAGCTTATGAACAGTGGACTCGAAAATCGGGCCGTACAAGCGTGCTCGGGATTTCCGGTCCCGCGTTATCGGATTAATTGTTGTCGACACACGTAGCTAGGTTTCAATGCGGTCCCTCTCTTCACCGAATTCGCTTCGATGCATCATGTATCAATGCCAAAGATTTTTATTCTTGTCGGTATTTGCGCGACAGGTTGAAAGTAACAAATATTTATCAGGTACATTTTGCACCGTTTGTCCTTTCATTTTAGGATACTTGTGTAACTCCATCCAATTAGCGCATTAATTAACATAATTACCGATGCAGTAAGATTTATTTCACATTGTGGAAGATCCAATTGATGCAGGGTAGAAAATAAATAAATACGAAAGATTTCTTCAAGCTGCGCGGCTTCTTATACTCAAGTTACTAGCTGAACTTTGAGAAGAGTAAGATGCAACTCTGTACAGTATCATCAGCACCGGTTCTTACCATGGAAGACAATACCTGCCGGAAAGCTCACATTACTGCCAAGGTTCCGGATCTTCTGCTTACCCACAGATATTTACGCTAATTCATGCAGAATTAGATTCTAGAGAAACGGTGAATTATACAATATGCTGCAGACTTGAAAGTTACCTCTCGCGAGAATTCCACGCTGAGCTGCTCTAAATTGAATCCTTAAGTATGCAACGTCCGATTAAGCAACAAGAGCTTTCTAAGATGCGTATGACGTTTCGGATTATCCGAATATTAAATTGCATTTATTCGTAGCGTAGATACTTCATCAACATAGCTTTTCTAAATTGTTCGAGTAATATTGAAATTAAGTATGGTGTGCTTCTTGATAAATATCCTGAAACGAGAAAAGGATTATTTCAATTAGAATCTGGAGGAGGCAGTGTCATAGTGTGATCTCATTCAAGGCTCACATGCAGTGAGTTCAGGTTCGATTCCCGCGGGAACCAATTAACTTCTTTATGTACTCTTTCTATTCATCTCGATGATACGATATTCACCTTAAGCTGTTGGTTCAATTAACCGGTAATTTGGTAAGTTGGCTAGCGTGCTGGTGTTCACGGTCGAAGCTTGGGGAGTTATCTCGGGTTTGACTCCTGGTGTCGTAGTCCCATTGGTGAAAACAATTGGACGCTCTACCATGATGGTATCTGTTTATCCAATGTTTATACCCAGCGGGACATTACTCGCTTCGGCATCGCGAAACCGTGACAATGGTGAAAGGAAGGGAGAGGAAGAAAATGGTGTGAGGACCCGTAACGCCGAATCGGTTCATCAGTTTAGAAATCGTACGTTCCGGAATGTAACGTTATGCTACAAAATTAATGTTTTGTATGAAAATTTATTCTAAACAATATTAAAAACTTGTTTGTGTAACATGTTACATCCTATAATAAAAAAAATTGAAACTCTTGAAATATTTCCGCGTTCAAAAAGGTAACAGGTATATTTTTTGCAAGTGGGTGCAGGTTTTAAGGTTAATTTTTATGCTGATTTCCTACATCTATGCAAATAATGTTAGATTCTATAGATTTCAATACACGAAAGAGGTATTTAATAAAACGAATATGCAAGTTTTGATTGTTTTTTGTCGTTTTTACAAGAGTTCTTAAAATAGTCGTTACCTAGAAATATATTGTTTAACATGTAAAAATTCAAATAACAGTCTTTATCTTATCTGTGTTTCATGCTCATCATCAGTAAACTAATTTTCTGTATACAACATTTCAAAGCCCGAGGCTGATTGTTCTGATTCTTGTGGAAGCAGATCTCGCTTGAAACAAGTAGTCGAGTCAGCGACAACTCTTTGTCCAAGCTGTATTTTATTAAGAGGTTTGCTGTGTCCATCTATCCAACTTTCACGCATGTATTTCCATGGAAATCTCGTAATCGTAACTCGGTGCCAAGGATATAGGTTATCCTCGTTGTAAGAAACCACCCGGGATTGTGCTGGGATGCGACAACGAGGCGGGTGGCAAGCTTTGCAAGCGTTAAAATTAATTGCGACTACGTACATAAGCACTGCTCTGCTGGCACTGGATGATAACGACCTTGAAGCTAGCTCCGAGAAGTAAACTCGTGGATCCGCGTTACGGGCCAAGATTCGTCGACACCCTCGTCTCTTTCGCGATTATAAGCAAGAATTCCATGTGAATTCTGTTGATAAAAGATGACGCACCTCACCCATTTACCCGAAATCACCTTCAAGAGTTTTTTCTTTTCTCCTTAATTTTCATTTTTTTTTCTTTAATTGCCCGAGGACAGTCTTAATTTATGCAGCCATTTATTCAGGTTTTACGAATTATTCTGGGGCTATAAAAGTTATTAGGTTATTAGTAAAAACGAGCGAGGACAGATGAAGCAATAAAATTACGAGCCTGAGAAATTACTATTTTTATTGGTCTGTAGGAACGATGGATGGGGCCATCAAACTGATCGTTGGAGAGGCGCTAAAATCGTTGCGCCCGTTATTCGACCCAATCGATTGCGGCAATTAACTGGTGTTGGTGCTCAACTAGTATTTTATTACAGTTTGGTTTTTGTGGTTTGTATCCTAGTAAAGTTTAGACAGAAGGCATCGTTGAAATTACTGAATACAAGATAACCTGTTTGCGCGCGGTACGGATGTTGATTGTTCTGAAACTGAGTAGACCAATAATACACGACTTCCATGGGATCCCATTTATCTCAACGCTGGAAATTGTCGTAATAATCCACATGTAGGTTTCTGAAGTAAAATATTATACGTGTATAACATTTTCAGCGTTATATTTAGCCGCGATCTGAGGTGTAACGCTGCAAATTTTTTGGTTGGGTATACAACCGAGAAAAGAAATTCTTGGCGCTTGTCATCAAGATTTTCTTACCAGTCTTCAACCAGATTTGGCAGTAATCTGCATGGAACACTTAAAAATGTCACGAACTACAAAACACAATGACATGTTTAATACTTAATTTTTTGGTTATTTGGGTCTAACCACGGCAGCTGATTTTGAATGCTTCATATGTGATCGTATGGTATCTTCGAATGTTATCTTTTAATGGACTGGATGACGTCCTTCGATAAATAAAATTTTTCTAATTAATTCGTTAATTAATAATTGTCATCTCCCGTATGAGTTTTTCTATGGTATCTCATACAAATTTCCATATTAGTTATGTTCTTTATGAGACACAACGTATGGAACAATTCTCACCACAAGGGTAGTGAAGAAAAAGAACAATTATTGTAAAAATAAACATTAAATATCTACAAAAAATCGAGGCATAGCCAACAGAGTAGGTGGCCAGACTGGACTAGGGACAACCTAACCTATAGAGAGCTCAGTGATATTCGGTTAAAGAAAAAGGAAAAGAAGAAGGTTTGGTGGCTCAACCGATGGTGCAGTAGGTCGACGTCCACTAACCCAGATACAAACGAGAACGTCCGCACTCCCGATACTCGCAACTACCCGCGTGTTGTGCGCACCATACTTTATTGGTGTCGGGTATGTGTGGACCACGTCAGAGTTTAAAGGGAACTCCCGGTTTAGAGGTGGTGCGAACGCGGCGTGTCCGCGTGGAGTGCGCGCGCGTTCGGGAGGGTGCAAACCCCCGTCGGACAACCCCCGGCATTGAGTTCACGCGCGCACGTCTCAGCGTTCGTAAGTTCGGCCAGCCAGTGCACGCGCGTCTTCCGCGATTGTCGCACCCAGCGCGTTTGAAATTCGGAATTCGGTGTTGTATAACGCAACTTCGCGCGTGCCAATTATCTTCTTCGAAATAACCGCGCACCAATTAACATGTTAACCGCCTATTCACGAAATAATTAATTAATTAAAAATAAATGCAATTTCAAAAGCATCGAGATAACTGTACGCGGAAATAATAATTTGGAGGAAATTACGAAAACAAATTGTTGAATCAATTGACGGTTTAATGTTATTAAACTGATATGTAAAATGGATTAATATCCGTTTTTAGAGCATCATAAATGTGTTGTTATTCGAAGGGCTATCTCTAGAATTCCCTGATTCGAGAATATATTGGTTAATCACAGATCGTTTCAAAGTGCAAATAGCCGTCGTTGGATATTCACCAACGAACGTCGGAAGCTTGGAAATAAACAGAAATCCAAAAGTGCATGCAGATCTTCAGAGACAAATTGTATCCACACGATCAATAAAAAATCACTGTCAGAAGAATGTATAAAGATAGATCAAAGCGAGTGATTGTCAGGAAACGGGAGTGCCGGTGAATCATGAACCTGGTAATCCTTGGCGTTTGCGGCCAATAGATAGATAGATAGATAGATGGCAGTTGAAGAATCTTTTGGGGGCTGGAGCCAACTGAGTGAACCAGTCGAGTGTGTCTTCCGGAAGTTCCTCGTTCGCTGAAAGCCCTACCGTGTAAGCGCCTTTAGGACCGACTTAAAACTTCTCCTGACTACTGGTGTGCGTATCCGTAAGTGTGTGTGCGTGTGTGAGTGTTGGTTTCGCCACGGTGCACAGTTCTCGTAGAGTGAACCTCTTAGGATATATCGTCGATGGTAGTTCGTCGTGCAACTTTTCATATCAAGCAATTTAGGTATATGGTGCCGCCACAATTATGTAGCGATATCAAAGCTTTGAAGGTCATTCCAGACGAATGGATAATATTCCTGCACAATCCAAGCATCGAACATAGATGACGAGCTTTCCACCTCGTTTGATCTTTCACACCGTTCGCCCGGTTACCGCGAAAAATCTGACAAGGGTTTCATCGGTTGGACGCATGTTCGATATGTAAGACGATCGTGTGAATCGCAAGGAGACGGATATAGGTTCTATTAAAGTGTACGGGATGACTATACGCGGAAGATTCTCGTTGGTAGCTCAATAGGATTTTCATGGTCGACGGAGGAGTTGTTCACGGGTTCCACGCGGTGACGTTAAGGATAACGAGTGTTTGCTTGGAAGATAGTGGTGCCCGCGCGACGCTAACGGTAATAGGGGCTGGATAGTCGCACCCCGCACTTTCGACGCATTCTCCGACGTGATAATAATAATTAAATTCGACGGCTATTCGTTACGGTGGTCGTTCTGGTTCTTCATGTACGTGGTTCTTCTCTGTACGTGATCCCTTCATTATCAGCCCCGCCTCACCAGTTACACCAACGACAAATTGAAACAGTTCTCCAGTTCTCGACACATTGGAAATTTTATGGAATTATTACAAGTGATTGTTAGAAACGTGAGTGCGATCAGTATGGTGAAAATATCCTCTTTCCCTTGGGAGCTTATTTTTTTACACCAATTCATGATTGCAGAACGAAGAGGTCATTGTGAGACGAAATTGATAGATAACTGGGCAATGAATTCATGATTGTGGCCTCTGCTATTGTGTGCACCCACGTATAATGCTTATCGGCTTCCGACGACCAGCATGAGGTACTTTGAAGTGATGAACCGCTGAGAATCTAAACTGGCTTTCTTGGACTCATTCAGGTAAGCTTAAGCACCATTTCACGGAAGCTCCTCATTCTTCTCGGCTTAACCTATAAATACATTTAATTAAACTCAAGTTTTATGCTGTTTTCAGTTCATTTTAAACTAAAGACTGAGATAAGATCATTGTAAGTAATACAATGATCTTATCTCAGTCTTTATCATTGTAGATCATTGTTTTACTTTCAATGATCTTATCTCAGTATCTCAGGAAAAACTATTGATAGTGATATAGCTTTACTATATCGATACAACTATAGAAAATTTTAGAGCTAGTTGCTAGAAATTTCATCTATTGTTTATTGACAACTGGACGCGGTACGCTATCGCGGTTATAGTTATTTATGCGTAATTTCCTGACATTCCCAACAATCAATTAAAACACGAATAAAGTGGTAACAATGGGTTTAAATATTGTCGATAAGTTGAGGTAATATCGATACATCAGCTTATTAAGAGGAGAATTTACTAACTGCGTTCATCCCAAGTGGGATCTATCCCACGTGTTATGTGTGTGGGATCTCACGCAATGAATTTAATATTGAAATAGCATTGCGAAAGTATTAAACATCGTAGTATTCCAAGTTTGTCGTATTGGACTGAGACATACTCCATTAATACTTTAATAATTTACTGCTGGGTTCATATGTGTATGCCTCTACTCTACAATTTATTGGTTGTAACCGAAATCTGAGATTAATTGTTTGAAAAACTTAAAACATTTCAAATACCAATAATCTTTCCTATGTTTTTGGAAACATAGAACAGATTATTACCCACAGACTTCAGTCATAACCTACAAATTGTACACACGGTCCAATACGACAGACTTAGCATACTCCAACTTTTAATACTTCGGCAATACTATTTTAATACAAAATGTTCTTGCTCGTAATCAATCTGTTATGAGTCCGTATTTATGGTCCCTCATGTATAAAAATGAATCAAACACAAAAAAAAAAAAGAATGACACACGTTTCTTGATGTGAGGATCAAATAATGGTCGAAAGAAAAGTCGAAAATTAATCTTAATAACAGAATCAACATTTTACACAATTAGTGATATCGTAGAGTTTATTGATTAGCAAATACAGTAAAAAAATTCTTAATTAATGTTTGTGAATATTCGTTGCTATTTGAATTTTCTGAATGTTGAATTACATTATATTTCAATCAACACGAATAATTGTTAAGTCAATAGAGGTTTAAGATGATGTGCTGCACCGATTGAACCCCCATGAATGCAAGTGAGATTGCGTCATTGGTAATCGTGGTTAAGCTTTATGGAACGACAGAAACACATTGTTGTAGCACATTGTCTTAATATAAAATTATTAGTTGATACAACATTTTTATTCCATTGCAATTAATTAATTTTAATCATATTACATTGTTTTTATAATAGAAACTATTCATTTTGTTAGTCAATGAAATAAAAACAATCTATCGCGTTTGTCATTAAGGGTGTAGAAGACTTAAAGGTGATACTTCTGCGTGGTCAATTCAAAGTATAGTGTTAATAAGAAACCCTTGTTGCATACATGTAGTAAACTTGTTGAGAGTTCGATAGCAGCTAGGCGCGCATACACATGCTGATTGCGAAATCGATTGAGGTCGCAATGGCAAGAGCAATACTCGAGGAACACTACGCGTAATAACATATACGCCTTTGTGCAATATTAACTCGAACGCGAGGGATCCCGTCTCTTTATAACCAGTAGAATTCCACCCGGAACAGGACACCGTTTCATCACTCTCAACGATAATGAGATAACTTCGTTCCGAGAGGGTTTACGATCTGGAAAGTGAATTATTTTAACACCCCCTTCACCCTCATCCCAATCCACACGCCTTTCATTTATCACATATTTCTTCAGAGGTTCGAGGATTAGGCGACGAGGAGTACACAAAGTATTGTGAAAAAGAAAAAAAACACTTCCACAACTGACAACTTAATTCATTATCGTACAAGGATATCGATAAGAATAGTACGGACACTTAAAAAAATTATTCACAAATTTGACTGATCGAGTATTAACATTTTTAACGATGGATATTAAACTTTGTCAGTTGTTTGGCGAGTGTGCTTCGACGGTTATAACGTTTGGGTATAATATGCATTTGTACGTAGATAATGAGCTAAACCAGGATTTACAGCAGACATCTCAAATTAGAACTCATATTGCTTTCCATTAATAGATGCAATGTAGACATATGAATTACGAAACTACATAGAGAATAAAATTGGAACACTCGTAAATACATCGCTAATGAACAATATGGTAACTTTCGAGTTTGACAGACGTCGGATATAACGACACACCGGAATATTTTAGAGTCAATCACTCGACGATTCATTAGCAACGAACTTTCACGTTTAGCCGTAAAGGTTATGTCAACGAAGCCAATCTCCATTTTCCATCCAGTTACGATTGACATTTTATTCGGGTTGATTTATATACAAATTCACGAATTATTTGATACGAAATTCATCCGCTTCGCCCTGATCTGTGCTGCAGAACAATTGAATGAAAGCCATTCGAAGTTATCCGAAAGGAATCTACAATTATAATCGATAATTCCATATTTAATCAAATTAATCGATCTCACTTCAATAAAATCCATTCAAATCGATCGAATATAAATACAATATGCAGTGCGAATTGAATAAAATATGAGCAATCAGTTGCTCTTTACAAAAGTAAATTCCATTTTGCAAATAAAAAAAATTACCAACTGTAACGATAAAAAGTTTCCTACGGGTTGATTTCTTTGATTGTAATTTCTACATACAGTGCACGTTCTCATAATTATTCTAATATTCTTAACGACCCAATAATGTACCCGATGATCATGTTGCTGCGTTTACACTACTAAATCAGGTTTAAGCGCTTCACAGTAGCCAGTGTTAAAATATTTTTTAATGTTTCTGCAATTTTTGGTGACACGATTGTCTGTTAAGGGGGATAACTTGTACAGTGGAATGCGATCTTATGACAGAGAAACATTATTTGTTAGCTAATTTGAAAAAAATTGAACCGATTTATGCCAATTTCTGAGATGGTATTAAGCGTTCAGTTTCTTAAAAGTATAAACTCTAAAATAAGTTTTATTATGGTGATCGATGGTTCATTCAGTGTATCGAAAGGTGTTTTATCAATTAAACCCCTAGATTTCTTGACAGCATTGGTTTCTTCGTCACTTACAACTGTTTGTTATCCAGACGCCTGATAAGCGATCAATTACAATTGTCTCTAAAAAAAATTAATCGGTTAAGACCATCTTTCAATAAACAAAGCGAGACATCACTCGTCATAATTGATTGAATGATCTAGTTTATTCTTCTAAAAATAGTGGACGAAAAAGCATCTCATTGGACATTAGTATATAACAGCCAATTTTTTTAAAACCATATTTATGAATGCACATATTTATACATTAGGATCACATGTTGCTACTGAGGTCAGCCATTACGATAGTTAATTAAACCACTAAACACCGTGGAAACTATTTTTAAAAATTTAGCACTGATTTGACAAGTACGAAGTCCTCTATACTCTTTCCTAACTTTGCTCTATTATTGTGTATAGTGCAAGTATGCCGGAAGTATAGTTAAAATATCGAATCGCCTCGAGTCCGGACCCTTTGAAATATGAGGACGTATACTGTATTTCGATACCTCTCAACTCTTACAGTATAACACTCAAATAAAAATCAAGTGGAGATGGTGCAGTAATGTGGACCATAGAGTTTATAACCCGTTATATGTGTGTACAAAGGGCATCGAACGAGCGATATCGAGTTATGTACACATTCACTGATACATCAATTTCATCGAAGTAGATGGTTGTGATATAACTTTGAGAGCTTCGAGAAATTGTCAAGCCGTAATTGCGATGATAGCAAACACTCACCTCAACATAGCCTCTTGAAATATTTGCAACTCAATGTACCCTTAATTTAGTTTAAATTGCATACGATATTCACGATTGGTCTCTATTTTGAAAATCCTACAAACATACATACAGTTTGTACGGAACTATGGTGTCAATGGTGAAGATATTCATGAGTTGACAATACATTCTGGAAATAAAAAGTGCACGATTCGTCAGTATATACGAATATGACAGTTCTGATGTTATACATGTTCCTTTTTTACAATAGAAGAGTTTTAACTTTAATAATCACTCTCTTATCAATGTATCATGTAAAGAAAATTTTTTTTTCTAATGATAAAATATATCGGGTTTTGTAAAAGAATTATCGAAACGAAAGAGTTGTAGATATGCACTCCTTGTCGATTGAACTCTAATTCTGTTGACAGAAAATCCAGTAATTACAGACAAAATCCGAACATCCTGACTGTACAGTGTATGTCATTTTCTAATGATTGGAGTCATCGGGTTTCGTAAAAAAATAATCAAGACTTCAATAAGAGTTGTAGATCTCTACTTCTTGTCGGTTAAAACCTAATTCTGTTGACAGAGAATCCTGTACGTATAAATAAATCACGTGCATATTGACTATACTGTGTATGCCTCTTATCGTATCCTCTATTATAGTTGGAAAGGGAAGACTGTCACCTTTCTGTCCCAGGGGTTAAATGTAGTCAAGATGCGAATCTTCCGAGCTTATTTTTCCTACTTTTCTTATTCTTTTTCTTTTCCTGAGGGTGCCCTTGGTAGGACAACCCCACATCTCCTACACATCCCGAGGGTGCCTGTCTTCATACAGCTCTAGGCAATTCGAAAAAAAAAGAAGAAATTCGATGTTTTCGTCCAGTGACTCTCGCCGCACGTTTATAAGACGCCTGGCAGGCTCGATCACTCGCTCACAGCTTTTTCCAGTCCCATGGGCCGGCTTCTCCCTGGAACAAGTTCTATTTCATCGAGCCAAAGCCTCGCCAATATCACGATCATGCATGTCCATACGTCGCTCTACGTGTGACTCTTTCTCGTGCTGTCGGTGAATTGAGTTGTGTTTGTACTTTGGTGACTTGTTTGTCGCAAAGACAAATTACTTCGATATGAATCGTCGGAAAGAATGAAAGAAAAACGTTAGAAGGCTGGTTGCGTGGAACGTACTCGACCCGTAGTTCTTATTCGTCTCATCTCATCGACTTGACAACTTTTATGAACGAGCGGAATACTAACTCAACGAAGAGTCTGTCATTTCAACGAGTCATTTCTTCATTTCTCTACTGGGATCTTTCTTCAGTGCTTTTTTCGCTTTATCACTGAGGAATCTTAATTCAGGTGAAGTTGTCTTAATTATATTTTTTTACATTTTCATATAAACATGTTCAGAATATTCAAAACCATACAAAAATCACATTTCGACAAAATGTCTCCATGCGTGTGTGCCAGGCTTACAAAATTTAAATCTTTATAAGTTAAGATATTTATTCTACAGCAATCCCATCCAAAAACTATGATCCTAGTGGGCAAAGCGCATACTTAGTTGAACCGTAAGTTTAGGTGAAAACTTTTAACTTCGTCTATATGCTTCGGGACACACAAAAACGTCGTGTGCACGAATACAAACCGACACATGTGTAAAACGGTACGAAAAAACATGACAACGATGTTATTCTCATTAGAAAGCTGTTTGTAAGCATGCGTCCATAACACGCTTCATACAGCGATAACATTTCAAAGTATTAGCGCGTTCTGCCACGTGACTGCTGTACACTGTTGCCAGATCGGTAGTACGCATCCCAACCTCATAGTCGATTGGAATAAAAATTACATTTTTAGCAGGCTATTTAACTTAAGCGAAACGCACGATAATTATCATTTTTTTAAATAACATTCCTAACATGTGATTTTAAACAACGGGAGTTTCTTAAGCAAATTGTAAGCACAGTATTGATGGAAATGTGAAAAATGTGACATTTTTATGGGTAAGATATAGGAAACACGTGTAAAAGTTTTTTTTTTGAATTGGCATTATTTCATAAATGGAACGAACGATCAAATTAAAACTATAAAAATTAATTAATAATTATCTTGTCTATATCTCGGCAAAGTTTCAAGAATTTCCTAAGAAATGGCATTTGCGGTATTAATGTCTTAAGAACAGCTTTATCAATCGAGCTGAAATTTAACATGCATATAAAGCAGTTACGTTCCTTTGTTTGTTACAATTTACGCAATAGTTAAAACATATGCTCACAATTTGTTACATTTTCTATTTTTCAAAGAGCATCTTCGCACTGTAGCTGTCATACGTTTTCAACCATCGTGCTGAATCTTTCTTTAGAAATAAAATAATATTCAAGGACGATAGATATTGAATTTGAAGGTGAATTTATAAAGAGGTTCGAATTTTATATGATTAAACATCTTTTTTATTTAATGAACATTTTTTACACATTTAAATGTTATATTATTGACTAACAATTGTCGTTAAAATATATGAAATGAACGATATTTTAGAGTGTCTCGAATTTTAAAAAAGAAGAATTTTCGTGATTTTTTTTTGAGAAAACGTGTGCAGGTTTTCGAATTTATTTATTTTTTCTTTAAAGAGTGTAGTTTTAAGTATCGTTTACAATTATTTTATTGATAAATACGTATAAATGCGGTAGATACGAGCAATAATTTGTGCAGACCACAGTTTGAAGAACGTCCTACGCGGTGATCACTTCTGTTCGCAAATAAATCATATGAATAAAACAATTCAAGTGCATTTAGTTTTTGGATGAAAGTATCTAGTGATTCGACGAAAGATTTAATGCAATATTGATATTGAAAAAAAATGGCGCCAGTCCAAAGTGAAAGTATTTATTTTCGGTGAATAAAGCCCTCTATTTTCGTTGATAAACAAACTATGAATAAAAAAAATCCTTCGTTCAAGGACTGTTTTTTTTATATGTAAAAGAAGCTTGTAAAATTTGAAGTTGATGGTTGCAGTGATTTTTGAGATGTCGTAGCCACCGATTTTGAAAAAGTAATTTTGAGAAAATCCGTTTCAAGTTTCAGGTCGGGTTTTTGCGGGGATAAAATATAATTTGAAAAACTTACATAGAATCATCGATGCCATATCTCGTCCATTAAGATTGCATTCAACTTCGTTTCTACTATTTTTATTTAAATAAAGTTGCAAAACAGAACCTTGCACATTACTTTCTCATTATATTCCACCTTTCACAAAGTTTCCTCTATGTGGAAGATAAATTGATAAGATTACTTACTTATGGAGGTGGCTTTCTGAAAGATGGATAGAATAAGGTTGTTATTCGCAACGTTCTACTTTGTATCCTTGTTTTTATTTTCCTATAAATACGTTCGTTTCGCATCTTATAAACTAAGGAAATGACGTTGTAAAAATAGAAACAGAGTATTCATTACATCTGCTCGGTTGCTTTTAATACTTCATCGCTCGCGCTTATCTACTCTCAGTAGACTGACAAATCACAATCGAGAATAAGAGAGGGCTGTATCGAGCGAGTGTCAGTGCCGGATACCGGTATCTAAAGTTTGTTGAGGTTCGAAATAAAGTTTATATAATTAACGATGTAACCCCCACATCAGCATCGGCATAACTACTCGCGGTTATTCCATACCTTGAACTCACTAGATTGAAAAGGAGCATTGCCATTAAAAATAACTTGTTTAGGGATATTGGCTTAAACATCCTTGCTCGAAAAATTAATACCGCGTCATCGAAAAATAAATTTTTCAATACTATTATTGCTAAACGTTATCCTGCTAAAGGATCTCAGTTTTCGATGGTCGTTGCTGTAACAACTGTTAATTATACGGAAAAACAGGGGCGGCGAGCAATGTAATGAATACTTACTTTAAGAATATCCTATTATTACGCGAATAAGTATTAAATATAAGATATTGATTACGATCCGTTATTATAAATATAGTGAAACTTGAATTTTCGTCTACGCTGCTTCCTGCACGCATACATATTGCAATGAATACTATTTGATAGCTAACTCCTACTAATGATATACTTCATACGTCTTACAATCCATTTCTATTATTCAGAGCATTCTATGTTTTCAATCGTTACCATTTATGTAGTAAGTAGTAAGCATTACTAAGGCATCTTTATAATGACTGAGCTGGCTTGAGTACAGCTTCGTATTGTAAGTTCTATATAAGTTATATTATGTGCTATGGTTGTTCATACCTTGCAAAAGTATTATGTTAATGTCTTGTCTCACCCACATTTGTTCATTTAAAAAAAAGTCTGTGTACATTTTCAGCCTGATCGTATAACGTTTAGCTGTTCCCCGAAGCGGTTAAAATTTAACATTCGTTTAAAATGTAAAAAAACGGACACTTGGGTTTTTTAAATGTAGAGCAGCGAAAGAAAATCGCATGAGGCTCAATCTCTGAGAATTTACAACTATATTTCTTATGGATCGAACGTACCAACACTGTGTTCAGTGAAAAAATCCTATACAGAGTTGTAGGTCTAGACACCCAGGTAAATGTATGGACAATTGGGTAAGATTCCTATCCAAAATAATCGATCAGTAAAAATAATCCGATCACTATGTCCTAGAATATATATTCCATATAAACAATATATCTGTCTATATTATAAAAATATCGCGCCTCTATCGTATAGGAGAATCGAGTGGGAGGGAGGGCGTCGTAAAGTGGGTCCGGAGAGGGTCACAAAGTGGTTGAGGGGGGAGCGCAAGGGGTCGAAGCCCGGGTTCTTCTAGGAGGGTTACGAGAAGCTCCCTTAGTATATATTTGTGTGTATGGGTGTGTATGCAAAATCGTTTTTAACAATTTGGTGAAGAAAAATAAGAAATGAATTTTGGAATATTAATTTTTTATTATTTATGCATAAACGATGTGTACGTAGAAGTACAAAATCGAAGGCTAAAAACTCAAGTTTGAGGATGCAGCAGTCGAAAAACGTGTCGATAGTTTTTTTTCTTTGAAATATATTATTTTATCATTCTACAGCACAGCATAATGTGACATTTTGTTCCTTTGTCTCTTGCAAACAGACAGAACAAATAGAAAAAAAGGTGATCGGAAAGCATCCGCAGCGTCCGGAGGCATTGTGCCGTGTGCCATATACCGTACCATAGAGAAAGTAAAAGATCGTCACATTTAAATATTAAAATCAATATATCTTTGATATGCCAAACAGCGACTAAATTTATCGCAAAATATATTCAGAACGCTCTAGATTCATTATTATTAAAATGTACAGATACAGTTATCCAGAGTAACAAAGTTTAGTGCAGTTGGATGTACATATGACATAGTAAAATTCGAAACAGTGCAGAGGGTATATATACACATTCTACAGATCCCGAAACGAGTGATACAAAGGTCTTTTTTCCTAAGATGCTGACTCTATTCACATCAACTGTACACCGGGTTTTGCAAGACATATAGGATTCAGAATAACGAAACTGTACACATTACCGATTCGACATATCGAACTCGTACACATCACCGGCCCCGTGCATTACCGACTCTAGACATTACCGACTCTACACATTACCGACTCTACACGTCATCGACTCTACACATTACCGACTCTACACGTCACCGATTCTACACAACTCCAACTCGAAACGTCTTAACTGAACGCAAACTACGCGTCAAGCGACTTACCGAAAACAGGTATTCGGTTAAACTGTATACTATGCGACCGTACACGTTCCTACACCCTACTCACGATAATATGTGGCATAACAAACGATGTTATGACCACAGCGCAAGCATTTTATGGATGACGTAGGTATGCATGTTCTAAATCCATTCGCAGCAACCATGTTCACGTTCGCTGTGTATCTATATAGCTTGTAGAGAAGCGAATCGTGTACTGTTATAACTGTTTTAAACATATCGCTTCACGAGTTGTTTATTTTCCATTGAGAAGTATCCGGTTTTTGTTGTGTCGAGTGGATGCTATGGAAAGTCTGTCATGTATAGAGTCGGTGACATAGAAAGTCGATGATTTTTAGTTGGTGATGTGAAGAATCAGTACTGTGTAGGATCGGTGATGTGCGAAGTCGGTGATGTGTACGGTTTCATCATTTTCAATCCAGTATGTTTTGCAAAAGGTGATGAAGAGTTGGTGTGTGTAGCGCCGACGCTGTGTTGAGGTGGGTTCTGTAGAAACGTGACTCCGCCTACCGGATAAGCCTTTATTATACGTGACACAAATGCGTAAGGTAAATGCTCTGGTAAATGGCGAACGGCCAGACCGCTTCTCACACACGATTTGTCACCTCAGTGTATATAAGACTGCGAGGTTTTCACGGGTCCCACTACACTTTGGAGGACTACCAGTGTTGCCAAGAGTGGCCGCCAAATATTTTTACGCACGGTTTGAGGTTCCGTAGGATTACTCCACTTCTCGGTATTTCTTGCACGCGAGTTGTCACCTTAGTATGTTTCAAACTGTACATCGCTCAAGGTTCAGACTACAAACCGGAGGACTATAACTTTTGATTTGAAGTTTCTCTAACCTATCGATGTTACTACGCGCTCTCCACATACATTTAGTGGTAACAACTTATTATTACTATTACCATTTATTGGCGATAGCAAAAGAGGAAAGAGGAAAGACGATACATTGACTTATCCCTTTAACTCGGTGCTTGAAATGTTAAAGAATTAATAAAACTACAACGTGCTAGATACATTTTTCGTTGATGCTTTTGCAGCATTTATTACGATCGCTGTTGTTTCTATTGCTTTCCGACAGAATTCATGTTAAGTATACGATTCGATATAAACTATTACATTGTAAATATCAAAAATGAAAAAGGAACCTCTATTCGAAAGCTTTTTATTATAAAATAGGTTCGAATAGATTATTATAATGATTTACATTGCGAATAATAAGTATGTAAATAATTACGGCATTGTAAAACTTCTTTTATTGCTACCTAAGACTCTGATATTTTACTAAATCGTATTGCGTCAGATAATAAAATACCAATCAGGTATTGGCGATAACTTTTTATTCTGGTACTAGATGCACTTTTTTTACTATACTACATAGTTTCCGTTTTTGTACAACGATTAGAACCAGAGGTAAAAAGTCAAGTTAGTAGTAAAATAATATGTATAAGTACTAGAATTGATTATAGAGATGTCTACGACTCGAAACTAGTATCTTAAACACTCGTTATCTCCGTCTGTATAAGGCTTTAAGTAATGATTTTACAATTACTTTGATATTTAGATACTTCTGATAGAATATATTGTCTGTGTTTGATTGTAATTTAGGAAAAATTGACGTAAAATGTATTTTTTTCCTTTTCCCGTAGGCTACACACATTAAAGGTCAAATACAAAACGCATCGGGACTATTACGAGCCGATCGAAAAAAAGTATTTGGACAGGGCAATGGTAGAGAGTGAGTAATAAATTATCTTCACACTGATGTCTTAATTTTATTAACCACACACGGTATTTTGTGGTGTCTGGCAAAAAAAAAGGTATTTTCGGTCTTTGGAAGGAACACCACAGTCCGAATGGTCTATTGTGAAGGGCTCGAGTCCGGTCACACTTGGAAGTCACGCTGGCAACTCCGAGAGGGAGGGACATCGCACCCCTCGAACGAGCGCGGGGTCTTTTAGGTAGCCGGTTCGCACACTACTCACGCTCCGACTATTAGAGTTACCCTAAAGGGATTTGCGCTAACCTAATTTGCAAACAGGTAACTTTGCCTCCCCTCGCATTGTTTGTTTGCCCGTTCCTGTCGAGCTCTTTCCTTCTTCTTCTTCTTCTTCTTCTTCTTCTTCTTCTTTTTCTCACTCTTTCTAGATCTTGCTCACTCTATCTTCGGCTATTTTAACCCTTTTAGTGCCGGAGGCCGATATATCGGCTCTTGCTGCACTGGCGAGAAGTGCCAGAGCCGATATATCGGCCCGCGGCTTGTAACGCTTTACTATTCGCATTGCGGGAGAACTCTATCTCAAAATAAATTTGTAATACGTTATAAATGATCTAATTTTATTAGGAGAGAATTAAAAAAAATAGTTTTTCGTTTCAACTCTTTGTGGACGACGACTTTTTCCCATCGCTTGGAGGTACCGAAATCTAACATAAATACCGATGGTTGCCGCTCAGGTGACATCCGACCTGCGGTGTAAATCGCTGTGGCGTTGGGCCCTTATCGGAACTTGTCGACAGCGTTTTATATAAACAATTTTTTGAAGACTCTCACGAAATAACGTCGCATTGCCGCAGCGAGACGTAGGATCAGTTAGTTTCTCCTCGATCGTTTTGTAAGAGAGAACTCATCTTTTACTTTTTTTATAAACATTTATACCTTTGTTATTTATATAATTTTAAATGAGTAGAGAAAAACTAGTGTCATTGTTTTGTTCTCTATTTCATCCTTAGTATACTGCTTTTTGAATCATGTAAATATTGTTTCTCGTTTGGTTTTTATGAGCATTTTCCCAAACCCTAGTAAAACTGTGAAATTCGGCCGGTTATTCTCGCATAGGCACCTCATTTCGCCCGGCACTAAAAGGGTTAAGCGCTTCGTCTGATTATGTACCGAGTAACTAGCGCTTGAAGCTCGGCACCCAGACGGATTACAAACATCGATCTTCGGCGTATATATTTTTCTTTTTCTTTCAGTTAAATACAGTAGTAACTATAATATTGCTATTGCTATTGCTCTTTTCAATTCCGACATGTTTCTTCAATTTGTTTTTCTTTTCTGTTCACTGTCTGTTTTTAAATTCCGGAGGCGGAGGTTCTTTATTACAATTTCTTCGCTCCTCATTTTTCTTTTTGATCAGCTACTTACTGCTCAGGGCGATGTAGCTTCGTTTCATGAAATTCGCCAGACCTTCCACAATCATCCTAGTACATCACAGAAACCGTGGAGAAACGATAATATCGAGGTTCACATATTGAGAGTGAAATTTCGACTGCGGACGAAATTGAAGTGAAGCAAAAAAATTAATGTACTTTGTTTTCTGCTGGAGAGTGTCTGGCATTCTACCAAAACCCTTGAGTTTCGGGTGGAAATTCGTAATTTATTCGCGTTCAATAGGACAGAATTTTGAGGGTTGTAAATTTTCTCTGATACTCTCTAGCAACCGCTCTGATTACGTAAGGATGCTATAGAGGGTAAATGCGTAGCCGCTGCTGGACAGCTTGCAGGCGTTGGATTAGTTATCAACAGCTTACATCAACGTCGACGCTCCATCTCCCATTTTTCCATATCGCTGGTTGAGAGAATAACAAAAGCAACTTTGCCAAAGGCGCATCAATGCTGGTGCTTCCGCAATAAAATAGAATGTTGCCACTTTTATTGTCGATAAAACCGGCTATTTGCTCTCTTTTAGGTGTTCGTGCACGCGGTTCTACGGCGTTTTATACAATCGTATAACCAAGACGTTATACGTTAACGCATAATGCGTTATATTTGCACGCATAACCGTGAGAGGATGACGACGGCGGTGACATTGTTGACTTCACTTTCTTGATGTTGGGTATCTTAAGGGAACGGGAATAAATAGCCTGATGGATCAAAGTATAGCGCTTGAATAGTGTGAAACTATTTGGAATACTTAAGTACTTTTCCCGCACGACAAATGCACTATTAAAGCACTTATTCATTCATGACTTCTTTAATCACAATAATTTTTATAAAAATTCTCTAGCTGTCACAAATTTTGACATATCTGGCTAAATAGTTTCTGACAAATAAAGCTATCGCCAAGGATGGATGGAATGGAATTTGTGCCGAATCTGGAAATAGATTCAGATTTCATGGTATTTTTTATTTCCAAAAAAACTAGTGTGATTACTCTAATTTCTGTAAATTTGAATCGATTTAAATGAATATTTCTATAAAGGTAAAGTAAAATTCAGCGATGCTCGATATTAATTTGTTAGCTGTTATCTGCATGACAGTGGGGATCGAATAGTTTTAGTTTTTTAGGAAGTTCTTAGTCTCGACCACTAACTCAATATTCCCGTGAAAAAGTTTTGAAATATTTATCTTTCGTTTTAAGATGGTTATCACCAGACTAAATTCTGTAGCAAGTAGCCCGCAAATCTCTCATGTATGAAATTTTTTGTTTATAAAAGAACACATACTCTCTTGTCGAAAAGTACCAGGAATTTCTCATTTAAACGAGCCATCCTTGAGATATTGTCAAAATCATTTTTTTTCTAGGTTGGTACATCTGTCAGTTGTATACATGTCACTTTTAAGCGCGATGTGTCAGATAGTTTGTGTGTAATAGCTTTGTAAACAAGTCATTGTTTGGTGTACCCCGCAAAATGTCTCTTCGCTATGTCGAATTTAGTTGAGCAAAGAGTGTGCCTGAAATTTTGTGTTTCTAACAAAATGTCATGTGCGGAAGCGTTGAAAATGTTAACGGTAGTCTACGGGGACTCGACAATGTCAAAAACATAAACATACGAGTGGTTCAAAGAGTTTAAAGCGGGCCGTACTGTGGTTGATGATTTGCCTCGTTCCAGTCGTCCATCCACCTCTCTGACTGACGAAAACATCGAAAAAATTAAGAAAATTGTGATCGAAGATCGTCGTGTGAGCATCAGAGAGATAGCAACCGATCTTGGTGTCTTGTTCGGATCGGTGCAGAGCGTTATGCACGATCTTTTGGGCATGAGACGAGTTCAAGCGCGGCTTGTGCCGAGAGTGCTGAATTTTTTGCAGAAACAGCATCGCATTGCAGTCGCTAAAGAAATGCTTTCTTTAGGGCAAAATGTTTGAAGGCTTTATTACCGGTGACGAGACATGGGTCTATGAATATGACATCGAAACAAACCAACAAACATCGCAATGGCGCGTCTCAGACGATCAAAAACCCAATTGAAGCGATAAAGGAGAATTCGCAGAAGGAACTGAAGGCGATTCCAAAATCGGCCTATGAAAAATGTTTTAAAGATTGGAAGAAGCGTTGGAATATGTGTATTGCTTACGATGGAGTTTACTTTGAAGGGAATAAAATAAATATCGATGAATAATTGAACCGTTTTCGTTTTATTGACAAATTCCGGGTACTTTTTGATCATAACTTGGATCGTACATATGAACTGCAAAAAACGACGAATTATCACTTATTATTAAAAAGGATGTAATAACTTCCGATGTCACTTTAGTTAACTTCATATTTAAATTACAATAATTAAAGACGTTGGGAGAGGTCTTATTCAGCGTTAAAAAACATCCATATCGTATATAATTTTTCTTTAAAATTAGAGTCTAGACGCCAATATGTTTCTTGATATTTAAAAGACAGTTGTAATGTTCAGAAGGCATCACCCGACTACAGTGACAGCGGTAAGTGAATTATTGTGATTACAATATGAAGTTAACTCAAATAACATCGGAAGTTACTTCATCCTTTATAGATTTATTTTCATATGAAAACTTTTTAAAGTTAAACTTCTGTTTATTATATTCTCTTTATAGTCAGGAGTTTTTAAAATGAATAAAAAATGTTCTTTCATACTTTTCAAAGCTAGTTCAATGCGACTTTCTATAACACGTTTATAATTATTATATATTTTTATAATTACTGTTTTTAATTCAAACAGCTAAATAATTTTTAATAACTCTATTTCATTTATTCGCTCTATCATTTTTGCACTCTTGTATTTAGAATTAAAGGAATAAAGGTAATTAGGAAATTGCATGACATTTTTATTAATTTCTAGTTGTTAACAACATTTTCGATATACAACAAACTTATTAACATTGACATGCTGTTGAATAAAATATATATAGAAATATTGACTGAATCCCAAGTGCTCTTTCTCTCATCCCATCGTGAGCGCTCTGAAGTTACGTACACATCAACGATTATAGTAGGAATGATGGCCATCTTGTGGCGTGTCGATATATACAACCGTGTTTCTGAACTATTTTGAAAAAAATGCTTTTATCTTTCTAAAATCTCACTTAATATATACAGGGTGCGCCATCTTTTATGTCGGTATGTAAACATTGAATAACTTTGATGTTTACCAACCGATCGACTTGAGTAGACATGTTTTTGAAACGTCAATTCAGTACAATATTGCCGACAGACCGTCCACGTCGCTTGGAATACGACCAAACAGTCGCTCGAATGGTTGACACTGAACCTAATTTTTGGAAACAAATTTTGATGACCGACGAGGCCCATTTCACACTCTCTGGCGCCGTTAACAAGCAAAAGTGACTGTTTGGGTCGGCGTTTGCGCCAAAACCTTCATTGGGCCATTTTTCTTCAGAGAAGGCGAAACAGTCGATGGGAATCGATATCGGTGGATGTTGGCTCATTATGTCTGCCCACAAATGTGTGATAAAGGTCTGGACGGTTACTGGTTTCAATAAGACGGTGCGCCATGCCACACTGCAAATCAAACAATGCAGTTTCTGGAACGAAAATTCCATGGACGTGTGATGTCAAAAAATAGCGACATTAATTAGCCACCCAGATCTCCAGATTTGACCCCACCGGAATTCTTTTTGTGGGGTTATCTGAAAAGCAAAGTGTACGCCAACAAGCCTCAGACTATTGACGAGCTCAAGGCAAACATTCGTACCGAAATCATCGCTATACCACCCCGGATGCTCGAAAAAGTGATGGAAAACGCAGCAAAACGGCACATTTTGCTTCGGCCAATAAAGGCGGCCACTCGATTGATGTTGTAATCAAAAACTAGTCCTCATAAATTGTAAAGGACCAAATTAAATAAAAATACCTCATATATAGAAATCGGTTGTTTTTTTTTTAAAGTTATTCAATGTTTACATACCGACATAAAAGATGGCGCACCCTGTACAATCTAGGGATGATAATGGAGGTTACGATTTACTCAGTTCTGTTAAGACATCTTTAGTCCATTCGGAGAACATCGTACACATAGAAACTGCCATTTTGGCGCCATGCCAGTAAAATGCACACTCCCTTCTTTTTGCCCTGAGGGCAGACAGGAGTAATAAATATCTTCAAAAATAATTGCGATATGGACTTTTACCAGTTTTTACCTTTTATCTATTTCCTTATCGAACCTGGTACATCGAGAAATGTAATACTGACTCTAGAAATACAATAACGACATCAATTATTCGGAAAGCTTAAAAGTATATATTGGACATTGTTACTCTGATAAGTTGTGACGTGGTACGAATGAGAATTATAAGAGAATTAAACTGAAGCGTACACGTGTACATCGTGTGTTATCTGATATTTCACCTGCTGTTTTTTTCTATAAATGTTTTTTCCATGGATATTTTTTCCGTCAATTTTAGTTATGTCGACTTTTTTACCAATTGGACATATTTTCTGTGGATTTCTTTTCCCTCGGATACTTTTTGATAATACATTTCAGTACAATTGCACAACTTTTTCTGGTACTTAACTTGTAAAAGTTATTAAAAATTTTTAGATAAAATTAATTGTTGACGTAGTTTCGTATTAAAAAACTACAGTTCGTTGGGACAAAGAAATAAGGAAAAACTTTTCTCGACATACTCTGATATAGGTATCTCCTATATACCGTCAAACTCCTATATATCGTTTTACATTTCATCTTAGGTAACTTTTACTGCGTACATATAGTCGGTTAAAGCCCGATGCACACCAAAGCGGCGCGCTGCGACGCGCAGAGCAGCGCAGAGCAGCGCAGAGCCGCGACCAGAATCAAACCCGTATATTCAAATCGGCTAATGCACACCGGAGCGCCGCAACGCGCAGAGCAGCGCGGAGCAGCGTCGCGGCTTTGGTGTGCATCGGGCTTAAGACTCTGTTACTTAGGGCGTATATCACATATCAGAGAGTGACGGTAGGGATCGATAGGTTCTTACGGGGATTCACGTAATATGATCTATGAATCGCTTGCAGGGCGCTGTTTCAACGTTCATTACCAACTCGTAATATCACAGTCCACTATACATATATTGTTTTTCACGCCACGAGTTTGACGTGTAACCGAAGAAGTGATAGACCGAGTTCGCTGTTGATTGAAACGATCGATCGATGGGAAGAGCGTTTGGAACTATTATTAATTTATTGTTAAAAGTAAGCTTCAAACATTAAAAGAAGAAAAAAGAAAAACCGACAACCTAACTTATTCCTTTGAGTAAAACCGTTTGCAAGTTTTTATTATTCAGATGTATAAGCTTTATCGATCAAAAATATTATGGATATTTCAGCTTATAAATATCTTTGAGGTCTTCTCTTTTAGTAAATAACAAAGCATTTTAGTTCATTAAAAGGGCCACGAACGATCCAAATTAATAATTAATTTTTCTTATTATTCTCATCGAAATATGTATATAGCGAATATGAATATTTAACCCATTAAAGTGTTTCTACTACATAGGTATTGCGTATGTTCATCGATTACGTACATGTGCCACGGCTCGGTATGAAATATATTTCATAACTCTGTGAGTAAAAAAGAAACAGAAGCGGGGTAACGTAGAAAAACGGATGCAAACGTGTATGCACTGGAAATGTAGTATCCGGTGACTAGAAGAGGATGTGCATGAAATTGTATGGTACCGTGTGTACTAACGATTTACAAGGGAAATTCGAGTACTGTCGTCCTCTCATGGTATACTCGTGTGCAAGCGTGAGTGCTGCACGGGTCACGGCACCGCAAGGCACCCTTCTACCTATTGTTCGCGCGTCGACAGTCGCAGCAGCTCGCTGCTCTTATTCACTCGCATGGCATCGCAGCAGAGCACGCAAATTAATTGAAAAATAGGGGAAGAATGAAGCCCCAAAAAGAGAATGAAGAAAGTGGTATACCGAGGGAATTTACATGCAGTGCGTCTGGCTAAATGAAATTGGATTTGCATTCGTAGTCGAATGCTCCTCCAGATTGGCTAACTTATTTTTTATATCCCGCGTACAGCGTGTTCGACTAATTAGTATAGACAAAATGTGAACGTGACAGTCAAGAACAAATCAATTTGCGATATCACATATATCAAGGGAGAGTTGCATTAATCTTATGCAAATAAACAATTAGAATAAATGAATTTAAACTTTGGATCCGAAATGGCGCAAGCTCGCCAGGACATTCTGTGTCAACGTCAATCGGATTACAGGGAAAACTTTTTGTGTAGATGTCCTTGTTATTTATAGTACCGGACAAGGTACGGCATTCTTTAACAAAATTGAACAGATCATGCAAAATAAATCATTTCGTTTAAAAGAATTAATCATATTCACCAGACGTCACACCATTTAGTTATTAAGTAACTTTACATCGAGTAACTGTTATCAATAATGACGAATTGCAATCATGGTGTTGGCACGTATTTCGGGTACTTTTGATGCCAAAAGAGCGTTAATTGATATAATTTTTATTTGAAAAAAGTAACTTGATTTCAAAAAGAATAATTTCTTTCAATAATGTAAAAAATCAAAGCTTTCCCAGTCGAAGGTTGGACATATGTTTCAAAAAGGACGTAGAGTTTACCGCGGTACTTCCGTGGAACCGTGTAATGATCATCTTAAAATTTAAAAGGAAATTTCGCGCCTCTTTACACAGTTCATAAATGAGTGTAAAACTCATAGCGAAAAATGTGTGAAAGTATATGAAAAATAGCGGCAGTGGAGCGGAAAAGGTCGACGGAACGGACACTCAAACGCGAACCGTTGTGGAGTTTAAACGAATGACAAAGTTGATACCACGATGGGAGTACACATATAGGTGTACTTCAGGTTATACAAAAACTTAAATCCCTTCGGTCACTTAAGCGTTTTTGAGCAATGCTCTTAACTCGTTTCGTTGTCAGCAACTTTTCGTTGTACTATTCAGAGAATGAATAACGTCAAGCATTGTTAATTCTGCTGGGTGTGCATTTTCAATGAATAAAAATATCTCCGCGAGAACCTGAAAATACTTATCAGAACGGTACAAGAGTACTCTCGAGGATGTCTATGATAAAATTAAAATAAACTGTGCTCTTTAAGAGAAGGGGGCGTCGGGATTGAATTGATTCCAGGTGAAAAATGTATTTTTTCGTTTTTTTTTTAATCGTTCGTTACGATGTTCCGATCACATGACAAAAATTCCCAGATCAGATTATAAAAAATTACAGGAGGAATTCTATTTCTTTTTAATAATTAATTATATTGAAATAATTGGAACTCCATAAAAAATCTGTTATATTTGGATGTGAGGGTTTTTTAAATATAATTAGAACACTGTTACAAAAAAAACAATCGCATGGTATTTAAAAAATGAATATTTACCGATTAAAACACATTTCTTAAGCGAAATCGATGCCACCATCTCTTACCCTTATCAGCAGCCTAATGTACGCGAGCCCCTCAATCTGTATCACTGCACATGAATTTTTTTGTAAATGAAAATACTCGAGAGTTCACTTTGGAAGGGTGATATATCATATTACATCCCTACGATAGGGGGATATTTACAAATACATCTACGCTACAAAGATATAGGATAAACTTGAATAAAATGATAGTGGAATGTGGCGTAAAGAAGAAAGAGAAAAAAAAAATTTTACGAGTAGAACGGGTCGCATAATCATTTGGAATCTATTAAAAGTGTAAACGATGTTATATCTTCTGTAAATAATCTGTTATCGATTGTATCGAACGCCCTGAAGCCGTTTCATTCGTTCCCTGATTGACCGTTTCTGAGATCGAACCTGCACTTAGCTCTTAACTTGCAGTTTCCCGCAGGGCAAAAATTAGGGGGTTATGCATTTGCTGTCGATCAAAAGATCTCACCTCAAGTTTTTATCACTGTTGTTTACCAATTTGGCCGTTAACTTCTTGATAGTTTTCTTACAAGCATATTCTTACAAGTTCTGTAGTAGACCGATAAGTGCGATAGCTGAAAAGGGAAACAGACATTGGTCACTTTCAGTTAGTGCTCTGCGATTTATGTGGCGTCAGCGGGAATGTCTCGCTTCTACAAATTGGAAGTGAATACAGACTCAACTCGACACAGATAACTACACCGAGAAAATCGCTGAAATTCACCAACTCGGTACAAGAAAACTCGACACATTGCCAACTCGATACATTATCAACTGAACCTGGCAAAACTCGACACGTCACCATTTCAACGTGCCGAAACTTAACACGTTAGCAACTGTAAACTAAAAGGCTTTCCCGTCGCGTAACTCGACACAGACAAACTCTCCTATGGTGCAAGTGAACACCAGCTTAACATGCGTTATATTGGATACGTGGGATAAAGCAAAATAGTCCAACCGACCGCTGTGATTCCTCTAAAAAATAGATTCACCGCAGCATAATATCTCCACATAATAGAAAATGCAACTTAAATCGATTAAGCACTTTTCAAGTTTTCTGTATATATACAGATCGCTGCCAGTTTGTATGTTACATTTTATTCAATGTAGAGATAGTGATGCTGACGACACCACCTTCTAGCCCGAAATGTCAATGTCTTTGCGGTGAATTCATTTATTACAGAAGTAGCAGCAGTCGGTGAGACCATTTTGCTTCATCCTACGTATCTAACATGGCATGTGTTAAGTTGGGCGTGTGTTGAGTTGGGCGTGTGTTGAGTTGCGTGTGTGTTGAGTTGGGCCTGTGCCGAGCTGCGCAACGAAATATTTTAGCTGTGTCAAATTGGTGAGGTGTCAAGTTTTTCTGAACCCAGTCTAGTTTCGCCACGAGAAATTTTCCCTGTGTCGAGTTTCCTGGTTCGTGATGTAGGAGCTTAATGGAGAAGTCTGACTGGCCCCAAGAAGAAATTCGTTTATTGCCCGATAGATTCAAACCCGACCAGCCTAGTAGGGCAATATATCGATCTCTTTACTAACTTTCTAATGGTATTGAGACAAACCAGAAAGGACTATGAAAGCGCCCTGACTAAGTGTCCTCACGGATAGTTAAAATTACGTTTCGTACAATAACTGCAGCCATCTTTTTCTGTCTTTCCGTATATCATAATATTCGCATTAGTTGTTATAAACACATTGGTTAAGTTTCATTTACATAAAGCTCAGTCCGAAATGTTTTAAATCTCACTAGAATGCAGCAAGCCGTATTTTGTAATTCATTCGCGCAACTTTTTGTTTCAGGATCAAGCTGAAATACCCGAGATATGCTGAAGCTCTGAGGATCAACGAGAGCGTAAGCGGCAGAGTGTCAACGGTCGTACGAGCGAGGATGTGTAATTGTGTGTCAAAGTGTTGGTGACGAAAACGATATACACGGGTCGCGCTGCAGGACCGCAACTCTGTTTGGCTTCAATTCATTATTAATTAAAGTAGAGGTGAGTCCTGACCGCTGACAATAAGCGCACGCGAACGATGTTTTAGTCGCTTGTGCGGGATCCACCACGTGGAGCTGACAGTACATCGGGACATGATGGCATTGCTTTACGCCGTCATCGTCATTCTCGTTACCGCTGCAATGTCACTGCCGCCGGTTATCAGGATCGGTAAGTACACTCATACGGAAACGCCCGCGTGCGTTATGAAACATTGCGTGATTTTGCGTGATATATTTTTTAAATTTATCTGATAAATTATCCGATTTGTAATGTTTTTTTATAGGGAAAAATGCAATAGATAAGCTTAACGATACCAACCGATGTTTGTTTACGTACTTTACTCTGTATTTGGAGTTCGTGTTTTAGATTAACATTAAGGGTTTGGATATTTTTCGAGTATTTTGAACGCCACAGATAAGGGTTAGACTTATCACATTGCCCAAGAAATTAAATTGTCCGCTTTATGATCGGCCCTCTTGATAAGCATAAACTAAAAGGCGATTGATCTTGCAATAGACGAGTATTTTTATTGATGTAACGCGGTGATTTCGTCAGGATTTCCCATTTTCATCAGTTTTCTTAATCCACTGTAAAGTTGCACAGTAGGTAACTGCAACTTTGCAGAGCTCTTACTAAACTCGGAGATTTAACTTTAGTTGGTCGCGCAGTAAATTCGCGCGACTCGATACTTAATCCTATTGATACAGGAGATTCCGATTGTTTATTTATTGAAACACATACACACTGACGAATGGACGGGCACACGGACAGGACACGGAAACTGTCATACGCACATACAGAAGTACGCACACACTAAATCATACAATCAAGCATTCTACAAATTACAAAGCAGTAACAACTATTGGGATGTATACGTTCCCTTAAAAATCAATAACCTGTATTTTATTTATAATATAAACTGTAAAGTAATTCTGTAAGAAAATCAATATACTTGTACAGAAAGATCTCATGTATATTCTGATATATTACATTTTATATACAAGTATGATGTAAAATAAATGTACGGTTAAACCCATTACAAAGTCGTGTTTAATATACAAGTATTTAATATTAATCTACAGCATATTAAATTTACTATATATTGTATATTAAATTGTATATTAATCGTATATTAAATTTAATATACGCAGTTTATGTATAATAATATTCTATACGAGTATATTAATTTTCTAAATGTTTTGAACAATGAAACAACAAGTTAAGAGATTAACACAGTTGTAGGATCAATTGTTGGTAACTCTTGCTTTGTCTAGTCTGTGGTGAGTTTCACAGTTTACTTGATGCTACGTTACGCTATAGAAATCTACAGTACGATCCATTGTGGTATTTTGTGTTAAACTGTGCTACGTTACTCGACTGATAGCTAAAACTAACAAGGAAGGATAGTTTGGTGTCCCCCTCCGATTTTAATAAAACTCACGTATGTTATAGAGCATCGAAAACTAAAAGACACGTTTTTTTTTTATCGGCGGAAAAACATTTCTAAGGGGTGAAATCGCCCTTCAATGTTAGGGATGATTATGCAGTTTCACCCCTGCAAATGAATTTTTTTCTTCAACTTCACGTGGAATTTTTATTGTCTTCAATAAGGAGTATTTTGGTTTTTGTTTTATTAAAATCGGTTGATGCCTTCTGGGTAAAATTGCATAATCACCCCTCGACATGCCTAACTTTGAAGGGCGATTTTACCCCTTAGAAATGTTTTTCCGCCAATAAAACTAATACGTGTCTATTAGTTTTCGATCCTCTACAACATACGTGAGTTTCATCAAAATCGGAGGGTGACACCAAACGATCCTTCCTTGTAAGTATCCGACAGCATTCTAGAATGCCGGCTTCTCACAGTTTTCGAGATCTAGTCGGATCTATGACTAATTGTAAGACGATGATCCGAGGTTCGGCGACGACGGTTCCGAAGCTTTCGAGGTCTAATTCAGTTTTGACGTACACCTCGTGGTGTAGGTAAACTACAATAATAGTTCGGATCTCTGGTATGACGCTTTCGTGGCATTTGAGGTCTACGTCGAAGCTGGGGCTTCCATTTCAATCCGGATTATCCGGTTATTCGAACTTGTACGGATACCCGGATAACCAAATCTGATATTCCGAATTCAGATATCCAAATCACTTGAACTATATAAGTACTTAAACTATTCGATATATCCGCATGCCTGAACGATTCAAACTACTCGGATATCCGGACTGTGTGGATCATCCGAATTACTCGAACTACCTGGATACGTGTACTTCCCAGACTAGTCGTATAGTCAAACTCTGGGACTGAATTACGCGATATACGAAATTATCCGAGTATTTTGGGGTCCCCGCCAATTCGTGCTCTGGGCAATCCTGGTAGTTTAAGTATTCGATTAGTTCGAGCAGTTCGAGTATCTAGGTATTTCGGATAGTCCTGGTATCCGAGGAGTTCGAGTATCCGTATTATCCGGATACTCTAGATATCCGGATCATTCGAGTAATTCGAATAATCCGGGTATTCGAGTAATTCGAATAATCCGGGTATTCGATTAGCTTAAGAGGTTCGAATATACGAATAGTTCAAATAGTTCAAGTGATTCGAATATCCGTAAATAAGTCATCGAATCTGTAAGGTTTGATTAAGTTTGGGTTATCCGAGTAATCGAGAAGTTCCAACACTACTCGAAACTCACCTAGCCCTCGACAGATACGAAGACGTCGTTTCGGTGCACTGTGAACTTAAAGTTATGAAGCCTCGAGCACTACGAGGTCTACGTAAAGAGTGACCTAAAAATCGAAAACTTTGAAGCAGTCATTCTGGAACGCTATTGGGCACACTCAATTTTACTTTAGCGATCAGCAGCGCAACATACCTTATACCAAGGAGTGTACGATATTATATCGTACTATAGCATATTCTTGAGGGAAAAAGATGATGAGAAAGAAAAAGACTATTCTTTATCGTTATCCATGGAAAAGAAATCTGGCAAGCGAGAATCCTCAATATCAGTTAAATTATAGAGATTACGGGCAAGTCAAAACCAACTTGTATTATGTAAAACGTATCCAGTGTGCCACCTGTTAACGGGGTGATACTGCTGGGTCTTGGGATGGTTCACTAGAGGACTGGGGTGTAACTACCAGCAGCAGACACAGCAGCACCACGGCTTAAACACAGATGAATTGAACGCCGAAGCTCTATGCTTGGAAGACGTCGAAGACCTCCTTGGCTCGTTTGCTCTTTCACCCAAACATAACCCTTCGGAATTCATTGAATTTTAGCTGCGCTAAATCCACGATCTTCTCCTTCGGCTTCATCGCCGGAAAGCGCGAGACCCGGAATAATGCGCGGACGTCGTTACTATGTATCCGTGATAAATCCAGACGAGCAGATCCATTTCCACAAGCAAAATGGCAGTGCAAGAGAAATACCGACATTTACCTTTCTCGAGAAGGCCACCACTATGAAGCACATTGTCAATGAAATCTCAAGGTAATGCATAAGAAAATATGTAGACAGACATTTGTATCGAGTGACTCGATACAGAGCAAAGAGAATAGCAAAACTTTTTATCGGGCTTCCGGATTACTCGCCACAAAGTGTACGCATAAACAAACACATGATTTTGTGCGTATTCTGGATGTTGTGAGGCTTGATGTTACTACAGTGCTGTCCCAGATACGTTCTTTTTCTTCAATCTACTTCGTTATCGTATTAATCTCGTAAAGTCGATAATTACACAAAATGCCGATACATTGTTATTTCGTCCGAAGATGAGACATGTAGACTTCGAGGAACTTTAGAAATAATTTAATGGCAAAGCGCATTTAAAAATGTACATCTTACGTTTTGATGGATACAACAGATTGTTTTTTTTTTTTTTTTATAACGATACAAAGGTTACTTGACGTATATACGCTAATGCTAATAATTTAGCACAAGCACGAACCATTATGTTATTATATAGGAAAGGATTCTATGAAGAGGGTAACTCAATCAATGCTATTGTATTTAGTAAACTTATGGAATGACATATTATCCAGAAAACCATTCTGTACAGTGCACTAAAGCGCGAAACTCGTATCATGGAGCGCGACGTTTCTGAGCCCAGGATCGAAAAAGATCATGTTGAAGGAAAGATGCGACAAACTTTAGTTAATTTAATTGGACGAATTTCAATGCGTAGGGAAGCCAAAAGAGCTTGAACCAGCAGCGCAGAAAGTGTTTGGAAAACTAGTCAGATGCTCCGTAAACTTTGTGGTAATTTCCCAAAGCCAATATACCAGTTTCGTAAGCCAAAGAAGAAACTAAAGCGTGGTATCAACCCTCAAACGTCAAGTTTCGTATCACGTGAATTTCTCAGGCTAATTCCTCTCATCGACTCATCCTGTACTCTCGTTTATACTTGTGTAGAGGCGAGATAGAAACTGCTTAAAATATGTGATACAATGGTAATAGACTGCTCAAGAGATGTGATTCAATGGCAATAGGTTTTCAAAAAAAGAAAACCTGCGAGAAAATATCCCCGACCCAAGTTGGTATCGGAAAACCTGCTAATATAAAATATCACAATGTTAAAATATCCATAACCACATCTGTGTTACAGAAAATTGAAAGATTGAGCGCCCAACGATCTTTGTTAACGCTCCAATAATAATATATTATTAGAGATACGAAATTAGAATTACATTATTTCTATTTACAATACATTCATTCAGCAATCAATAGATTTTAAGTTATACTGTAAAAACTCGCTGGGTACAACTAAGATTCGATGGTGCATGATTATGATTACCAATTTATCATTAATACTTTGCCTATGAAAATGAACAATTATTGGGCAACGACAATCAATTGCTTCATAAAGTAAAAACCTGTAGGTTTTGTTTAAAGAAAATACATGCTCAGATCATGTTTTATCCAGTAATGCGTTGCATTCTATAAATCACAGAAAACCGTTCCCTTTGTTCGCTCAGAGTAAATTTTAATACCACGATTACATTGAGGTAACCGATGCGAAACACTACGCGACTATAGTTGAAGCCGTAACGAACGCTTGTCGCGCGTAAGTTAACCCAGATATCACTGCCCACGCAGAAAACAATAATCCCGGAAGGAGTTGCGGAAGGAGTCCGGGAAGGAGTCCCGGAAGGAGTCCAGCTGGACAATGGGATTTGATGGATCCCGGATTGAGTCCGGGCAGTCCCGGATGGCGTCTAGCGGAACAATGGGATCGGAGCAACTTTACAGTGGATTAAGAAAACTGATAAACATGGGAAATCCCGACGAAATCACCGCGTTACATCAATAAAAAGACTCGTCTATTACAAAATCAATCGCCTTTTAGTTTATTCTTATCAGGACGGTCGATCGTAAAGCGGGCAATTTAATTTATTGGGCAATGAGATAAGTCGAACTCTTATCTGAGACATTCTAAATACTCGAAATATATCCAAACCCCTAATATTAATCTAAAACACGAACGCTTGTCGCGCGTACTATATGTTAACCCAAATACGATTGCCCGCGCAGAAAACAATAGTCCCGGAGGGAGTCCCGTTTGGAACATTGTAGCCCTGGAGGGAGTCCAGCTGGATACTCTCCGGGACTACAATGATCCATCCGGAACTCCATCCAGGACTCCTTCTCAGATTTTATTTTTTTGCGCGGGCGCTCATTATACTTAAGGGGTTACATGGGTTTCGAAGCCAAAAAATAAGCATGTTTTCTCGATTTTTTTTTCACAATACATATAAATTATTTTATTCAAAATGGTAAGTACATCAAAGAGTAACTTTTCAACAGTAATTAAAAAAATTTTCATCCACAAATGTTGGAAATTTGGCCGGTGGGACCTGGTTTCCGGAGACCCTTAAAAATAAGTGTCCTCGCGGTAGTCACGATAACTCGTGATAACTTTATCTGAAATTTAAAAAACAAAATATTTTCTCTTAGTAGATAAGTATAGCTCGGGATTGAACGAAGGATTAAAAAAAAAATGTTATTCGAATTTTTGGCAATGTTGTATGCAAAATAATACATTTTTGGTACAATTTACACTACGTATAGCCTTTTGAAATTAGTTGTCATAAAAAAAAAAACTCTCGTTCAATCACTGGTCAATGCTATTTTGAGGAAGTGTGTAAAATGTCAATAAGATTGGTGGATTAGTTTGTGCGTAATCGTGTCCACCGACTTCAACAATAGTGTTTCGAGAAAGACGCGATGAAAGTTTTAAGTAGAAATAAAACGACGAAATTTTTTTTTTTTTATTTACATTGAATCTTCGATTCCAGCTCCATAAAGTAAAGATCCTGCTGCAGCTGCGATGTCCAGGGGATCCTTTTGTTCCTACCTGAGCTGAATTCTTGCGTCTTCGAGTACAAGTCTTAGCTTTTTTTCTCAGCTATGAGTATACGATGTTCATCCTCTTTTCGCGCGTATTTCATGGCTATTTTTCCCACCGGGGAAATTCCCAAAGGCTCTCTCTCTCTCTCTTAGGGTTTTAATACGATTGACTTAAAAAATTTCGGAGAATATTCTAGACATATTGTACTAGGAGATAAAAAAATTTTTTTTTAATTGTTTTTTCTAAATTTTCAAACCCATGTAACCCCTTAACATAAATGAATATTGTTTGCATTGACACTGAACTTCACGGCATCCGAAATGAGGCATTAACCCTCTGTAAGACACGATAGTATTCCCACGCCTCGACTCTACGATAAGAACGCATTACCCTCACTCTGCTCTTCGTAGCCCCATTCCGGAACCATTTTCTGGAGGTATGACTTAGAAAAGATTAATGTCGAAAAACAATTTACAGTGATACATTTTGTGGCGAGATATTTTGTAGCCAGGATATCTTGCATGGAGATAATTCAACCGGGTTCTTTTGTCGGGGATTGTTTCAGTTAGGACCAATTGCCGTAATACGAAAATCTGCACGTGGAAATCTTGTACTGCCACTTCGTCGCTAAGACCTTAATACGTTGACAATTAACCAAATACAAATTTAGGAAAGTAGTTTTTGTTTGTTTCTTTGTTTGCCTATTTATTCGCATTTGTTTGTTTGTTTGTCCCACACTTACATCACAGACACTTCAGGCTCAATACCTCCCTGCCTCTTTCCATGGCCAACTTCAGATAGCTCACCCTTCGCCGCCCCTGTCCTACGTCTTTCATGACCAACCTCGGTCCACTCACGCTTCTAAGCGAACTTCGAATATTCGACCTCGTCCTTTGCGTTTGGAAAATGTTTGCATGAGAATAGTGTTTCTCTTGCAATAATTAAACAAGCCTACAAGTTACAATCTTGTCCATTTCTTCAACATTATGTTCCACTCTTCACAACATAACCTTAATTAGGAAGTATGCTAATCGATTTAGCTTCCTTACAAAGGAAATTTTGTGAAAGGTGGATAAAGGAGTAGTCAACAAAAATCTTAATTTTCAGACTTGTTCAACACCTGTTTATTCTCAACGTATCTGCCCCAAAATCTGTAAAAGTTAGCGAACCAACAATTTTTCAAAAATGACAAATTTTATAATTTTTTATACTTAATGTTAATATCCAACAAATTCAATAGTAACAAACTTTGGTCTTAACCACACGTGTGTAGAAAATTTCAATACGATAGCTTTAAATTTATACGAATTACGGCGATAGCGTCGTATAACATTTTCGAAAATAATTTGAACTCTAATAAAATACGAGTAAATTTTTTAATTGTAATCAATTTCAACACGACGAACAAGTCTTAACAAGTAGTAACTGCTTCGCTTGCCTGCTAAATTTTATCACGATACTTCAAGGTGTTTTTCAGATCTACGAATTAAATCGAGTGTAATCAATTTTGAAAAAAAGATATTATTAATTTGAAGCCTCTTTTTTTTTATTGCTGAATACCAACTAACTTTCGTCGTTTGTACATTTGTAATAAAAGTTTCGGCTCTGGAGCTTGAAATTAGCACGAGTTAGCAAATTAAAATCGTTTTGCATTTTTTAAATAAATGTAAAACTATTATAACTGCAACAATTTTCATGAAAATTATCACAAATAAAGAGGAATTACTGCGCTACTTGCGTGCTAACTTTGAATTAGATAGATAATACCATTATAAACTTATAAAAGACAAAAGAGAAAGAAATACGTACGTAACATAACTAGATTTTTTGCTAAATGTGTATTTTAGATGTTTCAGAATGTTTCGCGTATCTGGACATTAAAACTTTTTAAAAAGTTCTTTATTTAAGCAAAGTATTCTCTATGAGGAAGCTAAAAGCAAAATATAGACAGATGTGTATATAATGGACTTGGAAACATAATAAATAGATGTTCCTTACAATGTTTACTCCCAAGAGCATTACATCTCTCGGTGGCTGGGTGGCGATCAAGCGACAGAGCATTGGACTTCGTTTTCTGTCCTGAACGGGATCCAATGAAATGGAAAATTCCGTGGCTCAACAAGTATCATCTAAGAGTTCGCGTTATAAATTTATTGCTAATTGTACTTTAGTGTGATAAAGTCAGTTATTGAAAAAAAAGTTGCACGGCCTTAAGATTAAGATTTCTCGTGCGGTGTTCGGACCAAGGAGTCGGACGAAGGAGTCGTGTATCATGGAGAGATGACCGTCCACCGGAAGTATGCTGGTTGCCCTCCATAAAGGAGTATTCTCCGCGAGGATCAAAGTTGGAAGGGATGTGACGAAGTATATGCGACGCAGAGGTCGACGTCCGACAGGAATGCTGAGGTTTGGGATGCAAACACATTCCGCAGCATTGTTTGTATAATTAAGTATTATATCCCATAATAATTTCAGGGATACGTATTCCACGAATGAAACAATAGTATGTACCGTATAATTGTTAGCTGCCTGTGGCGAGAGATGCGGTTTGTCTGGAGAAAATGATTCTGTTCAACGAAATATCTAGCGTTTATAGGATGTGAGTGGCTCTATAGAAAGCTGAATTATCAGAACTCAGTCGGACTAAGATTTTGCTTCCTCTTCTTTCTGTCCATCGGCGCTAACTCGGTGCGCAGCACGGCAGAGTTTGCGAGGCAATTTGTTGCATTTTGTTCCAACAGATGCTCGAAATCCCTTTTGCATTTTTACCCCCATCTCCCTTGATCCTTTATTGTTGCATGTCACTATTAATTACCTCATAGTCCGGACTGTTCCAATTACATGGACCATCAAGAATCGTCCATATAGACTTCAATTAATTTTTTTCACTCAGAGCCACTTTGAGAATACCTTCACTATTTTCCACAAACCCATGTGTACATATTTTTTATTCCATCGCTTATCAGTCGAAAAATGTGAATCCGGATGCGTCTGTTATCGGCTAAAAATTTTTATTTTAATTTTCGTACCTCTATTTTATTTTATATTCGAGTATTGTAGAGTACCATGCAATTTTTTTAAAGCGAATGTGATTAGTAACAAAAAGGAAACAAGGTAATACACGGGAAAAAAACGTAATTCGTATGAATTCACCGTACCAACGCGTCGATATACCTTCATATACATTTCAAGGCATAAACTATAAATTATTTTTTCGGTTACTCTGGTAACGAAATATCGTGTTTGTTCTCGCTTGTTAATTGAAAAAATTCGAGCGCTTGTTTTATTAAAAGCGCTGCAGTATCCTCGCAGTTTTTACTGACGAGAGTAATATTCTGGAATAAAATCGTTGCGAGGTTTTTCCGTTATACGGGGGTTCCCCGTGGATATGGCTTATTGTAATTCCGAGGAATACGCGTTGTATTAAGAGAGCTTTTCTGCGTATGAGAGGTGAGGACATTGTCGAGTTTGTCTGTGCAAATCTGTATGTTTCCGAGGATCTCAACATCTTCATCAAACAGCCGACTCTGGCTCAGCTCCATTGTATTAACATTTTCCGAAGATTCTCAGGGTATTGTTTCACGCTTTGTGGGTCACTCGGAAAGTTCGTGATGTAAAATTCTTTATGATAGTGCACCATGCTTATATATTATAAACCGTTATTTATAAGTAAACGGGTCCATGGCTGTACTTATTCGGATGGCCATCCGCTATGTCTAGTACGGTATTCCGTTAATCAATCATAAATCGTTTTCTGAACACGCCCGCACACCCAAGTTCCATTTTTCTCTGCAGCCTCGCAAATTGTGTATGCGCTCCGTACAGAAATTTAGTTGGAGCTCTTACATGACCCTTTCTAATTCGCCCCAACTGCATCGAGGAACCAATAAGGAAATCTAATCATCGCCTTACTAGGCTAGTCACACTTGAAAATATCGGACCTTCATAGATTTCCTTTTTACGGCATATAAAGATTTTTTCATTGAGTTCACGCTGAACTACGTAACTGACAAAATTAATTAAACATACTTATTTGGGTTTATTTATTTAATCAGTCCTTTTTGCATTTTGAATTAGATATTTGAACTTATTTTACAAATTGGTATATATTAATCGCTGAAAAAACACAAGTAATTAACTTGTTTTGGTAATAATTTAAGCTGGGACCCTGTGGATTGCTCCTTTAGCACTTTTCGTTCGCTCGGCTATTCGCATCTTAAGAATTATCTTGTTCAATTGTTTATTCGAAGAATAGAAACAGTCTAAACTTATCATGACTTTATATGATTACAACTAAACATATACAAATAAAAGCATCTTCATTTATTTTACACGGGAATAGATTATTTTAGTTATAATGTGTTTTTCTGACGAAAAATTCCATGGGTTCACATAATATTGATGAACGTATAACGGACATAAATATTGTATGTTGTACCGTGTAACATTCACAATACTTAACAATAGATTGATAATTTATATAAACAATATATTTAACAATTGTGTTAATAACTGTTTATTAGTATTCGTTGATTACTAATTAACAATTGAAGAATAAACATCAAGATATTATATACACTGTAAATTAATATAAAATAACTGGTTATCGATAAATTGTTAATAATTTATTAATAACGGATATAGAGAGTCAAGAAGTCAAGCATCCATCAATTATTAATTTGAGTTCTCAATTAACAATTGTACAATATCATGCACGTCTCATAAAATGCACTAAACACACTAAACGTTATAATCATTAATCTCATACTTGGTTAATTTTTCGGAAAAATAATTAAACGTTTTTAATAATTTAGTTAACAATGAGATCATTGTTTAAAAATAATTAGTGAATAATTTTTGTTGATGAAATATTTATCATTTGTTAATAATTAGTAATAGATAATAATTACTGACAACAGTACGTTTATACCCTCAAAAAACGATCAACGAGCTCCTAGAAAGAGAACTCTAGTTTGAAATCCCTACAGTGGAATCCCCGACAAAACTTTGACAGGGCCATAATGGGGAATCCCTACTGTGGCCGCTATGGATGACCCCTTTTGAGTTCGGGATGTTATCGGGGAAGCCTTCATCGATTGTAATATGGCCCTAGTTCTAAAATCCTATTGGTGAACCCGCGAGTTGATCCCGGATCCGGGGATGTCATCCTATATCGCGATTGGGATGGCAACAGA
Organism: Cylloceria caligata; assembly: GCA_963942595.1. Taxonomy (NCBI): domain Eukaryota; kingdom Metazoa; phylum Arthropoda; class Insecta; order Hymenoptera; family Ichneumonidae; genus Cylloceria; species Cylloceria caligata. The sequence goes on from OZ012703.1 coordinate 20,788,398, forward strand.
CGCAATATCAATCAATAGAGTTTTATTTGTATAACTTCTACAAAGTTTTTTACAAAGCTTATACATCTCCTGCTGTTATTTACATTTCTTTTAATCTCCAACTTTTCGTCCATTTCCTTAAATCTATTATCTTTACATCTAATTCTACTCTCGCTAAACTGCCCACTTATTCCTCCACTCTCACTTTCCTTTATTCCACACTCCTTTTCTTCCACACTTCCTCAATTTCCCTGATATATGCACATATTTCTTTTTGCATTCTTCCCCCTAACATATTTATCACCTCTCCGTAGATCGCCATCTCGTCTATTCCTTCCATCCACACTTCCACACCTTTTTCTGTTTTATCCGTCACCAATTCTCTGCTTTTCTTACACATTAGTATGTGCTCAAACGTCTCAACTTGCTCGGCACATATTCTGCACATCCAATCATACTCTTCTTTCTTACCCGCTCTCCCTATATTCCCGCATCTTATTCTAGCCCATACCTCTTTGTCCCTGCCCTTTACATTTTCCTCAGACCAATACTTCCACGGCATGTTCTCATTCTCCACTATAAATATATACCTAACATTGTACGTTGATGTATTTATCTTCTCCTCCTCCTTCTTCAACGTCTCATTCTTAAGGTTTTCTAACCCTATCTTTATTCTTGCTTCAATTTCTCTCACCTCCCTTCTTTCCCAAATCATCCCTATTACATCTTGTATGCCCATATCTTTTAATACAGTCTCTAGGTCCCTCCCCCACTTTGTCGGCATACTATTTACAATCGCCCTTACTTCCTCCATCAGGCATACGTTTGTCCATCTCTTTTCATTCAATCCCAATATCTCCACTATATATCTTACAAGGAAAGGTACTTTGGTGTCCCCCTCCGATTTTAATGCAACTCACGTATGTTGTAGAGCATCGAAAACTAAAGGACACGTATTTTTTTTTATCGGCGGAAAAACATTTTTAAGGGGTGAAATCGCCCTTCAAAAATAGCATGTCGAGGGGTGATTTTGCAGTTTCACCCAGAAGGCGTCAACCGATTTTAATGAAACAAAAACCAAAATACTCCTCATTGAAGACAATAAAAATTTCACGTGGAGTTGAAGAAAAAAATTCATTTTTAGGGGTGAAACTGCATAATCACCCCTGTTTTTGAAGGGCGATTTCACCCCTTAAAAATGTTTTTCCGCCGATAAAAAAAAATACGTGTCTTTTAGTTTTCGATGCTCTACAACATACGTGAGTTGCATTAAAATCGGAGGGGGACACCAAAGTACCTTTCCTTGTTAGTGCTCTTTCCCTTATCAGGTATTTCATCGTAGGCACACCCAGCTCTCTTCTCCATATATAATTTGGTGTGTTTCTTTTTACCCCTAACGCCATCTTACAATATCTACTCTGAATTCTTTCAAAGATGCTTATTTCACCCAATCCCCAAATTTCCACCCCGTACATAGCTCCCGCCCTTACTATAGAGCTCAACAAATAAAGCCTCTCCTCCATTGAATCTCTTCCTGCTCTCCGCCACACACCCCATACTGCATTCATTGCCCTTTGCGCCTTTCCTGCAGTCTTCATTCCGTGCATCCAATTAGAATTTTTACACGTAAACCAATATCCCAAGTATTTAAAATCAACAGACGCAATATTATTTTATACATGAAGAAAACTCTGCCAGTGTTCACGTCTAACATTTTAAATCGCTGATGAATAAAGCGTGCACGGAGCGATTGAAGGGTAGTGCTTAGATTTGATTCTTTCGACGGTTTTTTTAAAGCGTCATGTGCTTTATACTTGGCGGACCGGTAAACAGCGAAAGTTAACGCTCCGAGGTCACACGTTCTGGAAATAACGCGCCAGTCACAGGGGGTCTCAATGACCCCAGCCATGTTTTCCGACGTTTGGCAACGATTGCCGCGTTGCCAGTATCGTTTCGAACGACTCATAAAAAATCAGGATATTCGTTTGGACCTTTCAAAATAAAAATATCATGGAAAAAAATTTTCAAATTTTCAAAATAGCGAAAAAAAGTCAGCAAGGAGACAGTGCGTAGAAAAAAACCATTTTTTACTAAAAAAAAAATCATAACTCTGGCAATTTTTAATATATTATCATAAAATTTTAGGGTGATACTCTTGAGATATCATAGTTTACGGAAAAAATAGCTCCATAGTAGGCGTTTCAAAAAAGGTATTTATTTTGATACCTAGAAGATCACACGGTCTTCTAGGATCGACTGCCACGAAGGAACTGCTGTCGCGATTCGGCCGACCCTAGTCTCTTCTTATAAAGGGAACCCCAAAGCACCGTTAGAGGGGAGGCCAGTCCCCTCAGGCGCCAATAACTTATAGTAATTTTAGCGTAAAGTTGCGCTTGGGGTCATTTTGACCTCGGGTGACTGCGAAGGGTTAATACAGTCATGCGAAGAAAGTGAAATAACCGGGATAAACAAGTCAATAACGGAGTGACGTTGCCGTATACAGTTACGAGAACAGTTGGTGACACGCGTCAATCGTGTATTAAGTTTGAAATTATCTGCGTGCTTGTATTGTGGACGAAAGAAGAAAAATGGCCGAGATTTCTGGAATCACGCCGTCATACACAGCACCCAACTTATAAGCCGTAGCCCTGATGGCGTCTTGATAGTCGACGATTGGGACCAGGATGGTTTTCCAGGAGTCTAGGGTTAAGTCCGAGATAGAGTCAGGATGGACAATGGGATCGAATCAAATTCTATTGTTCATCCTGGACTATCCGGAGTCTACCATATCCTGAACTCCATCCTTAATTCTATCCCGGACTCCGTTAGACCAATCCCGGACTATTTGTTTCAGTACGGGAAACCCTGTCAAAACCTAACAAAGCCCCGTATCCAACCGCGGTTGCGCGAATAAATTTCTACACGGCTGGTGGACCGAAAACTCTCACAGAGAATGGCAGGAAGCAACCCACCTCTTTATATTCCAGGTATCGCTTCGACGCAATACAGCGCTCTGGTAGCTAGTGACGCATTACTGCCACTCCAGTGGTTTAATCAACTACACAATGTGCATATTATAACTTTGATTCGTGTCCTTACGGTTCATCCAATAGTGAGGAAGTTAATTGCTACCTATGAAATACCGAAAAATAAAATAAGCCCAAGTGTTTCTCAAACGCTACACATTAGAAAGCAATTGTATATGTTTCACTTTCGTCTGTTATGAAAAAAAGTTTTATTTATTTCTTAGGGTACTCGGATCATATAACGAAAGAACGAAATTTACATAACGGTCGATCTGAAATGTATAAACTTTAAGTTAAAAAATGTATACTTTAATTACACACATATTTTTTATTCATATGTAAAATATGTGCTCGTGGGCTTAAATTATTGTATTTCATGCTTATTATTCTCATTTTGCCACAAGCTATCCTACATAGAGTAAATTGAGTCTACAAAAGCCTGCTGATGGCTCAATTGAGAATCGAACAATGTTTATTACAGTAGCTCACTTTCACTACCATCGAGTGAAATAATACCAGTCAGTATACGACACGATATTTATATTGGTTAATCAATTAAATCATAAATTAATAAACACAGTTATAATGGAAATATACGAGGACGAGATAGAAAGTTGTGATAAAAACCATCGCGTGACGGTATTTTTTTCAATACATGGAAGCTTGTAGAAAAATGTAAGCTTTATAAAGCGCTCGGTGTGAAGCAATATCTATATGTATCTGTAGGGCATAGGGGTAACCGCAGTCATCCCTCTAATGACATTAAAGATTTATAAACCTGGTAGGCGAGAGCGCGATGTAAAGAATTTTAATATGCTTAGAAGCTCTACGAAAGTGCGGCTACTCTCTCACAGCGTGTCACCCTAGCGCTAACAATATATATATATAATTTCAATACATTGCATTTTTGCAAGATAAAAACCTGCTAAAATACTGTTTGACCATCAATTATTATAACAGAGATATTACAAGCGATCGAAATCCTACGAAGACTGTGAATAGCGAATCGCGAGTCTGTAGGTTTGGCAACGCCGCTTCGGTCATGTAACCATAACCTTATAAATCGGGTAAATTTCAATTCTAACGCATCATAATATTGCATTATTTTAATCTATTTCCGTTTCTACGTATTATGCCGATTTCGGTTGACTACACTGGGCTACACTCGGTACATCTATCACACGAGATCAAGTAAACCAGAGAGATTGGCGGAGTGAGTGTGTCTCTCTTGTTCCCATGCAATGGATAATAGCGAGTGCAACCCGGTGTAGCGAAGTGAAATCGACATTGCCAATGTTTTTTTTTTCAGCGCTAAATGCGTGTAAGCATTAAATGTTTTTTTTTAGGAAATCACTCTTTTATAAGAGGGTCTGCTATTTTCGCCTTCTTGAAAGTGTCTCGTCGGTCGTTCGTCGGGAGTTGTACCCTACGAACTATTGAACCTTTATGGTTCTTCTTGAAACGGTTCCTTGGTTTTGGTATAATTTTATGGCCCATGGAGTTTAAATTTATTTGGCCCAAGTTAAGATTGGAATTCCTAGAAAAAACAAAAATTTTTAACTAAAATTAAATTATTCTCTACACTAACATAGTTTAAATCATTTTTGATAGCTGGAAATTTACAAACTAATAAAAAAAAGGATTTTTTTTGCAATTTGTTGAAAATGTGCGATAAACATTTTTTTTCTAATCACACATTTTTTCGTTCCAATGTGACAAAACTATTTCTAAAATGAATCACTACTCTGACATCTTTAGGTGTGGTATTGTACAAAAAAATAATTTAATAATCATTTCTTTAAATGCAAGTAAGAAATAAAATCATAATAAAAATGTTTGTATAACCCCACATGTTCTTCCTTTCAATGTAACAAAACTGTTTTTAAAGTGATTCATTAGTTAGACAATATTTAGTGAAGTATTTTACAAAAAAAATTATATCATACAAAAATACTTATCAAACGGCTAAATCGTGACGTCAAAATCAAGTCATTCATCCAACGATTCAGCCTGTCGAACGCCAGGAGATATCCCCTGGTCAAAAACAGAAAAACACCAATAAATAAAGAAAACCGGATGTTCACCTCATAAAACTGTCATAAATTTTGGCCCGGAGGCCCTACCACCACGGAACAACACTCAAACGGTACCGGGAGACTGCACGAACACAATGGATACACGAAACCAGGGAGAAAGAACATCGAAATAACAGAAATCGCGATTTTCCACGATAAACAGATCGTGGAGACGCGAGGTAAGCACGCGCCCGCCAACACATTAGCTAGCGACGCCACAGAGCGACAACCTCATGCGACTGTCCGCATGCCCATGCAGGCGCTCACACCGGCCCAGGAGTAACCAGCATCTAGACGGGAAATCCAGTCGAAACGAGTTCCGAGGGCCAGCCCCAGAGGGAAAAACGCATAGATGGAAAGTTCACGACATCGGTGACAAAGAAGATCGGGTCCACAGATCATTCCACATATAGGCAAATTTATTGTACTGGTAGATGGCGCCACCAAGTCCAATTTTCGCAGATTTATATGCCGATAATTGAATAAACTTTACTTTTACCTATTAAAAAAGTCTAAAATACGTTTCTTCACTGTTCGAGTCCGAATTCTAGACCTCTAGAAACATAAAATTAATATGAGTTGTTGGTCCCAAATTATTATAATTTGGGATTTTAATATAATCATTCTCAATGAAACATCCAATTCGGTCATGTCCTTATTAAGATTCAGGGAAATAAAAAAAGGTCATCTAATAACAGATAGTAATTTAATAACTACAGATAGATTTATTACATTGATAGATCTATACTTCAGCAATAAACCGAATATTATGATTCATATTTTCGAAAGCATATATAACGATCATAAACCATTATGGTTTCAAATTCAACGCTGAATATTTCTGATATAAATGTAATGATTCGATGTCAATAGCCCAATTTGTAAAATAAAATATTAATCATTCATACATTTCCAGTATAAACAACGTCTGACTCGTACATTTTTTTTGTTTATTACTTTCCAGATAGTTTCTACTCCTATATAATTAATTCCGTTACATCATCAAGAAATTTTATTTTTAAAAAATTGTATCCATTTTCATCATGTTAATACATATTCATTAATAAAAGTTTTTAGTATTTGAATTTCATGTACAAGCTGTAAAAGACAACAGAAATATAACATTCGAAACATAGACTCAGAACACGTAGTGGGATATACAATCCTGTGAGCGCCTTCTAAAGTGTCCCAATGGGACATTTTCTTGTTGAATTCTATCACATTGTTCTCAAGACAATGCACTTGAGGTTTTTTATCAACTGATTGTAGTTACCTGCAATACATAATCTATCGTATTTAAATCAAAAGAGTGAAAATGGTTGTAGAACTATAAGTGGCAGTTACGAGCTTAAGTTTGATTATGTACACGGCTGTAAACCTCACCAAATGGTGACGTTGCTACATTCCAGTCGCATGGAATATTAATTCTGGGAAGTGATGCATCATTACAAAATCTATAAATAATGTTTTAAAAGTACGCGAAATATTCATGGTTCTATCCTATGATCTTCGAACCATGTATCGATGCAGTTTTACTACTGGAATTATCAGAAATATCAAAAGCTATGATGTTGATATTACAAAAAAAGCGTCGGGTCTTTTGCTAATTACAATATAAAAATGCATAGTTTTAAACTTTTAGCATATATTTTATGTATCAGGAGTACTTTAGGAAAACAACCAACCAACCTCCTTAATTTGGTTTATTTCGGGATTAGCTGTCTCCTATTGTTATTGTGATTCCAAATATTTGTATCAGGCATATATCTATAATAATCAAGTGGCGGGTTTAGCACAATATTAAAATTAAATTATATCAAGTGGAGACACGAGTTGGGATTCTTTAATCGTTATTGTAGGAATGTTGCTTGGGCTGCGATGTTGATAGTAACTAGAGTTAAAATAGAAAAAGATAAAAAACAAATTACAAATTTGAAAAACTTCTGATTGCAAAAAATGTAATGAAAAGGATTTATATTTCTAAAAGTAAACATTTTTTTATATCCCAAAGGGATGAAATAATTTTCGATATACTTTTAATAAATTAATTATGTGAATAGTACATTTTTATTTTCCCATCACATATAATTTTTTTTTTTAGAAAATAGTGTCAGGACATGAATACGTTTTTTGATTTTCAAAAGATGATCACTATGTTTCAGATATGTCTCATTACTGCGTGAAAGTAAATGAATTATAAATGAAATAATTAGTTTTAACCAAAGTATATGGAAAATTATTTCATTCTGATTAGATTGTATTTTAAATGAAAATATTTTGAAGTCAAAAGTTCTTTTTATTATTATCATTTTGAGTTAATATTATGGATAAGTTTTTCTTACTGTTTTAATAAACACCAATGGTAATGACGACACAGTTATAATTTTCATTTAATAACCTTTAACACACCACTCAAAAGTATTTATTTTTACCGATACCGTCAGAAGTGTCACGCAACATGTCTTCGTATTTGTTCAAATTTTCTAACATTATATCCACATTCTTCTTTATTATTGTCGAGTACATATATAGTGCAATAACACATAAACCGCTATTGAAATCTCGTTTAGTATGAATTATACAAGAGGGAATAGCACTTGCGGTTACCATGCTTCGATACTGTTCTTTATTCCTGTATCTCCAAACATGTGATTCACATTCTCTATATTACAAAAATATTTTTTCACCGCCCCTGCCACCGCAGCTGCTGTGTAGGATAATAAAGAAGAACCTTTGGGGTCTGAGAAACGCCTAAGCCCTAATTTTGCAGGTCCTTTAGGTCCTTTAGGCTATCCTACACGATGGTGACGAGTTATTCTTATAATGTGTAATGTAGACGGGGAGAGGGGCGATGGTGTGCAAAACACACAGGGGGCTCAGACTTACATACAAATATATTATACATACTCAAATGGGGATAGCGATAAATAATATCAATGTACAAAATTCTGTTAAAACAACCGTCGACACACTATAACTTCCTATCATTTTATCCGGCTGGCAGACAAGAGTTGAAAAGAAGATGGCGGTGAGGATTGATGATAATATCAAGTAGGATATATGTCAACCTGATCCCAATCCCTCGTTCCTACGTGCGTATTTCTTATCTATTTTTCGAGTTCTCTAGATACTCAAGTACGTATTTCGCGTCTTTCAGCTATCGAAGGGATATTTCTAGAACGATTCAGCCAGCCAGCCAGCCAGACAAGCTGGGCGATCCAGTCAGCTAGACAACCCCACGCTATTATATAGCTATCTGCATACCGATCCGCTCGTATTTGAGTCACGACCCAGCCATGTTCGTAGAATTTATACCGACACCACGCCGCGCGGATCCTTTTCCGTGCACACACCGTTCTTACGTAAAGCCGGAACGCGAAACGCTTTCCCGGAATACCTACAACTACTGTACTGTAGAATAATGCATGCGCTTTAGCTACATATATAGATATGCCAAAGATATCCTCAACTTTTATTTTCCGCATCTGGCGTATGATACTCATTGCGCTACGCATGCCAACCACCGGATTATAGATATTTTTACTTTCTCGTCGCGCAAAGTATATAAAGAGAGAACGTACTATGAAAAAAAAATATATACTGATCGGTTATGATGTTAATACATGTTTTCAGTGACTTAGAATGCAAAAAGAATTCACTCATTTCTGTGGGTTTGTTTGTCTGGATGTGTTGTACGAAAAAACTAATAACTTATGTTTACATAGAGTGTAAATATTTACCATGTAAATAGTACCTTGTTTACACGCCTCGCCGGGAAGTCATCGTAGACCGCGAAACACATGAGAGCAAAGGAAACACTATATACAACTGTCACTCTCGCTTACATAGCTCGGAGTAAATAGCGCTGCGTGCAAACACCACGGTTGGGCGCGTAAGCATGGTAAGTCTTGAGCTTTTTTGGATGAGAAATTTACTAATAATCACAGCTCATGTTTTACTGAAAAAATTGTGTAGATAGAAGAGATTTGACGTTAAGTTACATTGACCGTATATCAAATCAAATTATCCAGCAGTGACTTAAGAATCTGCGCACCATAACTTTCAATAATTTTTATATGAAAAAACAATCCCGCTGCTCAGTGGCATAGCCAGAATTTATTGTCACGAGGAGCCCATCACCTAGAACGTGAGATAAAGAAGAATTGAATAGATCGTTCAATTCTTAATTAATCCGGAAAGTGATGCTGTGCATCGTTGAAGCAATCCCAGGACGATCATTAAGATTGAAATATTTGGTGCGAATATGCCAGATTCCATACGTGCGATGTTCTTTCAATCGGCTAAAGATGTCTTAACACAGAACCTCTGTTTTTATCCTATATTATATATATTAGGTGAGATTTTAGAAAGATAAAAGCGTTTTAAAAAAATGTATGAGCAGCACGGTTATATACAGTGGCTCCAAAAAGTATTTGTACACTTAGTTTTTAACAATAACTTGAAATGAACGAATTCAATATAGACGAAACTTGGGTTGATAAATACTTTACTATGTATAGAGATAATGTGCAAAAAAGAAATGTTTAATAATGCGGTATAGAAAAGTAATATGAAAAATACAAAAATTTATGAGCCAAAAAAGTATTTGTACACCTAGGCCTATATTGTTAAGCCATCGGAAGAACGTATTTAATGAACACAGAGATCGTAAGATGTAAACAAATGTTTGTTTACATTGTAGTTTTAGTCTCTGCTCCGATACGTATCCATTTGAACTTCATAGAGTAACAATGTCAGGAAAAAAAGCGAAATATCCATGTCCCTGCGAGATCAGGTTATTTTTCTTCGAAAACGTGGAGAAAGTTATCGGAAAATTGGTGAAAAACTTAAATTAAACTTTACGACAGTGCAATACATCGTAAAATACGAAAAACGAACCACGAACAGTTCGGCTGAAGATATTCACGGCTAGAGAGCGTCGGAGTATTATTAAAGAAGCAAAAAAAAACCATTTTCCAGCGCTGAAAGACTAGTAAATCATATCGCGTCAACATCTGGCAAATCGGTTCGTCCACAAACTGTTCGCAATGTTCTGCACTCAGCCGAAATTTATGGCAGAACAGCGAGGAAATAACATTATTCGAATGTTGCGAACAGAAAGAAGCGCTTGGGATTCGCTAAGCTTTATGTGAACAAGCCCTTAAACTTTTGGAAGCGCGTTATTTTTTCCGACGAGAGCAAATTCAATATATTTGGATCGGATGGAAAAAAAATTCGTTTGGCGAAAACCAAATGCCGAGCTACAGCCGCAAAATATTATACCAACAGTTAAGCACGGTGGAGGAAATGTCATGGTTTGGGCCTGTATGGCATACGATGGTGTAGGAAAGCTCATGTTTATTGAAGGCAATATGAATGCACTAAAATATATTGAAGTGTTACGTGATAATTTAAATGAAAGTGCAGTCAAGCTGGGCTTGGCTGGTCATTACTACTTTCAGCAAGACAACGATCCGAAACACACTGCCCGAGTAACAAAATAATGGCTGCTGTATAATGTTCCCAAACAATTAAGCACACCACCACAGTCTCCGAATATTAATCCAATCGGAAATCTATGGCAAATATTAGATGTAGAAATACGGAAAAGAAAAATATCTAATAAAAATGACTCGTAACGCGTGATAATGAAAGAATGGGGAAAAATAGCAAAGGACATAACGCAAAAACTGGTTGAATCCATGTCAAGAAAGCTGTAAGCCATTATCGATGCTAAGGACATGCACACAAAGTATTAATTATGATGCTAACATTAAATAATTTTAAGTTTTCTAACGTCATCGTAAGTGCACAAATACTTTTTTGGCTTCTCAATTTTGGTATTTTTCATACTACTTTTATATAACGCATTCTTAAAAATTTATTTTATGCAGATCATTTCTACACATAGTTAAATATTTATCAACCCAAGTTCCGTCTACATTGGATTCATTCGTTCCAAGTTATTGTTAAAAGACTAGATGTACAAATACTTTTTGGAGTCACTGTATATCGAAATGCAACATGATGGCCATCATTCCAACTATAATCGTTCATCCGTCTCTAGCTTCAGAGCGCTCAAGGTGGAGTGAGAGTCAATATTTGTAAATATGTTTTATTCAACATCATGTAAATTTTAATAATTTTGTTGTAAATTAGAGATCTTGTTGAGAACTAGAAATTAATAAAAATGCAACGTTATTTTCTAATCGGATTTGTTAACAAAATAAATACACGAGTACAAAAATGATTGAGTGATAAAATAAAGATAAATATGCATGATAAAGATAGTAACGTATGCCCTGAAAAGGTTTGAAAACAATTCAACAATCGCTTATTTTGGTTTAAGATAATTATGAATAATGAATAATTCTTTACGGAACATATTCATAATATGTCGATTGTTTTGATTCGTTATTTAGAAAACCAGTAAAAAATGTTGATAAACTCTTCCGCGAAGTAAGTGGAGGCTTTATTCATATTTAAAAAAGAATCTACTTATTCCCATGTTTCATTAGCATAAAAACTGGTAAATAATGCATCCAAAAATATAATAATTGTTATAATTGAGAACATTTTTATTTCTAAAGTATTGACGACAATAATGAATTGCTGTTATACAGTGTATTGTAAAGTAGTTGAAGCGGTTGCACTCAAGAAAATGACAGGAAATATGCAACTACGCTCGTAACACGACCTACGCCAACGACTGCTGGGTGGAACGGGTGCGCGTAGTATAGTCAAGGACAGTCGATTCCACGTGAAAGGAGGATAAATCTGGGGAAACGATAACGGCCGAATATAAGAAGGAGATTCGGTCCGAGCAAAACTTTGTCGCTCTGTCATCGTAACTAGTTACATCAATGTACGTATACGTAAATCACATGCCATAAAAAAAAAGTATCCTCGAAGGATAAAGTCATTTGTGATACAGAAACCTAATCTTCCAAATTCCCATCTGATTTTGTTTTGATTACGACAGAAGCACCCGATCCTACATAAGTACAGAGGATGTGCATAATACGAGGTATGCGGTTACAATAAGTTAGGAGCAAAACGAGATGCGCACAGATTAGTTGCTCAAAATGAAGTATTGTATTTCCTATTCGTCACAATGTCATGTACGAGAGAGTGGAGTTTAATCGTAAGCATTTGTACGATAACAGCATCTACCGGATGCTGTTATTTCTCAGGTCATCATCTGAAACTGGACATCGACTGACAAGTGTCTTAAATAGTTTAAAGAAATAGGGTCAGTTATAGGTTGTAGCCTTTGGATCGCTCAGAGTATGATCCATTCGAAAGGTCCCGTGGAAAAATATAGTTGGGGCTCTTACATATCCCTGTCTAGCTTTCTCCAAATCTAATTAGGAACCCAAAAAAAAACAAAATAATCATTGCCCTTCTAGGCTGGTCACATTTGATAATATCGAGTCACCAAATATGTTCTTGTTAGAGCCTAGAAAAAGTTTCTCATTAAAATGCTACTAAACAAAGCAAAAAATTTAATAAAAAAATTTTTATTTGCCCTTATTTCTCGCTTCATTGTTCCGACAAAAAGTTACGTGACATCTCATAATAATGATGAATGTACAACGCACATATATCGGATATTGTACTTTGCAACGATTACAATACTTAATAGGATGCTGAACATTTCCGGGAATAAAACAAATACCCTCATCTCTGCTTAATAACTTATTATTGTTATTATCATTATTATTCTATACGAGTGAAATGGAATGAGCTGATCAGTCAATCAGTTTTAATAATCTGTATTCATGTAGGAAGTGTGAGGACGAAAATAATTTTTTTTTACTAATCAAAATTGATATTTTTGAATAACGATTTCAGGTCACGTATCAGAAAGAGTTCTCCAATGCAATACCAAAAATAAATTTTATTAATGGAGTATTCGTGCCAAATATGGTCATGAACCACATTTTATTTCAAAAGTTATTGTGTTTTTGGACTGTGCAGGGAAACAGACAGACAAAAATGATGCTTTTTTCGTACCCAAGGACACTCAAAACATGTTTTTATACTATCAATTAAGAGTCAAATTTTTGTTGGATTGCAATACTTACTCTCATTATATACTTCGTATGTAATCGAGAAAGTAAACCTGTAATTGGAAAATTGTAGATATCTCTTTTGCCCTCGCAAAGAACACTTGCCTTGTCTTGCACACTTTGCCTGATGTGTCTCTTCCTAGCTTTCAGTACTTGAGGTTTCAGGCATCGCTATATCGATGCGACTCAATTCGGAAAAAATGTATAAAAATTATGGTACCCCGTTTAAACCCTGTCCCATTGTGTACCCCGTATTGTCCCCATATACTCTGGACAAACTGTACCTATATGTAATGCTAAACCATAAAGTATATACCGTACACATAAATTAAGTACTCGAAGTCCGCATGAATAATTCATGTATCAACCCAGAATTCCTTCATCGTGGGAGATGGCTTTTATGCAAACAGGTAAAAATATCGCGAAATCTAGTTGTCTCGGTGCGGAGTTCCTGTCACCAATATCCAATCTAAGTAAACAGTCTGTTAAATTCGCATTCGAGTAACTCTTGGCGCAGCCGGAGGAAAATAGAAGGTAAGAAAAAGCAACGCCTGGACCTCACATCTATATACTCGAAACACACACTACTCTCTTCGTTCCTCTTGATCACGTACTCCTCCTAGCTAAGAAACGAGCAAGTGCTCGATACAAGTATACATATACTGCTGGTTCTACTCGACCACTACACTATTGCACATCGTACTGCATCGTGTATGCGTGTATATGTGGTGTAGATAGCATGTGTTAGTCTTTTTGTCTGCTTGACTGTGCCCGCGATTAACTACAAGCGAAGGAGAAAAATGCTGAGTTGCAATATCGAAATAACTACTAAGTTAGTATCGACTCGGGCCTTGATCTACATTCACAGGCGAGGAAGCGAGCACAGACGTTTGCTCGTGGTGTTGCTCGACGAGCTAGAACCACGGTTAGAGCAGTTATCATTTCACTCTTCATTGTACAGTGGCTTACGTATATTAATTATAATTAGAAACTGAAACCTCGATAATAATTAATAAAAAAAATAGGAAAGTCTTTGAAAAGCCTTCCTAATTATGCTTGTACATATTATTGTTGACATTAATATGCTTCAAAATCTGTATGAAATACTATGTATTACAGTGAAATGATGCAGATTTAATGTTAAAAGTAGAATAAAGCTGTCAATCGATAGCTCACTACCATTGATTTGCACGCCAGTCAATCTATAAACTCTCGAGTGTAATTCCTCGTGCTGTGCGCATGCATGATAAGTTACGAGATCCCTGAACTGCAGATATTGATGTATATGAAGTATTTCTTAAATCCGGGCTGGTTGTTGGACGTGTGAAATTTACGATTGCATTTAATATCAAAGCGAGGTCAAAAAAAAATCTCTGTAAACTTTCATTGGAAACATTTTTTTGTTTGTTTTACTTTCCTTCTGCGACATAAAACGTTATCAAAGATCGCACAGTTGAAATCCGGAGATGATAATATGGAATATCCTAAATCATTACATTCGCGAATGTTAGTACTTAATTTTTTTTGTGTTTGAACGTATATATTCGCTCCAACTTCCTTATCTTGAAACTTCACGCGTTGCGTATGTCTCTCTTAGAATTTAGCAGGTAGCATAATTTCCCCATCGCAAATTTCTTCATTCCAATTGTTCGTTCAGATGAAAGCCGAGAATGGTGAATTGTAGAATTATGGCACGCAGTTCATCGTTCTCCTTTTTTATAGTTATAAGAGCACTCGCGCGTTATCTGCTAATTAACAAGCCACGGTGCCATTCCACACGAAAAAGTCTGGGAATGAGTTCCAAACCGTGTCCATCGTATCTCACATCTTGATAGTTTTGCTGACTGATTGCGTTTTATCATACGATATACTAAAACATTTTCAGATTTAAAACTGCACACTTGCTATGTTGTTTAGATTTTATTCCCAAAGTATTTTATGAAGACACAGGATGCCGTGTTATCGTAACACTAAAGTCACGTTGGCAGTACTTGATGCTATGCTATGGGTACTTTTGTGGAACAACAATATTGGTAAATGTTGTAATTTTATATTACGACATCGTGGTGTCATAGTTGCTATATATCGTAACACCGCGTGTCTGAATGATACGTTCCGTATTATCGCGATGATGTCATCTTTGCAGAATGTTTTTGTCGTTAATTGCGTAACTATAATGCTCTAATTGCAACACGGCTAATTACCGCGTGTCAGCACGATATACGTCCTGCCGCTACGATCCAGACAGAAATGTAACAGCCCGGGAATGGCACGATCTACTGTATCGACAAAGTACTTCCATGAATGAAGGCATCATGCCGGCGCAGTAATATAGTTCGTCGTGGAATGTAGAAACGGCATAGTGTCGGTGTGTCGTAGAGTTTAAAGATTCGCTATATCGGCATGGCGTCTACGATAAAAGTTAGTCGTAGCTATTACTTTAATTGCTTAATTACTTAATATTTTAGTTTTATTAATTTTTCAAGCTCCGTGTTAAGAGGAAACAATCTACCATCCGATCCCTGTTCGGGTATCCAATAGTTGCGACAGCACTACTAACGAAGGATGGTTGTGCACACACATATTTTCAGTGGTAAGCGATTACCACTGAAAATAGAGCGAGCTAGTGGTAACCCCGATGGGTTGGAACACGTTCGAAGGGTGCGTCAAAGATGTTCCATTGGTTCTAGAGTATAACATATAGTCATATTTGCAATAGCTTTGCAGTCTTATATTCACCGAAGTAACGAATCGCGTGCGAGAAACATAACAGTCACTTCAGTGCGTATATGACTGAGAAACTGTCACGTATTTGACGACACACTGGGACACTAGCCATTGAACTGAAGGTGTCCTAACCAATGGGGTTTATCACTGACTTGTCCTGCTTTTAGTATCAGCTGTTTATTTTTACGGTCATCCATAGGTGACAGTGATTCTATAAACCCATTGATTGTCTTCTCCTCTTAACTCGGAGTTGAAGCATTGAACATTTCACACTATTAAGATATTAATTAATTGAGGCAACGGCTACAGGATAATTAGACACTCAGGATTCCTAGTTGACAGTTAAAACAGAACGGCAACGATATTTAACACTCCACGGCATGTCGGTACCGTACGGTCACCGCGTCATGACTGTGTCAATAACACGGTTTGTTATCTCGCCAAATTGCGCCAATTTTTGACGGAAGGATGTGCAGCAATTTTTTTCTGCATTGTTCTACAAAAATGACACCACAGCGACAGAAGGATGTGACTCATTGTCAGATACACCACGATATGAAGAAATGATAGGCCTGTGATGTCATAGTGCAAACTTACAGCGCGTTGATGCTGTTGTTCCACTAGCGTACCATAGTATATAATTAAGTACCACTAACGAGACTCTAGACGTGGTGATAATAAGGCACACCGTGCCGATAACATGGTACGCTGTGCCGTCATTAGATAGCTTAATGCATGTTGCTGTGCACAACCCGTTTGTGCTGTCACCGTACTATCAAATATCTATCTGGGGAAATACTGTCGGCATCGATCTTCTAGCTCGCTCGCTCGGTGCTAGTTTCTCTCTTGCACAGTGACGAGCGCGTTTAGCGGAGAACCCGTTCCGTTTCTCCATGACGATTCTGGTAAGAATATTCTTAAGGTGATTTTAGAATTTCTATTTATATATATTATATAAGTCGTCTTAAAGAAAATATGGATAGAGATAATGTATCATTTCATCGTAAATCTCCTTTACGACAGGATCATACTAGATCGTCTTTTTGTTAAGAGAGTTTTTTAGTAATCCTGATGTCATGCGAATGGACCTTCAATGGTCAGCAGTTAATCTGCGAGGTGGATCCATCATTTTTAAATGTCTATAAATCCTCTCTCCAAATATGTTACAGATTATTGCATATTTTTTACTTCTGTAATTTGTAATACTTCTGGATGAATTATAGATTACATTAATAATTTGTAATCTGATTCGAGAAATTACAGATTTTATTTATAATTTCTTATCCGGCTAGATGGATTACGGATACAATTATAATTTTTAATCCGGCTGGATGGAATACTGTTTATATTTAAAGTTCTTCAATCAGTTGGATGAATTACCATTTGGATTTATAACTTTTAATTCGGCTAGGTGAGTTATAGATTCACCTAGCTGTTATTGCTATTCTGTTATTTCTAATCCGGTCGGATATATTACGGATTACACTTACCAGGTCTATAAATGTGAAACCGGAATTTTTGTATAGAAAATACACGTTTATTGTATGAAAATGATAAAAAATATTTTATTCGAAGTATTGCCCATCGTTAGCTATACATTTTTCCCACCTGTCTGACAATTTGTGGATGCCACGTCAAAAAAACTGTTGCTCTTTTGAGGCAAACCAGTCATCAAGCCATTTTCGTACATTTTCGTAAGAAGTAAAGCGCTGCTCAGCAAGTGCGTGTCCCATCGATGCAAATAAGTAGTAATCGGACGGAGCCAAGTCTGGTCAATAAGCCGCATGCGAAAGTATTTCCCAACTAAACGCCTCAATCGTTTCCTTGACCAGTTTTGCTGTGTGTGATGGTGCATTATCATGAAGCAAAATCACTTTGTGTTGCCTTTTTTGATATTCTGGTCGTTTTTCACGCAAAGCTTGATTCAAATCGATCATTTGTTGTCGGTAGCGTTCAGTATTAACGGTTTCGCCAGGTTTTAGCAGCTCATAATAGATCACGCCTTTCTGATCCCACCAAACACAGAGCATTATCTTCCGTCCATAGCGATTTGGCCTTGCAGTCGATGTCGATGGTTCGCCTGGAGTTACCCATGATCTTTTACGCTTAGGATTCTCAAAATATATCAACTTTTCATCGCCAGTCACAATTCGATGGAGAAATGACTCTGTTTTGTACCTGGTGAGCAGCATTTCACAAGTGGTTTTTCGGTTTTCCTGCTGTCTTTCATTCAGTTCATGTGAAACCCATTTTCCCATCTTCTGGATCTTTCCCATGGCTTTCAAACGTATGGAGACGGTTTCTTGTGTCACATTTAATTGATCCGCGAGTTGTTGTTGCGTTTGAGCGTCATCCTCATCCAACAATGCTTGCAATTCGCTGTCTTCAAACTTTTTCGGTGGTCTTCCACGTTCTTCGTTTCTCACGTCAAAATCGCCACTTTTGAATTTTTTAAACCACTCAAAGCACTGTGATTTATCGAGAGCATGCTCACCGTAAGCTTCGACAAGCATTCGATGCGATTCTGCAGCAGTTTTCTTCAAATGGTAACAGAAAATCAATGCTGTTCGCAAATCGTAGTTTCCAGGCACAAAATTCGACATGTTCAACGCTATTACAAACTATGCTGTTGTATGAAACTTGTATTGTTGTGAGTTGAAAATCTTTGTCAGAGATATCAACAAGGAAATGGCGCCACGACGCGGTTCGACGGTAACTACATTGACAGCTAGGGCCATCTACGGGCAAATTCCGGTTTCATATTTATAGACCTGGTATAGTGATAATCTGGCGGAACGGATTACGGATCGCATTCATAATTTGTTCAATTATGGAATGCGTTTATAAATTGATTCTGATTGAAGGAATTACGGATTAAACCTAAAATCAATTACCGGAAGAAATTAATTACAATAGTAATCTAATATTTAATAATCTAATAAAAATCTGATTAAATCGATTACGGATTAGACCTATAATTTATTATCCGAAGAAATCAATCACAAGAGTAATCCATCACTGTCCAACTCTAGAAATAATATATATACATATGATTACAGGTTATATCACAAGAAATTTATGAGAGAAAATATAATTTTTTCTTAGACGATTCCTACTTTTACCACAAATAAATATTTATAGTATGCACATACCATATACGTTGTTAACGAGCATTCGCGCAAATAGGGCACAAGCACCCATCAGACGCGTTTAGTACACAAAAGATATCGGTCGTGCATTATGGGAGATAACTTTTAAAAGAATCTCACGTCCTGACGACGAAGATGAATTACAAGCCGTGTGAGTGCAAGTCAACTAGAGAGAAGAATGGTCTATTACGAGAGTGATAGCGAGTGACGAGACTTCATCACGACGCCGACCATGTCAAGACTTGATGAAGAATTTCTATATTGAGGACGAACCAGCAATGCAACGGAAGAATCTCGTAATTGATTGCTTCATTTCTGCTATGGTCCTCTGAAATTGTATGCCTAAGAAGCGTTCAATCGCTAAAAAAAAACTCAGTAACGGGACTACAAGCTGTATATAGAATTTATCTTTCTATTATAATAAAAATATCTCACCGCCGCCATCTTGTAGGAGAATCGAGAGTTTGGGGAGGGGGGGGGGGAGATCACAAATGCGTCAAGAAGGATCAAAAAGGGGGTCAGAAGGGGCCAGGAGAAGCGCAAGTGGGTGAACCCTGGGTTCTGTTAGGGGAGTTCGTGGGCGAAGCACGCAGGGGGGCGAAGTCCTGCAATATATCAATTGATAATTGATGATATATTATATATATATCATGAATATTGTATACATAAATCTCAATACTGTAAAAGTATCTCTTCGCCACCCCCGCCGCTTACGTATAGAGAATCGAAAAGAATGAGTCAAGCTGACACTCATAGTCACTTAGAAATGCAATCCAAGTCCCTTTATAAGTTTCCCAGAACCTGATTATCTTATGTCCATGCTAGTTTCCCTCCTCCTCCCTAAACTTTGATTAATCTAATTCCTCCTTAGATCCCTCTTAGGCCCTGATTATTCTGATGTTCCCCTGGAGCCCCCGCGCTTTCATATGTTAGGACAGAGGATCAAATTATAGGACCGGGGGGAAGTGTTTATGATAGGGATAAGAGAGATTCGATGGTAGATTGCGAGGGCGCGTTGAGCCTGAATCGTACGAAACCTCATTATATCATTATGTTATTGATATACTTTACTACATCAATTAAACATTAAAAATCGTCGTGTCTGGAATCTTTATTTATTCTAAAAGAATTGGTGAAGCAATTAAATTCGACAAACATAAAGGAATTCGATCTGTTTGCCGAGACAATCGGTAATATAGGAATCCTGGTAATACCAGGCTCAGACCTTGAGCTGTATTTGCTAAATCTTCTACCTTGAGTGATCCCCTAAAGACGCTACTTTATAAAACAATTAACATTGTGGAGCAGTTAATTAATCCAACAACCGTTATTAATATTTACCATCTGTATGACCATATTATTGACCATAAATGCACAAGACTGTAACCACTTTGGTCATCTACACGTTCCGGGCCTTCAGCCCCTCCGGGATTAAAGCTCCACCCTGATAGCTCCCCCGCCTTTTCCAGAGTTTAACTACTCGGGAAATTTAGCTATTTCGTGATTGTCGCTACACCGGGACGTTCGTTGCTCCGGAGTTTTAGTCACTTCGGGACTTACGAACTTTACGAACTTCATAAAGTTCGTAAGTGTGAGAGTACTCTGCGTGAGGTCTCTGTGAGAGACCTCCCTCAATTGCTTCGTAAAGTCGTAAAACGTTCCTCCAACCCTCGGGACCATCTGGAAACTCTGAGTAATCCAGGAATTATGAAAATCCAAAATTCAAAACTCAAAGCTTAGTGAGGTCTCTGAGGTTGGATTAGGTCTCGATTTACATATGCGACGGGCGGTAGGGGCAAATAATTTTTATAGTATTGATAGATATAATGCGGAGGTGATGATAGATATTACTTTGTACAGAATGAGTTATAAGCGTTTCGATGTTTTTGTCTGTCGTTCAATATCGACACGAAGTAACACGTCGTCGGATAATCGATTCTCACTTTTCACGACACGCTTGATTGGATCGGTCGACCCTTCTTCGCACCCCCGTCAAGAAACGATAGGAACACGAGCCTGTCAAGATAAAACACCGTCGGAACGAACATATCGTCGTGAATGTCCGAGAGCGTCCGTGACTCCTCCGATATGGGTGTACGTGGCGAGTGACGTTTAACGCGACATTTTGTTCTTTTCTACATAACTGTTGATTCAGATGAATAGTTGTAAGCTTTTATAAATATTATACGAACTAAATTTACTTTTTTTTTTAACTTTCTGCATTAGATGCTTACTTTCAACGTAAAGTTAGAGGAGGCCGGGATACGTGCGATCACGGAAGCAGGTAAAATGAGAGATTCCAAGCAGCTCTTTAACACCCCGAAAGCTCAATTACTTTAACGAAATACAACTTAATTACTGCAGTTTCAGGCAGGATTAATTGAAATCGAACAATTGCAGTTACTTTTAAAATATGCTCAACAAAACACAAATTATATAATCAGAAAGCTTCCTTTCAGAAAGTGAAAGGACCGAAACCGGGAAATGCGCACCGGTGATCGCAAGTTTGGAAAAAATCCGTTCGAGTGGTGATATGTGTTCAACGCTTTTATTAAGTTAGTGCATACAACAAAATTCACGTTATTTACCGTTAATATAGTAAACCGTTATTTGTATATTCGTTAGTATCTGACGCAGAACCGACTACCGTATCTGGCGTAATAAATAAGATAAAAATACTTGTAAAACTCACGGCTGCAAAAAACTATAATAAAAAGGACTTTGATTTAAAAAAGTGTTCGTTTATAAAAACAAATCTAAAATTAAATAATTTCCGAAATCATTTTAACTGAATAAGTATTTAAATTGGAAAGATTCATTTACTATCGTCACTACAGTCGGAAGACGTCTCCGGAATAACGTAATAGTCTTTTACAATATAAGAGTTGCACTGGCGTGTCTTGATACGTGGATACTAATAGACTGAAAAATAAATGCTGCACAAGACGTTTGCAAACGTGGATAAAGACGTCTCTGACTTGTGAAATAGTTTTTTTTAATTCTTAACTGCCACGGAGTTATTAAAATACAATAGATGGTTCGGATAAATTGCACACAAGAAACAAGACAAGAATCATCCAAAATCATACAAATACAACATTAACTTTTATTATCATGCACACAGACATCGGTTAGACTGTTTTTCTTTGATTATATGAAGGTCTCTATATTATTCTTTGATTTAATTTGTTGTCTCTCATTCCTCGCACTGTCTAGGACTCACTTGCATTGTTATCTTACTTGCAATCATAATCATTTGTCATTTCTCATTCGAAATTTGATAATTCGATGGCATTTGCTTTGTTCGTCGATTCAAAATATAAAGAAAATGGATATCGCAGAAATATTTGACTTATGTGTAAATTTGCGCTCGTTGTTGACGGATCGGTGGCTCTTTCCTTTAAACTCTGGGGCTCGCTGGGTTCCAAACCGGATAGAATAGGTGAGACTTCGGAATATTGACTGGCCAGGTCATTCCCAAAATGATAGATTCGTTGTGTCTCGTCCGAATAATGTATATTTCCTTATTGACTGGATATGGAAGCGTCCTTCACACTCGACGTCCCCAGAGAGAAAGAGAAAGAGACTGTAATTATCCGAGTCTCCTCGGTTTCGCGATTCTTGGTCATGCGCAATTTAATATCTTACTCCAAACCACGTGTGAGCAGTCGGAGCTGGTGGGGGCATCGGTATCGATTTACATCAAGTAGAATATAGATCGATGATCGAACGTAAAATTATAAAATAATTCCTTACAGACTGTAATGAGGGCAATAAATAATTGATTCTAATTAAAATCATTATCAAGCTAATATAATTTCGTAAATAATGTCATTCTTATGAGATTTATTTTTATAAATGATATGAAGCTGCGAGTTCATACAAAAAATGATTAATACATTTTTTAGTAATTCATCGAAAGAAATTAAGAAAAATACTACATATTAACGGTAAATAAAATCAATTTTTACATTTATGATTATTTTATTTATTGCGCATGGAAAATTAAATTAAAAGCACTTTCGTTAAACGAACGATTTATTTCAGCAATTTATTTCTCATAACTCATTCGATGTTCTTTACCAATGAAGAACGATTTGCGTCAACTCGATGAAAAATATATGAAACGATTTTTAATTTGTTAATAATTATGAAATATACATTTGACATAACTGTTGTTTCGGCGAAACAAAAAAATATTTATTAGTAATCAACAAATTTTTTATTCAAGTTAATACAGATTTGTTAATTATTTGTTAGTTATAAAATCACCTTTCGAGGACCGCATGCTCGTCTCACCACCTATCGGTCAATAGTTAGCACATTTGTTAACAGTTACCAAAACTATATTTGAAATAAGTAACGCCCAGTTGGCATCACTATATGTTTATTGTCAATCATTGTTCTTCAGCGGATAAGTAAGGTCTTGCGCGATATCTAAGCCATCATGTCACACTTGTAGCTTTGCAACGCGAATGAGTGGACAGTAGGCTAGTGTTGCATAAAAAGTGAGAATTTATCAGAATTATCGATGGATTACTTTCTGTTGTGCATGTAGAGTCGAGACAATCCGTTGAACGTAAGTATGGACAATATTATTTAATATAAGTGTTCGCAATAGCTCTGTTCAACCTCTGTTCAACGAAATCGATCTGACGCGACATATACTGTTCCCTCAATCTATTAATTATTCTCTACAAATTATTGCAATAGTGACCATTAGTAATAATTTTTTTAAATAATACCAAAGCTACGTTGATTGAACTTGATGTTTATCGGACCCTGATGAAAGAACATTTCGTTCAAATACACATTTATGAACTGTTTATAAATAATTATTTGTGCCAATTTCAATTCAAAGATTCAAATAAACGATTTCTTTACTCCAATAGAATATTTATTTCGCCATATCCAACTATACCATTTGTTAACAGTTAACAAATCCTGGTGCCTACAAATAAATCCTTTTCTTCGTGCGGAAAATTCTATCAATATGATTATAATATGCGGAGCGGTGGAGTTGAAACTTACGTTTTAATTTTATTGTTATTACTTTTTTTTACCACTATAGTTATGGGACGGTTGCATTTCAACCCAATTTAATACTCGCACCAAGTAACGATCACTCATAAATTCCAAATGATTTAAAACATAAACTTATTTACTTAATATCTCCAGAAAATAAGCAATCCGGGTAAAGTTGATGTGCGAAGTACATCGCGGACGATGACGTTAGTTAGTTATGGTAGCCACGCTTCATAGCCCTTCGATATACGGGAAGGGCTGCTTTGTAACTTACTACGAAATACGTTATGCAAATATACGTCTGCTGTTAATTATTTATAAAAATAAGAGACAGATTGTTGGCAATAAAATTGATGTGCGAAATTGTGATAAGTATTTTTTTTTGCCGCTTTCGAGAATATATCGGACAAAAAAATCGCTTCAATCATCTGATCAATACGAAATGCATGACCCTCTCTGTTTGCTCGGTGGGCAGTCAGGAGTTAAAAATCAAGTATCCTACATCTGAAGTGCGGACATACTCTTCGATTATTAACTTTTAGCACGGTCGATCGAGCAGGCAATATTCTCTTCATTGGTACTAGCAGGTTCAACTATTATCTCCGATATCACCGCATCTTTTCGGCTCTAACGGGTGTACAAGTTTACTAAGTTTCCTTGTCTTCATTGATGCGTTAAATGACCTTGATTATGAACCATAGTAAAAAATTTCACGTTCGATATGCTGTCTATTCAACTGATCGTTATCTATGATTGCATTATAGTGGGTTTCGTTTATACAGCAATGTTAGGCAGATGGTAAATTCTAGGCAAACAACAAAGTTAAAATCAAATTCAATAAATACTTGTGTTGACTTCTTATAGTCTTATTATTACGTCTTATTCGTATTATCTATGCGATAGGAAAAAACTATTGACATATGCTGTTACAGATGTACAAAGCAGGCGAATATGCGATTATTCAACTTTTTTTCTCTCCGACAAACTCATCGGTTTGCGGCGTAATAAAAATGTTATCGAACTCTATTTGACCAGGCCAACCATCCGTTCGATAGGTCTTGAGTGGATTGCCTGAAAAGAAATCGAGTGTATTACGCAACTCAGACCCTCTTCCTTTCACTGTTTTTTTACGCAACGGTTGTTCGAACCAACGGGTACATCGATAGAATTGTACTGCAGCACGATCTGCAGATCATCATAATTACCGAAGGACCACTCGTTACTCTGGCTTTAAGAACCTTAGCCAGCCCTCCACTTTACTCTTCATTATTCACCCAACCAAGCATTGTAACAAATTAAACAGAAAGGAGAATCTATTTATCGAGAACGGAACGTAATTTTCACTACTATTGCTGCATGTAATAACCTTATTCGGTTTAACAAGCTGTAGTTTTATCGAACGAACAAAACCTATTATTAAAATGTACGTCTTTTATAAAACCAACAAAGAACATTTTTTATATTCGCTAAGCTTAAAATTTGAAAATTTCACCAACTGGTCTCGAAGATATTAATAAAGAAAATGTAATTATTCAATATCATTGGGAAATTGAAAATCGTTTATCGTCCTGATCCCTTCTTTAGTAAATTATTCTATCCTAAGTTTCCTTAGGATAATACTTTATACTTGTTTTGATCCCTTTTCAATTTGCAAGCCATCTAAAATAGTTTTATAGGTTTTTAAAAGCTGATAAAATGTTTTATGCCGAACCTTGTGATCAAGAAGAAGAAATACTCATTCGAAATTTGAATGAGAAGAGAATGAGAGATTTAGAGCTCATAGAATTTCTCAAAGGATTGAAGAGTGATTGAAACGACTGGTGGAACAGATGATATAACTTCATTCGTTTGAACAAAGGTTCCTTTGACGAGACGAAGAAATTGTATCACCATTCATTATTCATCAATTTGATAAAATATACCGAAAGGACGGTGAACTAACTTGGTAAATTGGTGCACATTATTACTGACATTGATGAACTTCCATTGGAGAAGGAATCTTTTAGAAATACTAGAACAGAAAGATATCTGTAATATTTTCATGCATCGAAAAATAGTAGAGAAGCGAAAGAATTACATTTTTTATCGGCAAATCCATCGAAAAAGTTATTCTTATAACAGAAAACTAATGGAAATTTGTTGATTCTTTGTCCAAGAAAACTGGTTGAACTTTTGTGAGCTGAGAGCCCGCTTCATTCAGGTTCACCACGTTTTTTTTTTTTTTTTGTTAATCCAACTTGCCGAATGTTATCGATTGTCTTGATGAACTTCACTTTCGTTGTACTGCAAAAGACCATGAGAGTAAAACCGCAAAATAGATTGCAGTTAAGAAGAAAAACATCCATTTACCGAAATGGTAAAGACGTCGCACTGCAAAGCAAATATCTTGTCAAGAAAACAAGCCGAGAAATACGATCGCAAACAAGGGCAGGGTTAGCAGGCTGATATTGTCGGGCGGGGTGTGGAAAAGAGCAGTCATTTCGGCGATGAGATCAGCCTGTCGAACCCGGCACCGTTTCTATTGGACCAAATTGCTTGTAACCTGATACGTGCATGCACTCTTTCTTCAATGCGCCGTTTATTCGATCAATGATCGCATAGAAACAAATGTTTTCTGTAGAAGTGTTACTTTTCTGACAATAAAACCTTCAGTCGCATAAATAACATCAAAGGTTACGGAAATGAAATTTGAAGGCTAGGAATTCCTTTCCACGGAGCGAATCACAAAACTTCACATTCGATGACCCGACACTTGTCCTCATTCCAAATGGGTAAGCAATATAGTTTGAAACTCCTGTCGGTTTCTTCTTTTACGGTTAGCATACCCAGGACGAAGGTCGACAGACTGAAGATTGGCTGTCAATTCTACACCGAAATAGAAGAAGACTCATCTTTTTTTTTGTCTTCAAATCCACATCGTCAAGATACATCGACGAAAAAATGTTGGCAAATCATTTTAAATAACAACTACTCACATTATTTATAAAATTTATACTAGATTTCTCCAGTGTTTAACGTTAAATCAACATTGTCAAGGTACATCGATGAAAAGTTTCGAAATATAATTTTTAATATGAACTATTCACATTATTAACGAATTATCTGCCAAATTGCTGCAGTGCGTATGCTATTATACCTTTAATTAAGGGACATTAATGGCAGTTGTAGTTCTGTATCCCCTAAAAACCCGACGTGTCAAAAACTTGAAACAAACATATTTACGTGAGTGGCCCCTATGATTACGAAAAATTGTATATGAAACTAGTAACATCCGAATCATGTATTGCCAAGTAATGTTTTTTATTAATTACACCTCAAGGATCTTTATGTATACAAGTCATTTCATCAATTATCGTCAAGGAATCAGGCGCCTGATTTTTAATCTGCCTGCAGTTATTAAATCATGTTCTGTGTCATTAAGAGTGACGATCTGCCAAATAATTGTAACACTTTTTTGATTTTCATTAGATCATACTTTGTTCCAAATATTTTTACAACTACAAGTGACTTTAGAATTAAAAAAAAAAATCTTTCCTCATGCATAGAAGCCTAGATTTTCTCATAAAAAAATTCGTTTTTGCGTTTTAATATTTTCGATCCCGGAAAAATCAATTTATTTAAAGAAAAATAAGTGTTTGTTATGTTCTTAGGTATTTAAACTGACGTTGATTTATTTTTTCTCAAAAAGTTTGTATATTAACTTTAAAAAAAACTTACAAATTTGAAGTTGGCACATTGTTTCCTTGTGATTCTCGCCCAGAGATTTCTTATACGCGTAATGGTTTTCTTAATTCCGGTTTCCTAATAGAGGAAGCTTTGTTACGAATGTGCGTTTCACGGATTTCGGTACAGAATACAACCATTTTGTTACAAACTTTTTAAAAATTTTAAGTTAAAGTTTTGACTCGATAGATGGAAGTATTTAAAAGTTGCAGGGAACACTTTTTTTTAATTTGCAAATTTAGTAAAATTCCAAGATTCATAAAATAAAAATCGATCGATAAGTTGTCATTTAATTGAAGATCACGTAATATCGTTCCACAACCGATTTATATACCAAGTTTCGGATTGATAAGTGAAAATTTACAAAGTTAGAGCAAAAATTGTATTTTTTTGAAAAATTATTTTTAAAAACTCATAATTCCATAAAATTTCCAAACTCAATACCAAAGATTCTAGTCCCTTAGCTCATTGTTGTAGAAAGTTATAATCCGGTAGGTCAAAATTTACAAAAGTTACAAAAATAACAAACTTTTTTCGAATAACTGCCATAAAAAGAGACACCCGGTAGCAATATTAGTAGAAATTGCAGCAAACTTCCGGAGGTTGTAACCCAACCCGTGTGCAAAGTTTTAGGATTATCGTTTAACCTTTTTTTGAGATATTGCCATGTCAATTTTCCAAGGTCATCACCCAAGCACACAGACGCACACAGATACGCACTTTGACTTTGCACATCAAATACTCAGTCATTAAAATCTTGGGAAAAAAAAAGTTATTACGAATACAAAGCTGTCCCTAGGATAAAGCAATAAACTTGAATTTGCAGACTGGGATTAATCAACCCAAACAAAAATGTACAATTTTACACTCCGTTGATCCGAACCGCGTCGAATGTCCCCGGGTGTCAACTGATACACCCCGTAACGCAGACTGAATAAGCTGTGAAATATAATTATGAACAATTGTCTTACAGTCTTCCATTATTAGCAATTACCTATTGGTTGAAAGTGTACATTTAATATATCTTGTCGTACTTGTCGGTGAGCTCTGCATTTTTCTTGTTTGTATTCTCGATCAATGTGTGATAACGCATTCAGTATCTTAAGGGCGATAATGCAAAAATGTCGAAAAGTCAGTTTAGTAGAGTGTGATATTCGAAAATAAAGTATTCGCTAAAAAGCGATATCCACTAAATGATTTATCTCTGAAATGTCAGATTCACGAAATGCAATATGTTCGAATTGTCACACACGTAACGCGGTACCCTCAAAATCCCGAATTCATGAAATTCCATTCAGTTTCTTCAGTTTCGACTTCAGTTAAGGTAGTGAATGAATAATTGTCACTCAAATATTTAATAAACTGAAATGATTTCGATAATTATTTGATATTTTTCAGATAAATTTTTATAAATGAAAACTTTTTTGGTTCTCATCCTTCTTGTAAAAGTTTATTACAATCGCGAGTTCTTAAAAAAATTTTATTTTATTTTTCATTGAACGAACTAATGAGACGTGAATGTGCGGCTTTGAACTATCCCGACGATTGTCTCACCATCGACGACCATTAACTCAATTAGCAGCCCATCAATTCGTTTCGCAGTCGTCGACTTCTTCCTTCTTTATTCTCGATAAGTGAAAGACAGTCGAGCCCGTTTGCTACTACTACCATTACTACCACCGATAATGAGTAGGTTCGCCTTTATCGCATCTAAAATTTAAATCCGCTAAATTAGATTTTTCAGACAGAAATTTTGCTGACAAATGTTTGAAAAATCAAAAGCTGTACAACTCGTCAGGAGAAAAGTTCGTTTGACGGTAATACGTGTTATGCTTTTTATTTTGATTTGATTTGGAATATCATAATTAGACTTTTACGATTTTCAACTTCAAATTGATTGTACGACATGGCAACTCTTCGATTTTAATGCTATGATTTCGATGTCTTCGTTATCGCACCAATATCTGTAAGGACTAAAAATTATTTTAACTAATTAAATACTTCATTTTTTTCAATCATTATACACTCAGATGCAAAAAAAGCGGTACACTAAAAATTTGGGAAAAAATTACCAAATTTCAAATGATCATAACTTGGTAAATACTTAAGGTAAAAATATGCGCAAAAATGCAAAATAAAGCTTGAAACGTCCTCTTTAAGAATATTTGAATGGTAATTACGCTCGGCCATTTTTTGCAAAATGTCGGATGATAAAGTGAGAGGATGCAAAATTGATAATCAGAGGTCCGTGTTTGCAATGGTGCATGGTGTGAATCAGGTATTGCAGCCTAATGGGACCACATTAAAGTATAGAGTGTTATTTTTAAAATGCTTCGTTATAGAGCTCGATGCGATCATTTTTCACTGAGTTATTCTAAATTTTGCTAAAAATGTGGTTTTCTTGTTAAATTTGCATAACTCAGTGAATAATGATCGCATCAAGCTCTATAACGAAGCATTTTAAAGAAAACATTCTTTACTTTTAGGTGCTTTTCGTCCCATTTAGCTGCGACACTTACTTTGCTCCATGCGCCGTCGCAAGCTCGAACCTTTTTAGATCTCTCGAAAAGTACGGTTTCAAAGCTTTCAAACCGTTTTTGAAATTTGCTG
This sequence comes from Cylloceria caligata, assembly GCA_963942595.1. NCBI lineage: Eukaryota > Metazoa > Arthropoda > Insecta > Hymenoptera > Ichneumonidae > Cylloceria > Cylloceria caligata. Next base: position 20,818,784 of record OZ012703.1, read on the forward strand.
CTATCATATTTAGATGTCGAGATATTCAATTTCGAATTTGCAACAAATGTCGAAATTCCCTGGCGCTCCTAGTCCACGGAGCCACCGCGACTGCGACGCGGCGATCTGGGTTGTCGCGCGCGCGACCCTCTCCGCTCCTCGCACGCGAGTTCGAGCTGCCCAGGTCCACATAAGAGTGCCCGCGGAGACGATCAGAGATTGCCTTCGTACAGCTGTTGGCCTTCGTACGGTCCACCGCCGATAGTGGCACTATCTCTTGTACGCTGCACTTCGCAACTTCGTCAGTACGCCGGGCTTACGTTCTGGCTTGACTGAGATTCTGTCGGTGCGCCGGGCTTTAACGCCTGGCTTGACTGGATTTTTCTTAAATGTATGTGCCAAGACAATAAACAAAGACAATTTTCTTTTTCCGAACGTGTTCACTCCGATAAGCGCTGCCTCGTGCGACTTTTCTTTTTCCGTGATATTTTCCTTTCGAGGCGCGTTGCTTCGTGCAACTTCATCAATTTAAACCATAATTAATTGTTTCGCATCGAAATTATTGCGTCGATTATGGCGACGATAAATCCTGAAAAGGCTGCTCAAGTTATTGCTCTAATTGAAGATGGCAGAAGTCGAAGGTACGTTGCTCAGGCACTTGATCTGTCAGTGTCAACTGTGCAACGTGATTATGCCAGGTACTTACAAACCAATTCTTTCCAGAGAAGGCCTAGTTCGGGACGTCCTCGATGTACCAATGCCAATGATGGCCGATTTATTGTTTCAAATTCGTTAAGAGACAGACATCGAACATCTGTTCAAATTAGAAACAATTTAAGGGATGTCCGCAACATTAATGTATCCGTCTACACCGTTGGGAGAAGATTAACTGAACAAAATCTGCTTTCGCGCAGGCCAGCAGCTGTATTTTGCTTACATGTCGCCATCGCGTAGCTCGACTCAATTTTGCAGTTGAGAATAGAGACTGGACTTACGTAGACTGGATCAAAGTACTCTTTAGCGATGAATCTTGTTTTTGTCTCTATTTTCCAGATGGACGAGAACGAATTTCTCGTCGTGGTGGAGAACGATTTGCAGACTGTACTGTAAGTGAGAGGCATAGCTACAATGGAGGCTCTGTAATGATTTGGGCAGGAATTTCAGCTAATGCTCATACAGATCTGCACTTTTTTGACAAGAATATGAACGCAGATGTATGCGTGGAAGACATACTCATTCCGTATGTTGTTCCGTACGCACCCTTCATCGGAGAGAACTTCTTGTTTATGCGAGACAATGCTCGACCATAGACTGCGAGAAGAGTGTTTGATTTCTTCGATGAAGTTGGCATAAATCGACTCGATTGGCCAGCAAATAGTCCAGATTTAAATCCAATCGAACACTTATGGAACAACCTCGGCAGGAAAGTACGGAATCACGTACATGCTCCGCAGTCACTGCGAGAACTTCGAATAACTCTCGAAAACGAATGGAATACAATTACGCAACATGTGTAAATGTTGTCATCCGGAGAGCCACCAAGCCACAGCGAAGCCACCCCAGGGAGCTTGCAGCCAGGGTTTGGTGGACCACGACTGAGCAGGGTGATCTCCTCCAGGGCAATCGATCCATCCCGGCATGGTGAAGTAAAAAGTATGTTGGTGCCAATACTTCCACACAGCCCACCTGTAACCAACCAGCTGTATGACAACAAACAAACAAAGACCTTCACTACAAATAACAAGCACTATGCTCATTTAGCGAGGGTTGCTGCAACACTCTTGGCTTTTTCAGCGATAATATTCGTTTTTTGGACGCTGCACCCACCTGTAGAACATATTGTTTCGTCGCACGCACGGGCTATCACAATACTGTGGGCCGCCAACTTGTCCAACTGGCACGCCACCACGCTTAAGTCAAAAATAGCAATCACATCTCGGCTAGCTGAGTCGACGCCTACCCCGCCACATACCGCACTCCCGCCACCGACTTGACCCACGACTGCAGCGCTCGTGCGAAGGGGTGACTAGACCGCTAAACGAAAGCTAACTACGGAAGGAAACCAAGCGATTGAACGCGACGCCGGAACCCCGACTCATCACTTCGAGTCAACGAGCGAGCAAGGCAAGATGGCAATTGATAACGTACAGACGCTCGAATCCGATATCAGAGAAAAACGAGGAGGATCTTTAGGAATTAATAGAGAGAGCTTGAGTATTGATTGTGACATATTGCATGAATACAGTGTGTATTGTTCCCTTTAAATTCTCTACTCTAGCCCATACCCTATAGTCGAATCAGTAGTTCGTACGTTCTTGAACTGAACCGCATGTAGAACTCCCGAATAGCCGCCATTACCGACGCTTCGTGTTCGGTATATTCGAAATAACGTAAGTGGCGTGTAATCATTTGTAGGAAAATATCAGGGGTACAAATTGAAAATGCGGGTTTGATAACAGATGGCGTTACTAACGCTATACGCATCAGGCAGTACTGTGACTATGTTCATGTCAAAGCTACGTCTTATAGCTTTAATTTTCAGTATGTGTCAATTTGTCGCAGTGTCAAATTCATAGTTTTTTTGAGCTCTCAATATGTCGAGTTTCGTGCCAACAAAACAGCATTTGCGGGAAGTTTTAATTTACTTCTTTAATTTGAAGAAAAGTGCTGCTGAAGCACATCGATTGGTCTCCGAGGCTTATCCGAGTCATGTTCCATCGGTTTCAACGTGCGAGAGATGGTTTGTGCGGTTTAGAAGTGGTGATTTTGACGTTGAGGACAAAGAGCGGCCGGGCCAAGTGAAAAAGTTTGAGAATGCTGAATTGGAGGCAATACTCAATGAAGACTCGTGTCAAACTCAACAAGAGCTCGCAGATTCATTGGGAGTGACACAACAAGCCATTTCCCATCGTATAAAAGCCCTCGGAATGATCCAAAAGCAAGGACATTGGGTGCCGTATGAGCTGAAGCCGAGAGACGTCGAGCGCCGTTTTTTTGCATGCGAACTGCTGCTCGAACGGCAAAAACGGAAGGGTTTTTTGCATCGCATTGTCACTGGTGATGAAAAGTAGATCCATTACGATAACCTGAAGTGCAAAAAATCATATGGTTACCCCGGCCATGCATCATCATCGACGGCCAAACCAAATATTCACGGCGCCAAGCTCATGCTCTGTATTTGGTGGGACCAGCTGGGTGTGGTGTATTATGAGCTATTGAAATCGAACGAAACCATCACAGGAGCACTATACCGAACTCAATTGATGCGTTTGAGCCGCGCACTCAAAGAAAAACGGCCACAATACGAGCAAAGACACGACAAAGTAATTTTGCAACATGACAACGCTCGGCCACATGTTGCAGCGCCGGTCAAAACATACCTACAAACGCTGAAATGGGAAGTCTTACCCCACCCGCCGTATAGCCCAGATATTGCTCCTTCCGATTACCACCTTTTCCGATCGATGACACATGGCCTAGCTGACCAGCGCTTCCATTCTTACGAAGAAGCCCAAAAATGGGTCGATGACTGGATAGCAGCCAAGCCGGCCGAATTTTTTCACGACGGTATCCGTAAATTGCCAGAAAGATGGGAAAAAGTTGTGGCTAGCGATGGACAATACTTTGAATAATTCATTTGTTACCATTTTTTCAGAATAAACGTTCAAAAATAGAAAAAAATCCCGCATTTTCAATTTGTACTCCTGATACAAAATAACCTATGCGAGAAATACGTATCGAGATTTATAGTAGACTAATTTGACATACAATCCCACTCTCACAATTCTCGCCAATTCAAATATACTACGCTGTTATCAAATCGCGTGTTCTATATTGCCATACAATTATAACATATAATAAATATACAGACGTTTGAAAATCATTACTTATCTACCCAAACTGTTATTAGATATATTTTCTTCGAGCTAAGAGTTCATGGAATGGAGTTCAATGAATTTCATAATTATATTTTTATATTTCTAACAGGCAGATCTAGGTGTAATTCACGTCCAAAAGTTTTCTCTCACTTTGGTGTATTATTAAAATTTTTCGAGGAAAATATAATATTTTTCATTGAAATTACGTCTAGATCAATTAATTAATTCATTTTCTGCAGTATTAAATTGTTCAAATCCTATCAACATATAATTATGAAGGTCAAAAGTGGTAAAATTTATTCGACTATACTTTTTGGAGTGACGATACGTCCCATACATCCTTAACGGGGCTACGCCGTCGCCTAGCTGTCGTCCGAATCTTCAAACCTATTTTTTTTGTTCTCTTATTCTCGTAGAACTAATAGAGTTTATCCTTCACCATATATTTTTCTTTTAGATTGCGTTATTATTCGAGTGACATTGAACATTATGTTTTTGCCTTGTTAGTCTCCATTACAATTTACGCTTACGCCCAAGATTATATTTTCGCTCTGTTGCGTCGTATTAATATTTACGCTCACGCCCAAGATTATATTTTCGCCCTGTTGCGTCGTATTAGTATTTACGCTTACCTCCTACTTTATATTTTCTTCCTATTATTTTACATTTTCTATTTGAACGTTTTTGACATCGTTGGTTGAACTGTATTTCTGCGTTCCGTTTGAACTCTATTTTTGCGTTTTGATGTGAGCCATATTTATACGTTATTATTCAAGCTCTATTTGGCGCTTGTTATTTGCGAGTTATTTGGCGTTTCATTTGAGTTTTATTTTCCGTTGCCCATTCGATTGAATTAAGCGAATTTTTGGTTTAATTTTGTTTGCATTGATCATACTAAAATAATTATTTTTCTGAACTTACATGTTGACAATTAATTTGTTTTATTGACTCCTGTGTCACTAACTGCGAGAATCGGTCACAGCAAGTACGAGAACATCAGAGATAATGTACGTTGAAACACTGAGTTAGTAGGTAACTCGACGCTCTCAACTGTATACCGCCAGGAGTTTAGCTTTGCCTTCATTTGCACTCGTCATGACCTGACTCACTCGCGAACGTTATATAATCATTAATTTTCTAACCGAGCTGGTGTAATTTCAATGAACATATAACATTGCTCAAAGGAAAGAGCGCGTTCTTTCATCGTTAAGGGTTTCTTCTCATTTTCACGGTGTACGAAACAACGTTTTTACTTGAATCAACTCACTTCCACTTTTAACTTTACAGATTCATTACCGGATGTAACTAAAGCACTACGACATAAACGAATCGAGTATGTTGCTCCCATATAATTTTTAGCTGAAACGACTTTGACAAAGGTGAAAAATAATGAAGACGCAACGTACAAAGTTCTACTTTGTATCCTTGTTTCATATTTTTCGAGTAAAAAATGGAATTTCCCTAGCCAGTAAGGTTATGACCATAAGGTAATTCGAAAGCAAGTGAAAATTTACAAAAAATGTATTTCGTAACATTAATTTTTGGGATGTTAAAAGTGGGCTCGAATTAATGCATTTTTCCTTCGGTAGCCGCGACGCCTCGCTCAACGCATAACTTCAGACCATCGGGCTATCCCATTAGTTGCGATTTACGAACAATTTTTCTTCAGTTTCATTTTTGTTCTATATAAAATGACACGGGAGTGAAATTGCCGAGTTCTTGAAGTCATTATTATTCTCTGCTGCTTCCGTTTCATCGCTTGGCCGAGAAATTTCTTACCTAGGGTACCAAGCAACAGAGGCCTGAACGAGAGCCGCATCTACAAACTATCTACAAATCGTTTAACCTTTTGAGTGTTACTGACTTATATATCGACGAATATAACCGTCAATATCGACACATCGATACTAAAGAGGTTAAAGCAACATCAAGTGGGCGCTATCTAGGTGCACCGTGCGACATTTATGGTGATGTTTGATTATTCTGTAAAAAATCCGGATAACTTCCTAGAGCATTGCTGAATTTATTATGAGAAACTGTTATCTCGCCAGTATCAGCGTCAACGCGTCCGAGATATAACGTGACAGCGTAATTTTCACGCTAGGCGGTAACAGTGTCCGAAAATCAATTGGAGTGAAGCCATCCCGGCGAAGTTTGTAGACAGCGCGAAAGTGATCATTAGTTCTTCGTTGTTTGCTCGGGAGAGGTGGTTGCTTGTGCGAAAGTGGACGAGCGCAGCAGCATACCCGGATGAGGAGAACGGTCGAAACGTCGCCAAGGATAGACAACGGTGACCACTCCAATCTCCGTAGTCTATCGGTATAATTATTTCTGGCATTTTCGTAACTGATATTCGTTAAAAGCTTAGTTTCGCGGTCATGTCGGCAGTCCCGTGCGAGGTTTCAGAAAGACAACCTTGGATAGAGAAATATACTCTCGAGGAAGGTGTTTATGAAACGCGTGTGTATCGAAGAGTCAATTCGTATTAGTTTTTCATATACCAGTACAAGTGACCAAATCCCGTAATCCATACGAGAGTGCGTGTGCATGCGTTTATGGCGGCGATCCCTCGTATCGTGGAACGGATTACTTGCGCCGGGTATTCTCACGCGCTCGAGACCGTGTGTCGAAGTTTCCTCTAATTTAAGTAGTTCGTGCGAAGCGATCTGCCGTGAATAATAAAATAACATCTTTCGAGTGATACATTGCGATGCTCGCGATTTTCTTCGCGCAATTATATATTTTTCGTGGTAACAAAGGACATGGAATATTTTGTCGGACTTAGTGAATACTTCGTGCATTATTTTTTTTCGTCGTGGTAATAAAAGACACGTAATTAATTTATCGGATTTAGAATTTTTTACAACGAGGTAACTGATAATACGAAACATTTTGTGTAATGGTATTTTTATTTCCGTAGTAACGATGGACACGGAATTGTTCATGTAATTATTTTCACTTTTTTGCGCTGTGGTAACAGAGGAACAGAAGATTCTGCGTGATCATATATTGGATTGTGAAAATTATTCGAGAGTCAAATCTCGCGTAATAAGAATAAGATGGTAGCATCGCGTATTTGTGTCATTATATACGTGATTAGTTTTCTTGTTACCGTAATTATTGTATTCGTTTGTTTGTTTGTTTTTTTTTTTTCGTGTGGCAGAAAATGTCAGTCGTGAACTGAACAGCGGTTGCACATTTTAGAAGAAAAAGTTATATGAATTAGGTATAAGTTGGGTGCTACTGACAAAGAGCTCTTCGTTTTTTTATCGCCAAAATAACTTATGCAGCAAAAAGATAAAATAGTGTACTGCAAAGAAAAATTGAATATCGTTAAATAATTATGAATTTGAATTTTACTCCATTTTAATGGTTCTTGACAATGATGCGTCTCACAAAAAGATTTACCCTGGCTCATGCATGCCTATATAACCGTGTCCGTGAAAAATGAGAATTTAAATTAATAAAATAGTTTCTCCAATGGTATTAAAATATAATTACTACGGAAGGTAAGAGAGAGCGTTGTTATACCGACCTCGTCATCGATAATTTATCAACGTAAACGTGGTCTATTACCATTCTTCGATCTAGGATTTACCGTACCCGATATCTATGTAGCTCACTCCTGTGGAGGGGATGGAACTCTCACTTGAGCTCTCCTGGGTACGCTACCTGCTTGCTTACCCGGCCGCCGCTGCTGTGGAGGCGTTAGCGAGATGCATTCTCGATGCATCGGCGCATCGAGACGACGACAGGGGCGTCCCTAGCTATTTTATAGGTGTTTTTAGTCCCCTGTATTCGCTTTATTCATACCCTTCGGTATCCTTATACTATGAGGTATCGTCGCCTGGGATGCTGTGCAGCTGGTCCGGATGTTCCTGCGACTCAGCTACTGGACTTCGATGTCAGAGGAGATGTTCCTCTTTGCCCCTTGGTATCAGACCTGGTCCTTGGCGTGGTGTTGGCGATGTGATCCTCCTTTGGTTGGTTAGCTGGTCCTCCTTCTGGTTGGTGATCTGGTCTTTCTGCTGGTTGGCTATCCGGTCCTACGCATCGGCGAGTATCTGTAAACAAATGCTCCTCGATTGTCACATTTCGTACCCTTTTATACCGGCTTCCCCGCTCTTCTTCCAAGTTCTGCCTGTATAAAAGCGTATAACCATATTTGATAGTCGTCCTGTAGCCCATTTACTGTAGCCCATCTATCCCGTTAATTTCTTATATCCGATTATTGTAATTAACGTGTCCCTCGTTGAATCCTTTCCATACATCATTTAGTACTCTAGTGGGTTTTACTATCTTGGCTTGAGTAACGGTAGTTCGTTTCTCGGTACTCTGTTCTTCATAGTATTGGTCGTGCGTAGTACAGGTGCCTCATTATGTGCTCTGCTATGACTATACCGTCATAGCATCATAGTGACCATATAGCGTCATAGCTCCGCTGCGTATGTTTTGCATATATGAGACGAACCCGTCGTCTCAGTAGACAGTCTTATGTTATCGTGTTCGTGTTTGTAAAAAATATTATTTAACACTAGAACTGCTGGACCAGTAACAATGACTGGTTTTACAATAGTAAAACTGCTATTTTACTATTGTAAAATAACATAACTTTTACTATTGTAAAACCAGTCATTTTTATTGATCCGGTAGTTCCGGTGTTAATCCTATGCAGAATCATGATTCCCTGGATCGTCTCTTCTATCTGATTGACAAAGCTGTGGCTTGTCGTACTAGACTCAATATAATACACATAATTCCTCCAGAAAATAAACATTTTCTTCCGACCGGGTTTTTGTATCGAGCGTGGTTGGTGCGACGATAAATTATAACATCTCAGTCGAGAAAAAAATACTTTTGTAGCGTGGATAAAGTCAGGTGATAGGTTACAGTATATTCAGCGTTATAGTACATTCTTAAAAAAATGACCGAAAAATTCCAAGATTAAAGAATCTGCGTCACTTAAGTTGCGGCCTTAATTTTTATTTTTACTCAAAAAGCTCTTTTCAACAAACACGATAAAATAGTAGATGCTAAATAATATCAGGAAGTTCGACCGAAAATGGGCCGAGTTCGCAAAGAATGCTTCATCTGTGAAATTTAAAACAGGGTAATTGGCGTGAGGTGCCCACACTCACTTTCTTATTACATTTGATGCTGGTACAAGTGATTTTGTACTCTACCGAAGTTTTTAAATTGGAATTACTCATACAGCAAATAGTTTTATATAAATTCGATTTCTGCCGTAAGTTATCTGGAGGGTCCTGCTCTCTGACGGTGGTGCATTGAACTATATCTGAGTGAATAGACCATATTGAAATATCACAAAAGTCACCATCACATATGGTATGTTAGATACATTTAAATTACTCCATCCGCATAGTCGGTCTTTTAATTTTTTTGGAAAATAATATCAGGGGTACAAATTGAAAATGCGGGTTTGATAACAGATGGCGTTACTAACGCTATACGCATCAGGCAGTACTGTGACTATGTTCATGTCAAAGCTACGTCTTATAGCTTTAATTTTCAGTATGTGTCAATTTGTCGCAGTGTCAAATTCATAGTTTTTTTGAGCTCTCAATATGTCGAGTTTCGTGCCAACAAAACAGCATTTGCGGGAAGTTTTAATTTACTTCTTTAATTTGAAGAAAAGTGCTGCTGAAGCACATCGATTGGTCTCCGAGGCTTATCCGAGTCATGTTCCATCGGTTTCAACGTGCGAGAGATGGTTTGTGCGGTTTAGAAGTGGTGATTTTGACGTTGAGGACAAAGAGCGGCCGGGCCAAGTGAAAAAGTTTGAGAATGCTGAATTGGAGGCAATACTCAATGAAGACTCGTGTCAAACTCAACAAGAGCTCGCAGATTCATTGGGAGTGACACAACAAGCCATTTCCCATCGTATAAAAGCCCTCGGAATGATCCAAAAGCAAGGACATTGGGTGCCGTATGAGCTGAAGCCGAGAGACGTCGAGCGCCGTTTTTTTGCATGCGAACTGCTGCTCGAACGGCAAAAACGGAAGGGTTTTTTGCATCGCATTGTCACTGGTGATGAAAAGTGGATCCATTACGATAACCCGAAGCGCAAAAAATCATATGGTTACCCCGGCCATGCATCATCATCGACGGCCAAACCAAATATTCACGGCGCCAAGCTCATGCTCTGTATTTGGTGGGACCAGCTGGGTGTGGTGTATTATGAGCTATTGAAATCGAACGAAACCATCACAGGAGCACTATACCGAACTCAATTGATGCGTTTGAGCCGCGCACTCAAAGAAAAACGGCCACAATACGAGCAAAGACACGACAAAGTAATTTTGCAACATGACAACGCTCGGCCACATGTTGCAGCGCCGGTCAAAACATACCTACAAACGCTGAAATGGGAAGTCTTACCCCACCCGCCGTATAGCCCAGATATTGCTCCTTCCGATTACCACCTTTTCCGATCGATGACACATGGCCTAGCTGACCAGCGCTTCCATTCTTACGAAGAAGCCCAAAAATGGGTCGATGACTGGATAGCAGCCAAGCCGGCCGAATTTTTTCGCGACGGTATCCGTAAATTGTCAGAAAGATGGGAAAAAGTTGTGGCTAGCGATGGACAATACTTTGAATAATTCATTTGTTACCATTTTTTCAGAATAAACGTTCAAAAATAGAAAAAAATCCCGCATTTTCAATTTGTACTCCTGATATATGCTGCATTATTTAAGCCATCAATCACATTCGGAAAAGACTTTCTCTTACACGTATTTATTAATACTGTAATTTTTGTAATTTTTGAGAATTGTACACTTGGAATTGACTGGGTTGAAGCCACTATTTTTTCTTTGTGTTGATTTCCAATAGACTTAGTAAGTATAAAGTGAACCTCGACTGCGCCACGTGGCACATTGAAAGAGAAAGACAACGCGACGTAAGAGAAGTTGTTATTTCTCTATAAATTAATCACACTGTATACTTTAATACAAGTATCAGCGGGCAATGACGTGACAGTATATAATACATTCGAAGTAAAAATAAAATTACCAGTGGGTGACAATATGCGATGATGTTTGGTTATCCGAGAATGTGAAATACTATTGTTGTATTACGCGCGTTTAACTTCATAGAGGCCAGTAAAAAATATAAATCTCAAAGATATAGTGATCAAATTTACTATATTATTATTGTTGGCAATTATTTACTTCAGTTATATTAAATATTATATATATATATATATTTTTTATCTATATCTAGAGATAGCATCTATGTTTAGTCAGTGGGATGGACATTTGGCGAAACACAACACAGGGTGCGAGATACGTGATCGCGATTCTAAGAACGGGAATGAGAGGACTAATTCAAATTCCTTATTGGCACATCATTACAAATATCGAGCCCAATATGTTTCTTTTCATACAACAAAAATTATCGGGTTTGCGAAAAGTGCATCGTGTTATACGCAGCGATACGTAGCTCTTGAAAGTTGTATGCAATGTTTTACTTAACATCCTCATCTCTCCTGAATAATTTGTTATCCTAAATGAACGAATACATAACGCAATGAGTACACACTCAATTTTAATTATCTGTATGAAAATAAGAAGTTCGTGGTTCAAAATAATTTTTATTTACTTATTATAACTGAATTTTGAAAACAAAACAAATCCATGTTAAATATCAGGAGTGTTACAATTGTTCTGCAATCTCGAAACTAAGTTGTGTGTGTAGAGTATGGATGTGAAATTTAGTCATGATCCACAGTCTCTTTCAATAGTTGTTATGTTTTTGAACTGTACAGACAGACAAAAATGAATAAATACTTTTTTCGTACTCTAATCCACTCAAAATATGCGTTTACGCTATAATCTTAGTATTAATTTGCTTTGGATTGAAATACCTTCTCTGTTTACATATTTCCTATGAGATGAGAACGTGAAATATTTTCTTTAAAAAAAATTCTATAAAATAAATAACCATTTTGTACATATTTAATGCACAGGCCAATTTTTTTTGATTTTACATTTACAAATATAATGAACTCTTGTCTAATAATATTTGAAATTTCGACGATTTATTCTTTACTTTTATCAATTAAAAACATGCAAATTTGAAATTGGCATATTACATCCCCGTGATTGTCGCTGATCCACAGATTTTCCTCTATAGAAAGTGGTTATCTCAATTCTGACTTCTTCACAGAGGAAGTGGTACTAAAATATTCAATAGAATTGAACATTTAGTATAATTGCTTATCCCATACGATTAATCCTTTAATCGATTCTCACTAAATTTAAGACCAAGTATTCTTGTCCTTTAGCCAATTTGTAAGATAAGTTACAATTCGACTGATAAAAATTTATGAAAGTTACAGGAAAAATAGATATTATTTAAAAAATTACAATAATGTATGATTCCATAAAATTTGAAACTTCTACTCTGGCATATTCTTGTAGAAAGTTTCAACTCGACAGATAAAAACTAACGAAAGGTAGATTGCGTACGTCCTTTTTTTTCGAAAAATTCAAACAACCATAAAATGAGGCACCCGTAAGCGATTTGACCGAGAATTGCAGCAAATTAAGGGGAGTTACGATCCGACCCATGAGCAAAAATTCAGGATAATCGAGTAACCCGTTCTCGAGATACATCCATTGCAATTTAGCAAGCTCATCACACACATACATACGCACAAATGTTTTTTTTTTAAATGTAAGCTCTCGACATTTTGGGACTTTTTAAGTATTCTGACGTCAAAATCTCGAGAAAATTTTTCTTCGCGAAAACATAGCTTCCTCTGTGAGTAAGCAAAAAAATAAAATCTTTTTGCTAAAATATTTTTGTATGCGGAGTCACATTTTATTTTTAGAATTAGCCAACACCAGCAAAAGCAACTTTTTCTCGTGGAGAAACTTTATTTCCATGCTGTTGCCTTTATTGCTCGTTCCGGGATGTGGATATATATTTCAAAATCCTGGGAATTGCCTTTATACAGCTGCTATACGTAACTTCAACGTACTCAGCATCTTCTCTATTCAAAAATGAATCAGAGTGGCGTACTTTGTTCGTAACTAGACGGATTATCACTATCGACTCTGGCGTCTCGTCACATTCCGACATACCAACTCTAGAAGTAGCATGTGTTGCCGAAGTTCCTATCGATACTTTTTAATTACAACCTCGATATACACCTACGTACACTATCGCAATTGGAACGACACGATGACTTCCGTAAACTTTTCAGAGGGAATGAGAAAACTCGTATTTGATTGCAATTTCGAATGGAGCGTAAGTAATGCGTCACTTGTACATTTGAACTTTTGGTGTCGACAAATAAATATATCCTGATTAAAAAACAAAGATGCAAAGTAGAAATTTATACATTGCTTCGTAATTATTTTTCTTCTTCATTATGCCACATGAGAAAGTATATTAATCAATTTTAACTTTTTCATAGAGGAACCTGTGTGAAGAATGGGAAGACACAGTGGTGTGACATAATGCAAAAGCCTAATAGCGAGGAAGAACGTGCAAGATTCAACTCTGTATCTTTGTTTTAATAAATTTAATAGATTTAATAAATTTAATAAATATAATAAATTGATTGATCTACAAAGATGTAGCAAAGAAATTTTTCGATTTATCCACATGTTGAATTGGATGGGTAATTGATTCGGTTGCAATTATTACAGCACGTACTATCTCTCTCAATAATCCTCTTGTAAATGGTATGTGAATGGTTCGTTGCATATTGTACGAGGACCGGCGATGGTCCGATTTCATGAACGGTACTTTCCTCTTTCACTTCAAAACTTTATTTCGCGTAAATCCAGGATGGAATTTGGATTTAGATCCCAACCTAGAGATTGCAGGTAGTTTTTATTTTGCAACAGATATATATATATAATATTACTACAGCCGTCTAAGTGCACATCGTTATGGGTTGCGAAAATAAATAAAGATCGTCCCTGGCATAACAACCTAGATAACTTTACTCGTGTAATGAACTAATGAAGTCTCCCTCGCACTAACGGTGAAGATTCACACCGAGTGGGACGCAGCCGGTAATTAGTCACTTTACACTGAAAAGTAAAAGCATTTAAAGATGTAGTGAGCCTGCCAAAGTACTTGCACCGTCAAAGAAGCCCTTAAAACCGAGTACGGATGTGTACAACATTAACCACCCACTTTTACCTCTACGCTTGGAATAACCAAGTTACCGTAACTTTTTTCTTTAAATTTTTTTGGGCTCACGAAAGTAAGAAATGCAAAGAGAGCAAGACAGAAGGAGAGAATAGAAAAGATTCTTCGTATGCGTCGAAACTGGGTCAAGCTTACTCTGGTCGAGAATACTTGGAAACTTGTGCGTATATGAATGCTTGCTCCTCCCGTTTTACTTATTATGCGGATATAATACAGAATATTTACTGGGAACTTATAATTATTTAGAGGACATAATTATTCCATAATTATTTAGAGGACAAAGTGATAGTTGAAAAGAAATAAAATAAATCACGATTGTACATACAATACATAAAATCCCAGATAGTATTGTTTTTTTGGTATGAAAATACTTTACGGAAGGTTTTGTTCAAATCTCAACCATTGCTATAGATAAATATATTACAAGAATACTTAACAATTGAAATTTGTTCAAGTAGACAGAAAAGTTATGACTGGTTTAAAATCCCGTACGTGTCTTTTATATTTTTCTTTTATTGTAGAAATTAATACGTCCAGTTGGTTCCTTCGCGTGGCCTGATTAAACTTTTAGTAAAACTTTATTCTGAATACCGCGTACTCGTTAGTAGCTTTCCGCCTGAGACCATGACGGATGAAAGCAAGTATTGCGTAGTAGCTGGAATCGTAAAGATTTTTAAGCTCGAGAGTCGGTAACAGAGTAAAAGGTTCAGAGTTAACGCGCACCTTCAGTCATTTTGATCCTCGATGAAAGGTTTCAAGTTGGCAACGGTATTCGACAGTGGCCAACGTTCGAGGCTTGGCTCTGATGCCAAAAACATGATTTTCCACCACTGTTACTTTTTTATTTCGTTCAACCGCTGCATGTTCCATACGGCTTTCAGCAGTCTCTCCAATGGTTTTTGAGTTTTCACGGATATCCACACCTCGCAAGAGCACTATACGTCGCCCAGTTACGAGCAATTAAGCAAACTTAATTAACTAATTTAAGTTTCCTCGATAATAGAGTAACGCGATAGCATCTCGAGATAAGTACATTTCTTGCCAACCGACCGACCGACGCACAATGGTCGCAAATACTGAAATTGTCGCAAAAACTTTAGAAGTATCAGGGGTACAAATTGAAAATGCGGGTTTGATAACAGATGGCGTTGCTAACGCTATACGCATCAGGCAGTACTGTGACTATGTTCATGTCAAAGCTACGTCTTATAGCTTTAATTTTCAGTATGTGTCAATTTGTCGCAGTGTCAAATTCATAGTTTTTTTGAGCTCTCAATATGTCGAGTTTCGTGCCAACAAAACAGCATTTGCGGGAAGTTTTAATTTACTTCTTTAATTTGAAGAAAAGTGCTGCTGAAGCACATCGATTGGTCTCCGAGGCTTATCCGAGTCATGTTCCATCGGTTTCAACGTGCGAGAGATGGTTTGTGCGGTTTAGAAGTGGTGATTTTGACGTTGAGGACAAAGAGCGGCCGGGCCAAGTGAAAAAGTTTGAGAATGCTGAATTGGAGGCAATACTCAATGAAGACTCGTGTCAAACTCAACAAGAGCTCGCAGATTCATTGGGAGTGACACAACAAGCCATTTCCCATCGTATAAAAGCCCTCGGAATGATCCAAAAGCAAGGACATTGGGTGCCGTATGAGCTGAAGCCGAGAGACGTCGAGCGCCGTTTTTTTGCATGCGAACTGCTGCTCGAACGGCAAAAACGGAAGGGTTTTTTGCATCGCATTGTCACTGGTGATGAAAAGTGGATCCATTACGATAACCCGAAGCGCAAAAAATCATATGGTTACCCCGGCCATGCATCATCATCGACGGCCAAACCAAATATTCACGGCGCCAAGCTCATGCTCTGTATTTGGTGGGACCAGCTGGGTGTGGTGTATTATGAGCTATTGAAATCGAACGAAACCATCACAGGAGCACTATACCGAACTCAATTGATGCGTTTGAGCCGCGCACTCAAAGAAAAACGGCCACAATACGAGCAAAGACACGACAAAGTAATTTTGCAACATGACAACGCTCGGCCACATGTTGCAGCGCCGGTCAAAACATACCTACAAACGCTGAAATGGGAAGTCTTACCCCACCCGCCGTATAGCCCAGATATTGCTCCTTCCGATTACCACCTTTTCCGATCGATGACACATGGCCTAGCTGACCAGCGCTTCCATTCTTACGAAGAAGCCCAAAAATGGGTCGATGACTGGATAGCAGCCAAGCCGGCCGAATTTTTTCGCGATGGTATCCGTAAATTGCCAGAAAGATGGGAAAAAGTTGTGGCTAGCGATGGACAATACTTTGAATAATTCATTTGTTACCATTTTTTCAGAATAAACGTTCAAAAATAGAAAAAAATCCCGCATTTTCAATTTGTACTCCTGATAAATATTCGAATCGATAAATTTTAACCGTTAGCTTAACCTGACTGGTGGACCCATTCAACGGTAAAAGAAAAAGATTGGACATTTTATATCTGCACCCCTAGCTCAGCCTAACTTTAAACTTTGGCTAAAGCACTATGCCGAGATCCGAACGAAACTATACCTTCATGAAAAGTTGAACAATTTATGACACGAATATTCAATTTTAACTCCACGAAATGGAGGTGATTCCTCGAGGTACATAAAATATTCCACTGTATTGAAAAAATCATTATTTCATGTTTAACTTATTACAAATTAACTTTATACAAATATCATAAAAATTGCATATAACGCATCCTTGTTAGTATTTATCACTTAGTAGCAGATAGCTGTATACATGGGTAAGATTAGGTATTAAAAAAATAGATGCGTGCCAGTCACACACGGTGAATGTGAAACTGAAAAGTTTTGTTTTTGAGAATTTTAAAGTTACAGTAAAATTTTATTTTTACAAAGTAATCTGCAAGAGAATGAGACGAAAAGAGAGAGAGAGAGAGAGGGAAAGGTTTTGATGACTTATTAGACAAACAAATCAATTTTGTTTCTGTTTATTCTTCTGATTTCATAGCAGTGATTTCTAAATATGATACAAGTGGCTTATGGTAACTAAAATATTAAATAACTGCTCTACTTTTAATTTTATCTATATATTTATTGAATACGGCGTCGATCGTTGTTTCTGATCGTGCTGTTGACTAAGTTGGATTATTAGGTATTTGTAAATTAAACATATCATTTCAAAATTGAACTAAAGGCAGTGATGCGTCTGAAGAAAAATTCACATTAATATCTCTACTTAAAATGGTCGGTTAATTATTATAATTTGTCTTAAGTATTCATCATATACTTTTGCCGTGTATTAACTAAATTCTTATGGATTAATTTGTATTTTTTCTTATTTTATTCCCTGTCGCATTCTTTTTTCTATTGCGATAGTCTCAATACTTTACCGCGTTTGTTTTCGGCATTATTCAATATATTATGTATTCTCAAGTTTAGAGTTAATTGAAGAAAGAAAATATAATACGTACAAATAAACCAACGCTTGTTGCCATATTATGTTCTATCTCTTTCGTTCTCTATTTCTCTCTATCTCTCCCTCTCTCTCATACACACGCACATTCTTTGTTGAGGAGAATACAGCGCACGCAGATGACGCTACACACTCATACATATATGCATGTATAACCTATACTATATTGGCCCTTGGGCTGTTCAGGCCTGGACCCATAGATCCATCATCCGATGGAGTGGGATTATGATGTACCGCAGCGAAAGAAGAACGAAGATAGGGAATACTGTGTATAATGTGTTTTATCTCATTCTCTCGTTCACTTAGCTCTTTATACCTCTCTTTTTTTAGTGTCATTTCATTTCGACTTACATTTTGTCGGCGTTACCTTTAATAAAGAAGTTTCACTTGAAACATTAGATAGCTTACAATTAGTTCACAAAATGCATTTTGAAATTCCCCTAAAAAATTGAACTTTTTCATTCAGTGGTCTCTACGGATTTTTCACACATTTCACACTACTCTCGAAACATGCCTCTATCATTATTTTGTAAACTATCAGAAGTTGGACCGGCTCCTAAATACTGATTGGCGTTCTAGTGAATAGAGAACAGCGATTAGAAAAGACTTTAATTTGCATAGAAATAAGTGCATAATCGTTCACAAATGTTGTTCTACAATTAGTACAATATCTTAAATAATGTCAAAGTGGATACAGAATATCATACATAATCATACACAAATATGGTTATAAGGGCAGAGTCTGTAGTGTTTTAGAATGATATGTCAAACAATTTGTTACTCAATTTTGCACAACCTTTAAAAGTTCAAAATAAAGTTTGGCACAGCTTTTGGTTCCGTTATTGAAATTAATTTACACGAAATTGTGTAACCGTGTTGCACTTTTCAAGAACTATTTATATCTATTATGTAAGTGGGAAATAACAGTGTTAGTTTCCATTACACAACTATTTGAATCCGAAATAAAGTTGTGCTTTTAATGAAGAAATTTATCGGTTCAAGAAATTCTTTTGTTATTCTACAGCGTAAAGATTTTTTCGAGTATACGCTAAAGTCTTCACGGTCATTTTACCGATTCGTGGCTTGACACGACACGAAAAAATTATTCATCTGGACATCAAGAGCATCGTCGTGATTGCTCGAATTCTTTAGAACTATAAATGTTTCTTTGAACATCCTATACATAAAATTGCGGATTAACATCGATAGGACGCGGAGAAATTATCTTCGGGGCCCTGGATGTCGAGAGCATCGCAAGGATTGCTCGCGATGCTTTGGAACGTTGTTTTTTGAATACCATATACATAAAAGTATATAGCGATGCCAACAGGACGCGAAGAAATAATCCTCAGAGACTTGGACACCGATAGCACTGACTGGATTGCAAGAAATGCTGTGGAGTGGCTTTTTGATCACCTGTTATAGAGCCTTCGCAGCCTAAAAGCCTTCACGGCCAGTTGATTGTGTAGTAACACAATGGTTAACAAACCAATAATTTGTTTGGGCTCATCAAATATTGCGTGGTACAATTTTTAGCCAAATGCTTAGTTACAGCAACGAAGCCATTTTCTTCGTGTATCATAAACTTCCAACTAAAATAAAAAATTGTAATAAAAAAATATGCCTGGAAGACTTGACGAGTAATATAGCATCGCAAATATTGTTTAAAGAAACGATTATTTATTACATTTCATAAACTTGCCGAGTACTATAGTTGACATTTTTTTTACAATTAATTATTTTTGTTACAAGGTTTCTTCATGTTTGTTGTTATTTTTATTTTTGTTATTTTTTCTGAATTTTCGGTTATAATATATAAAGGAACGTGCCCTTGCATGTTCGGATGAACATGTGGATGCAACACGAAGGTACTCCACCCCATTATGCTCTGTGTTCAAGACAAAAGTTCAAGGCGAAAAGTGAATAAGACGAACCGGTTTTGTAGCTTGGCCACCTCGTTCGCCAAATCTAACACCACTACATTTCTTTTTATGGGGTTTTGTGAAAGAATGCGTAATGGCGGTAGCACCTAAGACGCCTGACTATATGAAAGAAAGAATACGATGAGCATGTGCCCAAATTACACCACAAATGGTAATAAACAAGTACTTACAAGTCGAGGGTCGTCATTTCGCGCATCTTCCATAGGTTGGCCCAAAACAAAGTTTGTAAATCGTTTACAAGTGATTATTCCGATTTGATCCAATTTTTCGAATCACATGACCTTGTATTGTAAATCAATGAACTCTTCTCAACGTCAGTAATGATGTCGTGAAAAAAAGTACATGGTTCGATTTAAAAAAGTGGAGTTGACGTAGCTTTGCGCCTCCACCGAAAAATTACGATTGTCCCGTATGACGTCCTTCTCGTACAATACAATTTTCAACTGAAACTTTTTTAGATACGTCCAATAGTTTGAGTGTTATTGCTCTGTAATACTTCAAATGCAGCATTCTGTATAGTTTCAAAATATTCCTAGGAGTTCACCAAGTGTAATGAACAATAAACATGTAATGACAATACGTGCTGCTTATGTTGTTAATTTATTTCGCCACTTTTTGTAAATATAGGAGAACGCTCACGTAAATGGATTTGTCCCAAATATTTTATACGTTCTATTTTATTACGAGCCATAATCTGAATTAATCTAATAAACCATTTGTTTCTGGTTAATTATTTCATTGTCTAATCACACGTGAATATATTTATAAATTCATATTTTTTCTAGTTACTGAACGCACGTACATTAAATTCTTCATTCTTGTTAGATCCAGAAGTCAAGCAAAATTTGCAACGAAAGTTAAAGGAAATAACATTTGAATAAATATACACTTTTCTTTCCGGCTTGAGGGTGTCAGCAAAATGAATATTTTGAAATGGATTATAGCGAAATCTTACTACTTATACCAATATGATAACCTCAGACATAAATGGTGTTACGGAGGAATGAACGGTGGGCAAAGTTGAGTCCCATGTGGACAATCTAGGGAATCAGAACTCGACGACGCTAGTCTCTACGGTAATCCAGCGGGTAACGTGGGTTAAATTTGATCGAGATAGCATGGGTTAAGGCTATTTGGATAAAAGTGAAGGTTACATTACATTTACACCTCTTTTGGGAACCACCAGCTTAAAGTTTTTATGAGGAATAGCGTTCGAGTAGTGAACTAGAGAAGAACAGATCCAGTGGTTAAGGAAACGAAGATTTTGTCAATTGCAGTGCAGCTGTTTCTGGGCGTTGACGTAGCTACCACTTATTCTCAGAATGATTGTTTGTCTATTTTAAAAAGTCAAATATGCCGAGTTAATTTCATAGTCGGGAAATTAGATTATGCCAAATTAAGACTCTAGATCATAAAGTTTGTTCCTGGGATAAATTAAAAAACATATTAAATAAAAAATGGGCCGACAGCTGCAGGAGAAACTAACAATATTGTAATGCAATTGCAGGTGATGTATAAACTGGCTTTATAATCTCAAGAACTCTCAGCAGGAAGAGTGATACCCTCGGTTTTTTTAAAAGAATATACCGGTACCTTCGATGAGTCCAACGTTTTCCACTTCCTGATCCTTGCATAGGACGGTGAATATTCCATATTGTATGACGAATTGCAAGAGAAAAGTCCGTTGGATAAACTGGAGATGAAATGAAAATACACCTGAAGGGGTACGGTATGTGGGACTTCCCAAAAATACCATCTCTGGTGTAAAACAACTTGAGACAAGTAGATAGGCAATGCCAGCTATCCTTACAAAACGACGTGAAATAAATTCAAAGAAGGACAGGTAGTATTGATGCCAAGTAAATGCAAATTTCTAGTTATGTTTTGTAAAATGTTATTCATATGGTGACTACGTGTATTATAAAAATATTGCGTCACCACCGCGTAGGGAAATCGAGCAGAGTATCTGGAACTCTATCTGGAAGTAAAGTCGCAGGTCATCCCGGTCGTCTAGTTTTGACCCTACGCGAAACCGGCGACGTTATCATCACCGGTGCAAAGCTCTCGAGCTAGCTGAAAATTATTATTTATTTATTTATTTAGGGCCCCCACTGGTCACTCCCAATTAATGTTTTATAATTTACGATTCTGTCAGAACGCTATATATATGGTTTTTTGCTATGAGCGTCCTCCTACGGTGTACCGAACATTCGTTCATTCCTGTCGGTCAAAAGTAATTCGAGAGTTTGAGACTTCGAGACTTTGATAGTCACCCCATTTATTTCATATAAAAAATGAGAGAAGTGAATAATTTCGTCGAAAGTTTGATATCTCGAAGTACATTTTTTTAAAGAAACAAGATAATATATTTGATTGTACCGAATGGTTTTAAGAAAACTGTACTCAATGAAATTTCGATTCAGCCTTTTCTCTTAGTTCGACCATTTCTTAACGAATGTACTTACCGCCGCTAATCGTGGAATTAACTTAATTATATTCACTTAAGCTGGGCTCTCTCAAGATGAGATTTACGGAGTGTATCGCGAAATATAACACATAAGAAGCTGAGCTTACCCAAGAAAAAGAGGGCGAGTTTCTCGCACCCAGGGTGAACTTTCCAGGACAAAACTTGGGTGTCGGAGCAGCACTGTGATCGCTATCGAGTGAGTTCAACTACGAGCTCGTATCTAAAGGAATATCAGGTGTCGTTACAGTATCGAGTCTCGTATGGTAGCGAATGGGAATATAAGATCAGTTTGAGAATCTGAGCCAAGCCGTGCTCTATGCATCATCTTTATCCAGGACCGTTAGCTAGATAGTAATGGAAGCTTCTAGCTGCACTGTCCCCGTGAATCTGACTCGGTACGGCGTACCTTTTTCGCTACCATACGTTACCCGATAGCCAAAGTCAGTGTCCTACAAGTTTATTGTAGCGGGTTGGACCCTGATACATATAATAATGTTGCAGGGGATAAGTGGTATCGTTACAATATATTACAAGGATAAAAAGTAGAACCTTGCACATTGCTTCTTCATCATTTTCCATTTTACACGAAGCCACCTCCATGATGAAGTAAGTTGATCAATTTTTGTGTGAACAATAAAAAATAATGAGAAAGCAATGTGCACGGTTCAACTTTGTATCCTTGTTTTGGAAAATTGTAGAGGATGAAGTTTAACGAAAATTAAGTTATCAGGAAACTGAAAGATTCTCTAAAATATCATTGATTAGTTTTGATCAATTGTTCAAGCCATTTACGAGTTACCGAGAGATTTTATTATTGCAAGCATCGGCAATCGCAAATAAAATAATTCAATATTCTATCAAATTCGAATCGCATGAATGGGTTTACCCTAAATGTGAAACCAACTATTCCTGAATATTATTACGTAAGTGTTTGAAGTTTTGACTCGATTCGTCAAGTTTTGGAAGTAGAAGCGGTTAAAACTCTAAGACCTTACATTGCTGTAAAATCCGATACCCTTCTGTCAATTTTTGCCGAATTGTACATCTAGCAATACTTCAGTGTGACTATTCATAGTCCACATCTGTAGAAAATTTGAGTTCAACTAATCAAAGTTTACATAAGTTGGAGTAAAAATAACAATTTTTTCTAAAATGTGTGGTGTCCAGAGCATTTACAGGCATTTTGAAAATTCAGAAAATTCAAAACGTATTAAAATGCAAATTCGTGCATCAATATTGACGGAATGTTTACCGAAGAAAACGACGTTTCAGCTTTACACTACATTTCAGTTCGATCGGTAGAGTAATTCTTGAGTTACAGAAACTGTATTAACGAATAAAATTCGTTAATAAAAGGATAAATGTTTCCTAGAAAACTCCATTATTCTTATTTTTTTCGGTCTAGGGATTCGAACCTGTGACTTACGAGTAGCCTACCTAAGTAACTTTCATCTTATCCTAACTCATTATGCTATCGAGCAATTATGGTTTCTTAAATGTCTCAAATGTCAAAAAGTAATTTTTGAGATCGCTGATTACAAATCTGAACCCAAAACTCAGAAATTCAAATTGGCATACCCAATCTAGAGCGGACCAAAATTCGAAACGTGACTTCATTTGAATGATTTCGAAGTACCGAGTTTACTAGGTGTACCGGTTAATCATGGATATTTTTTTCAATAGATAAAGTTATACGTATGTTGATATATATGCGATTTGATATGTATGCTATTTTTTTGTATTGACAACGAGTTTCGAAACTTCATATGTGACATTTTCTGCAGGTGTTAACATCATAGATATTTTTACGCTTAAAAATGTCGAATTTCGTGGCAAAAAAAGGAGTAGAAAGTAAGATTCATTACTTTATTTTGAAGAAAACTGCTTCTGAAAGTTATCGTTTACTTCGGAAAGCTTATGGTGAGAATTCTCTATCTCAAAATACTTGTGAACGCAAGTTTAAACCTTTTTAAAGTGATGATTTCGATGTGAAACACAAAGAACCTCTAGGTCAACCGAAAAAGTTTGATGACCATCAATTACAAGCAGTATTCGATGAAAATGCGTATCAAACTTAAAAAGAACTTGATTAAACGTTGCTCAACAAATAATTTCCGATCGTTTGCAAACAATGGAAAAGATTTACAGGAAGGGAAATAGGCGTCACGTACATGAACTGAACGCAAGACAAATGAAAGACCGAAAAGTCATCGGTAAAATATTGCTTCAGCGACATGAAAAAAAGGATTTTTTGCATCGAATTGCTTCTGGCGATGAAAAATGGATTTATTTTGAGAATCCTAAACGCAGAAAATCATGAGTTGATCCAGGTCAACTATCAACATCGACTGCACGGTCAATTCACTTCAGAAAGAAGTCAATGCTGTGCGTTTAGTGGGATCAGGAAGATGCGGTGTATCATGAGCTTCTAAAATTAAGTGAAACCGTTAATACTGATCGCTACCGACAACAAATAATCAATTTGAAACACGCTTTGATCGTAAAACGACCAGAATAATCCAGAGACGCGACAAAGTAATTTTGCTTCATGTATAACGCACCATAACTGATGTTTATCTTGAAATTATCGTGTTTTCTTTTATTACAAGACCCGCATTATTAAACGGTACACCTAGTATATTTGTACTAACAATAAGTGACCTCAAAAACGTTTGTTTTTTTTGTACTTTGATTATCTTTATCATACACTGCGTGAAAAATGCAATCTTGATAGTCGTCAATTTTCAGTAGTAAGGTATACAGCCTAGTTAGTGATCTTGTAGTAATTAGTGACTGTTACGTATTTTTCACACGAATACATACTCCGACCATTCGACGAATAGCCAATGAGTAGGATTGTCAATAATAAATATACTTTTACATCCTTGTGTATCTCTGAATTTATACGGATAGAGAGAGAGAGAGAGAGAGAATTTTCTTCTAAGATCACAACCTTGAAAATGAGGTTTCCATTCAAAGTTATCATTGAAATGTAGTTTCACATGTCGTAAGAAATATTTGGAAATTTTTACCAACAATCATTTATACGAAACCTTGTGAAGTGTTATTGAATAGCTGAAGATTGCAACCTTTGAATAGAATGATTCTAAAATCTATCTAAAGTGATTGAATTTTTGTCGTTTTCAGCAATATTTTACAAAAGTAAAAAAAGTATATTACAATTAAATGTTTTGCAATATTTATCCATAATGTTACGACAAAATTTTTATTTGTATTTAAATATTCGAAATATATCTGCAATAATCAATACTTCGTCGTTATTTATTTATTTATTTAGTTATGTAACAGAAGGTAAACTTTCATAGCGCACCCTCTTAATTGTTGAACCAAGGACGTAACTTTGTTCACACGGGCAAATGACTTATTACGTAGACCATAACTGTTATTGGATAATCTGAAATTTTCATAAGCAATCATTTAAACATGAAATATATATAATAAAAAATTAATAAAACTGCATGGTAAATAAACTACTTTTTATGTTTATATCAATGTTGAGTACAGTGAAGATATACAGTTCTTGAAAAGTCTAATTCGGTCTCACATCTTAATGTAAATTTATTTAATAAGAATGAAAAACTTTTACAAACTTTACGCACCTACAAGCTTAAGCTTACATTAAAACTGACAAATTATATTTTCAACTTATAAAGCTTGCGTGAACTATAATTTACAATGGAACCGTGTTGGAATAACAAAACTTTAGCATTCGGCGAATGACAGGCGAAAACATATCATCTCACTTATTATAAACAATAGAGGCACTGCACTCATAATTGTATTTATGTCGCATAAATACAATTTCTCTGTTCTCCGTTAAACTCTGTCTCCGAAAAATTCTTTTTGAACTTTAATATAAAGTACAATTGTCTATATGTCTATATCCTCGTGGGACCGCACTGATTTTTCTGGATTTTCCACGCCAATGTATATACACGAGAAAATATGAGGTTACATTTCCCTCGCGGTTACACACTCGGTACAGATATCAAGTACCGCGTAGACTTACAGGTGGCTTCATAATTTACACTTTATGGTTCTTGTTCAACGACCCCGGATTTTCCGATCGCTATAGCAACTTCCTTCGCGTCCTCAAACCATTTCCACAAATTTCCTCTTCTCTCTGTCCGCTACCACGAGGATTCCGCGTGAACTCGCGCTATCCCCTCGTCGGCAGGTCATAAAACTGCTCTACCGCTCCCCGGGGGTACTGTGGCCAGTCAAAATAAAATATTAACGTACGCGCCCGTTTCGACATGTCGAGTATATCCGACGTGGCTTTGGCCTGTTTCGTGTGTCCACGTATGTGCGCGTTGTTCACGCGAGTCCCACAGCAACAGGATATCAGTCAAACGGCCTCACTGCAACTGCTCTGTATTTATATATTTCATGCACATTTGCACATACGTTCCTGTCCGATAGCTCCCGCCCCTGTAGCAGATTCAATTTTTTAAACTTTTAAACAAAAAATAAACGTCGAGATCCATCAGTAAAATCACAAGGGACGTGACATACACTGCTAGAACAGGCGCTTTCAACATCACAAAAATATTTATAATTTATCACTCTTGCGGGTCGGTCGTTCTATTTTCCCAATGCCGCTATTTTCAAATTTGTTTCTTTCAAGTTCTCGTTCTACATGACACTAGACCAAGCATCAAACTTTATAGTTTATATCTAACAAAAACTTATAAATTCTTTACATATTCGGTATATTTTTTAAGAGAAATATATATGTTTTTGAGTCTATTTTGTTTTTTAAATCATTAGTGTTCAGGTGATAACATATACATGTAGGAAAAAATAAAAACTAATGACACAGTTTACCATCAAACTTAGGCTATTCCTGTTTCCCATCGAGGTAAAAAATTCTGAGGCCACGCCGTGTAACAGTTGGGTTTGCGCGCTGCGTTGCGTTCTGATTGATAAGTAACGGCAATTCGAGTGAAGACTGAAAATTGTACTATTTTAGTTTCCTCGTAGGCGAAGCTTTACCTTTGTAACACCACGATAACACCCGTACCTTGACTACTAGAACCTTGGACTCCAGTAGATATCGCCGGCCTATATATACTCGCCTTCGGCCTAGACCAGGCAGTCTATAACCATGAGGACTCCAGTACGGACCTCTCTAAGACCACCACGAGGATAAGTTAGCAATATTGTATTGAGAAATCATTTGTATATTATCAATAAAAGAAGAGACAATGACTCTGTACTACGGTATAGAAGTCATTCCTTTTTAAAAAGCTATTCTACGAATTATTCCCGTAACAATATTTATGACACTAGCTCGTGTAAATTTGTAGCTATTGAATTGAAGCTTTCTATTATCAGGAGTACAAATTGAAAATGCGGGATTTTTTTCTATTTTTGAACGTTTATTCTGAAAAAATGGTAACAAATGAATTATTCAAAGTATTGTCCATCGCTAGCCACAACTTTTTCCCATCTTTCTGGCAATTTACGGATAGCGTCGCGAAAAAATTCGGCCGGCTTGGCTGCTATCCAGTCATCGACCCATTTTTGGGCTTCTTCGTAAGAATGGAAGCGCTGGTCAGCTAGGCCATGTGTCATCGATCGGAAAAGGTGGTAATCGGAAGGAGCAATATCTGGGCTATACGGCGGGTGGGGTAAGACTTCCCATTTCAGCGTTTGTAGGTATGTTTTGACCGGCGCTGCAACATGTGGCCGAGCGTTGTCATGTTGCAAAATTACTTTGTCGTGTCTTTGCTCGTATTGTGGCCGTTTTTCTTTGAGTGCGCGGCTCAAACGCATCAATTGAGTTCGGTATAGTGCTCCTGTGATGGTTTCGTTCGATTTCAATAGCTCATAATACACCACACCCAGCTGGTCCCACCAAATACAGAGCATGAGCTTGGCGCCGTGAATATTTGGTTTGGCCGTCGATGATGATGCATGGCCGGGGTAACCATATGATTTTTTGCGCTTCGGGTTATCGTAATGGATCCACTTTTCATCACCAGTGACAATGCGATGCAAAAAACCCTTCCGTTTTTGCCGTTCGAGCAGCAGTTCGCATGCAAAAAAAACGGCGCTCGACGTCTCTCGGCTTCAGCTCATACGGCACCCAATGTCCTTGCTTTTGGATCATTCCGAGGGCTTTTATACGATGGGAAATGGCTTGTTGTGTCACTCCCAATGAATCTGCGAGCTCTTGTTGAGTTTGACACGAGTCTTCATTGAGTATTGCCTCCAATTCAGCATTCTCAAACTTTTTCACTTGGCCCGGCCGCTCTTTGTCCTCAACGTCAAAATCACCACTTCTAAACCGCACAAACCATCTCTCGCACGTTGAAACCGATGGAACATGACTCGGATAAGCCTCGGAGACCAATCGATGTGCTTCAGCAGCACTTTTCTTCAAATTAAAGAAGTAAATTAAAACTTCCCGCAAATGCTGTTTTGTTGGCACGAAACTCGACATATTGAGAGCTCAAAAAAACTATGAATTTGACACTGCGACAAATTGACACATACTGAAAATTAAAGCTATAAGACGTAGCTTTGACATGAACGTAGTCACAGTACTGCCTGATGCGTATAGCGTTAGTAACGCCATCTGTTATCAAACCCGCATTTTCAATTTGTACCCCTGATACAATATGCTGCATGTTGAGAATACATTCGGTAATGTACAGAGTGGATTATCCTGTAAACTGACTCAATCGTCAGTTCGCATGGAAATCGTCGTTCATAATCGCTGTCAAGTGGGACCTTAGACTGTCGTGCTATGATGAAATGACCCATGGTGAGTCGACTCTTTCGAGGGTTATCCAATCATCTGTTGGCACGGAAAGCCATGTTCATAATCGCTGGCGAGTAGGCTAATGGAGAGTTGGCCTATCATAAGGAATTCCTTTTCGGAATTGTCCATCTGGTGAATGGGGTCAAAGAGAGTCTCGTCCTGGAATCCCATAGATACCTTAGGTACCATAGGTACCTTATGACAAGATTTTTGAGGTGAGTGGACGACTTTCTGAATTGCGTCTTATTTAAACGGCAATCTACTCGGACTAATACATTTACCACGAAGTTTTTTCCAATGAATTTCTCTTCTAAATAGTTATAGATAGATGAGTTTCTAATCTACCTGAGGGACGCTAAACGGTCGCAAACACACTGGTAAAGTTGTAAATTTTTTTATTAAAATTAATTTTTGTGCGATAAACCCAGAAAAACTTTCTTAGCTCTTTTGTGACTTTTGACATTTATTCTTCTGAGGTCAGAGAAACTTTAATAGTTTTCGTGCATATTTTATTAGACTGACACGCGCGTACGGCCACTGTGTTTTTACACCCACGTGTAACACACCCAATTCTCCTGTATATGTATACAGACGGGGAGGGGTGGTTATGAAGTGCTCGGAGGGCTCAGATTTTTGCGAATAAAGGCCACAACCGAATGAAAACGCTCTATAAAAGACTTTCTTAGTAGAAGAAAAAGATCTGGTCGACGTGGTGTGAGTCGTGGTGAGAATTCACAAAGAGGGTTTACGCCTCGCATTCACGGTTTGTACTTTTGAGGAAAAGAAAATAACGAGTGGTCTTGTTCCGAGGATAAACCACGCGCCGCCAGCAGCACTTCACTTGCGCAAGGAGACTTTATCGCCCCCTCTGGTATTATATTCTAATCCGAGCGTAAGTTGAGCTTTGTCTGGTTAGAATGAAAAATAAGTCCGACTGCGTGTGGTCAGAGAGAGAAAGAAGGTCCTTCGCCATACTCGCCTTCTACTTCCGTAACCGCAGGTTGCCCTTTTCGATTCGCAGATGCAAAGTCTGTAGTGAAGCTTTCCAACAGTCTTGGTATACGCTTTATATTTTATTCTCGCATTTCTCATATTCTATTTATAGCGATGCCAATAGTTTACAGTATGGATGAGATGAGATAAGGGGAAGCCATATAGAATAACAGGGGTGGTGGCCGATTTTCTTCTGAAGCCCGATATTCCAGTTATCACGACTTGGGCCAGGCACTGTAGCGGTGAGAGCGACTAAATCGTTTATAGGCAACCAGCCAAGGTGCTATTTCGTGGCTGACGTATATATTATCTTTCCAATTCCGGTTGCCAGGCTTGGACGCTCTTCGCCTATCCGAGCTGGCTTCAGTTCTATTCCGAGTTGAGCCTTCCGATTCTCCGAACGTACGATACAGCACCTGGGTCAAAGATATTGGCGTGTACTGGTTCTCGATTTAATCTACGAAAATTATGATGCTACGATAATTTTAGTGGCAAGCCACATCGCCGATTCGACCAATTCCATCGAAATATTGAAATTGTACTAAAACGTGGTTATTAAATTTATTCTATTCATGAATATCAAGATTGGATATACAACGTTGGGCCTCATGAGACTGTTTATTCTGCTTCAAATTGGTCTCAAAGGGGGTAGGAATAAGTCAAATTTCCTGCGTCCGGTTATCGGTATCAGGTATGCAGTGTAGTATTGTTTCATTTTCCTGATTCTCGAGATTTATGGAAGATGAGACAAATTGATAACAATGAGGGGGTTAATGCGTGGATTTTCATCGCATCGATTAATTTGAGGTCAACCCTTCGTTATCTCGGACATGAAGCTGGTGCTGGATGGATGAATGATGCAAGGTTCACCCACTATGCCACAAAAATTGTATACGTGCTCTTTTAAATTAACGGTTTTGTAAACACATCCACCGAGAAATGATCGTTAATCGATAACTCTATACAAAGCCAGCCCTCGTATAGCTGTTTCCATGGCCATATGGCCCAAGTTGGCCTGTACCACTCAGGTTCGTCGTCATTAACACTCCATCAACTGAAAGAGATCATCGATGTTTTTTGTCGTCCGATGCAAAAGTGTTAAAGGCAAATAACAACGTGTTTATTGACCGATTGGAAAATAGATTGCAGTAAAACAATTCATAAAATCATTATAAATATTTAAATAGAAGATATCAGCAATAAATCGGATCATACCAAAAGCGTCGGTGTAGCATACATTGAAAACTGCCTGACAACCGTCGAACTACACTGCTTAGGTAAATAAATTGATTATCATCGCATAATATCGATGAAAACATTTTTGATGATGTTACCTAGCGTATCATGTTTGCGCCCCAATTACCGAATCGAGCAATTGAATAAAAAAGATCCCTCGGAGAATAGAGTGAAATCCTCAGCAGGAGTTACCATTATTTGCACGTAGTTTAAGCTCCGTTCTCCGAACGTCGAAATTTGTGCTGGTTCCTTCGTACATTGTCGACAATTTGCCAGGACTGACAAGCGAGAGGAGTCTTTAGGGCGGTTCGACGCATCTCTCTCTCTCTCTCTCTCTCTCTCTCTCTCTCTCTCTCTCTCTCTCTCTCTCTCTCTCTCTCTCTCTCTCTCTCTCTCTCAAACAACACACACACGCTCCGGCCGACCGTACCAATATTAGTTCGAGTCACAGTTGGGTACCTTGTAATATCAGCATCAGTCGTATCAATACTTGACTATACAGACTACTTATATAAAGTTTAGTTTCTTGCTCACTCGAATGCTCCCTTGCATAATTGAAATGCGGCCGAAGCTAGGCTGTGGTTAGTAACAAAGCTGAGTGACCCAGCACGTGAATATCATCCACAGTACACACCCCACCTCGCCCTCCATCCCATCAGCGAAATTTCACTTCCGAAATATCCTAGAGGGTTGATCTTTCATTTGCATATAGTCTCCGGCTTCATCCAAGAGCTTGAATATTACCATCGTTACGGCACCGTCCTTACCGCCCTTATAGTCATTCTGCATTGGCAAATCTCTTCTGCTCTTCCTCTAACCGCTGCCGTTTATCGAGATGCTATGCTTTCGACATTTTCCTCGTTCGCTCACTTTCACCCAACGCAGACCTCTTGACCCGACCGTATTGCCGTTCATTTAGAAGTTGCCTGCATCCCTGGATTATCCCCGAGTGAGTATTATCACGTTATCAAGCATCATAGTTATTTATAATCACAGATTATGGTACTCGCTTGATACAAAAAAAATCGTGAGGTTCAAATATGTTGGCATGAAATGTCGTTTAATTATTTTGGAGCCAGTATTTCGTTTGGAATAGGATTTGGATTATTTTTTAATACGCAGCTATATTAAAATCATAGACGTTAGAGATGCTATAGCTCTATAGCTGTCATTACTTATACATGTAATCTTCGTATCTTTCTGGAAATCGGATTTAAATGAAATTTGATTTTAGCAGTTTTTTAATTCTCTGATTACGAATTTGTAGAGAAAAAAACATCGGAGCGTCTATTATTCGATGACAATTCCCCGAACTGATATCAATTAACCGAAATATGTAAATGTGATCGTGCTAAACCGAGTCTTCGTAGAAAAACTGCAGAATGCTCTTGGTTTCTAACCATAGAAACAGAAAAAAATCATCAATAATGATTCATTAGACAAACTTACTGATGTCAACCGTTACAAAATATATTGATGTCAATTATTTTTCTGTTACGTTGAACGATCTTAATATTTTATTTGTTCCATTAAATACTACTGTTCGGTTATCAAATGCTTTGATTACCAGAACAATTCGTTATCAATAAGTGCAGATAATCTTTGAATTAAACTTTTGGAACTTTACGGTTTTGTTATTTAATTAAATCGACGTGGTTCATCAACCATATCACCCTCTTTATCGTATATTTTATTTCTCTTTAAAATTATTTTGTTAATTAATTATAATCTAATTAAATTCTAAAGCTCTTTATTGATGCAAGAACGTGATTGCTTAACACGAAAGACTTTTGTGACAAAAAGGACAGCGTTAATTGTCGGTGCACTCGTGAAGCACACGGCGAACTTCGGAATCATTGGAAGTCTCGCAAACCTCGAGCGGCCGCAGCGGGATTTCTGATTGTCTTCTTGCTACGAGCTCTCTGCAGTAAGCATATACGATAGTAAGGAACTAAACTACAGAAACCTCTCGTACACTTCCACTGTAGAATCAAGTGTACGCGAAGCTGCAGACTCGACCGAATCCTCGCAATCTCCTACCGACGAGCTGACTCGACTTTTTAACATCGGCGTGTTTCTCTTTCTATCTATCTCTCGTTCCATTTATCTAAGAATCTCTACTTGCAGCACTCTCGACTCATATCTTGAACTGTATAACCGCGAATGCTCTTCGTTATTCACTTATATCCTCGTTTCTTCCACTCAACACCTAGAAAAGCGATCGAACTTTTATTACCGAGAAGTCTCGTGTCACCAGTTCCTTACATTTTCAGTGCATGTAAATCCACATCTTACTGACACTTAAAGTTATCGACATTCAACATTTTCGTAAATATATGTGATTCGTATTATTTATACAAGTCAATTGTTTTTTTTGTAAATTATAAATATGAATAATAAAATTACTTTGCTTTTTATATGCTATAAAAATAATTACAGCTATCGCCCGAAAGGTTAGCCAATCACTTTCACGCGATCGGCGATCTTATTCTAATGTACAAAACGTGCGCGCGTCTTACAATGCAGCTGATTAAAGAATACCAAGCGATATGATTTAAATTTCGTGTACTCTATTTTTTTAAATATATTTATTATTGAATAAAATTTGGTCGCGAGAATGTCATTCTGTTTGGTCCAACAAAGATTGCTGAAGCGATATAAACATTTTTAAAAGTCATAAAATCCAACAAAATACACAATGTCTAAGAAATTTGAAACATTTACGTGTTCCTATAATTACAAAAAGTTGTCATAAATATGATGAAATGGCCTCTAAATATTTTTTCACTGGTTGAAACTTTCTTGTTGTCACTTTTATAACAATATGGAAGAGAATCCTTGGTATTGACACACACGTAGTACGATCTCTCAATAAGCAAACTTTGATCACACAGTCCAATAAATTATTTATGTAGAATATAATGTAAAACTAATAAAACTAAGCTTTTGCCAGTAACAATCAGGTAAATATACTTTTCTTATGGCTAACCATGAAGAAATCCATCTCTTGGTCTTAACGATGTTGCTTGAACCATTCTAAGGAGCTGTGTTTGGGCCAAGATATAACTTTTTACACAGTTTATCGTGTTATTAGAGATGTTCTAAAGCTGCAACGCATCATAAGCGACTAAATGAAGGCTAACAATTCGCTTTTCTTATACATATAGCTGCAAGAAAAGTACACTTAACTTGTTGACAAATGCGATGGTGATCTCCTGGTCCTTATGCAGCTATGTATGCTGCTTGAAGCTCTAAAGTATCATAACTAGCTTCGTTGAGGATAAGATAAGACTCTCGGTACGTTGTATCAGAGAAGTATACTTTTCTTACAGTTACGCATGTAGGAAACCATCTGTTGGTTTTAACAGAGCTAATAACGATGCGTTACAACCTCAAGCAGTATTGTTTGGGTAAGAAGAGGGCGAAGCAAGATGGAAATGTCGATCTGGCCATTTAAATAATAAAGAATCGTTACCTTATAGTCTCTTCCCTTCATTCTCAGTGCGATTTTTTTAGTCCTATCTGAGAAAGAATAGAAGTTCTCTCACAATATGACGACAGTCTACAGCATGCACTTTGATGCACAAAATATATTCAAAACGCTTTAAATTCGTTAATATGCTAATATTAAACTCTCGAAATGTGGTTCATTTCATTTGGCTTGGGAATGAAATACTGGGGCATCCCGACGTCAGTTGGTAAGTAAGGTAGGATAAATGTACTTGTCTCGAAAGGCTATCGCGTCTCTTGATAACGTGTAACACGAACCTGGATTTTACGAGGTGACGATAACCTCGGACGAACAAATCCTATCGTTTCGCATCCTCCCTGACAAAGGAAAATGTGTTAGTGTCCCGTAAAACGTGAGATCTAGTTACATGCCAAAGCTTTCCAGCAACGATAGGTATTAGTAGGAAAATGTACATAGCGTACGTCTTGTCTTCCTCTCTTTCTCTCGCTCATTGCGATAGTCACATTAACTAGGATACGTAGTCACGTACACGAAGGTACTGTACTTTCGAAGCGACCATAACATCCAGGAACGCACAAAGTACGAGCACCGTTGCCCCTTGAAGGGATTGGATATCTCTTTTTAATTAGTGCAGCAGCTGCAACTCACATGAACAGTATAGTACACCTTATACTCGCAACGCCATGAAACAGATTATTAATGTTGCTTGTCTAAAATTATACGATGTACCTAACGTATTACATGTCATACAAGTACATGACAGGGTTCGTGGAATGCGTACAAAAGCCAGACCTTCTTCCTTGATATACATATACCGCATATGATAGAAGGGACCCTTACGGACCGTAGATAGATTTTAACCTCCTCTTCAACTAGTGTAGACTATGTACGCTACACTATGTACGCTACATTGAAGCCTGCGGACAAAAAAGTGTAACTTTATTAGTAAACTATGGAAAAGTGTAATTTATATGACAGCTTCATAGTAGACACAATGTGCACCAGTGCACACATTTGAAGATGACAAATTAGTTTCTCAATCGTACCGAAACTTTAAGCCGTTTTATTCATTCCCTGATTGACTGTTTTGGTGAAATGAAAGTTGCAGCTTCTTGCTAAGCAGCTTCAGTCATACGTTTATGAAAAACCAAAAAATGTCTAGCTATTACGTTTTTTCCCGCAATTTCCGTATTAATTTTGACAAAATATTGGTTTGATTCGTAATCGCCGAAAAATTTCCGACTAGCTCCTTCTGTTAAAACCTGGAGGTATTCTTCAAACGAGTGACACGAGATTAGGTCTCCAGAGCCCACGTATTAAAAACCGATTATCGAATTCCCATTTTGGATCCTTAAAATCTAAAAAAGTAATTTTTTATGAGTTTTTACAATGAGCATTAGCGATTGTTCGACAATACATGAAATATGCATAAGGTATAAAAATGCCACTTTCTCAAATGCTACAATAATACGAAGCTATCATCGGCTGACAATGATTCATTATCAGAGTATTAGTAATTCTAAAGTGATTCGTATCAAGACGAAAATGTATCACTAACACGGAGGGACGTGACGTTGAGTGATGAGGTAGCAATTAAGAAGGCAGATGGCGCGCGAAAACGTCTCACTCATTCGCTTCTTACGCGCTATGTGTATGCGCTGGGGTGTGAACGGAGAAAAGCGAAACCAGCAATTTTTCCAACTTAACGATGGTGTGTTGAGCAGGGGAAAAAGGGAGTGAGCTCCCGCTTATGCTGCACGAAGTCGTTGTGGGTGGAGTAGCGACAGTGGGCTTTTGGGCGAGAACCCACTAGCCGAATAAACGCGTCGAGGGTATGCCGAGAGAATCTTACGTACCGTAATACATCAGTGCCGAGAACAACAATAATTACACTAAAACAAGAAACCTGATGAGCCTCGTTTCCCCGCTATACCTCGGTGTCTGCAGCTTCCTGTTCTGCCTCTGGTTACTATATACGCGAGAAAAACTCTGGTAACAGGAAACCCTGGAAAAAAAACTATTTCATTCTTTGGAATGGCGAGAAGAAAGGAGATTTAAAACAAAAGAGGCTATGTAACGCGAACTTGAACATTCTACAAAATTTACTGTGTATGCACAAAAAATTAGAAGAAAGTTGGAAAGTAAAATCGTCCACGTTGTTTTTTCATTCATTTGATTATTTTGGATTTCACAAAGAGAAAGCTTTGTGGACGACGGACTATACAAATTAAGAAGAAACGTCCAAGTTTCTACTTTGCAAATCATCTTGAATGTCAAGGGAGTAGTATCTTCTATAAACTTCAATCCAACGATTAAGCAAGGATGCAAATTAAAAATTTGCACATTGCTTTCTCGTGTTTTCAGCCCACCAACGGATTCTCCTCTGTGGGTAATGGTTATCTCAATTCTAGCTTGCTCATAGAGGAAGTGGTATTAACATTTTCAGTTATAATGCACCAAGAGCATGGAAATTATCAGGTATTTCTCGATAGTTTCGTTGCCTAGCAACATGTGTTCACGTTTGGCAGAACGTTTTGTTCTGTTCACGTTTGGTATTCGAAGGATTATTTTTTCAATCCGAATTTCAACCCATAGAAGTTTTGTATTTAACATTTTCGTGGGAGAATTACCTTTATTGAAAATTTCATGAATAAATGTATTCGAAGTTTGTGACATTTACGCAGGTTACGAGCTATTGAGATTTTTTTGTTTATTACCTAGCAACAGGAGGGAAAATATCGAAAAATTACGGATATAATTTCGTTCTGCTGGTACTACATGATGTTAAATACCACGCTCCTATTGGTCGAAATTCACGAGAAAAAAATAATCAATTGAATAAAAAACCTAGTAACACTGCTAATTTCATACAGTTTAAACCCCTCGATCGATTCTCACCAAATTTAAGACTAACTATCCTTCTACCCTAGTCAATTTGTATGCCAAGTTGCATTTCGATAGGTGAAAATTTATGAAAGTTAGAGGGAAAATAGATTTTTTTCCGGAAAATCACGAAAACTCATAATTCAATAAAATCTGAAAGTCTTGATCGATTCAAACCAAATTCAAGACCGAACGACCTTGTCTCCTGGTTTGTTCTTGTAGAAAATTTTAGCTCGATACCTTGAAGTTTACGAAAGTTAGAGAGACCACACTCTTTTTTTTCAAAAAATTCAAACAAACATAAAATGGGACACCCGTTAACAATTTGGGCGAAAATTGCAGCAAACCGAAAGTGGTTGCGACCCAACTCGTATAATTAAACGAGAATTGCAAGTGCAGTGGTAAATATTCGTTCTATGCATCACATGACTTTAAACCTATCGGTCATTTCTTTTTGCAAATAAAAACAAAATTGACAAGTAGAACGGTAAAAAATTTTCATACCATTCCCCACTTATTTCATACAAATCCCCACTCTGACTATTGTAAAATAATGAAGACGGAATTTACGCGGTGATACGTTGCAGATTTGCTTAGATAGTGTATGCATCAATTAGTAAGAACAATCAGACATTAAAAACGATGATGACGATGACGTGCGCAAATTATAATTTCTAAGGTTTATTTGGGTGTATTTCCAAAAGCCCAAAACCAAATTTTGCGTTGAAATTTGGTACACATCTTCTATTTGACTATAGGATCGTCTTCTCAAAAGGATTTTTGGCAGCTAGCAATACTTTTCGAGATCTTACATTATTTGAGTATTATTTTAGCACGCTCTGATATATCTGTATATATCCCTCGCAACGCGCTCCTTCTATCTCCGTTGCTCGTCTATCGCCGAAATATCAATATTGCACGACCAAAATTTGGCGCCCGAGATACCGTAGTATTACCGAAATATTAGTCAAACATCAGTGCCGATAGCACGAAGAACTTTAACTATTTATTTAATTAATAATAAAACCGTTACCGCTAATCGAAACCATTTTCCTTTAGTACCTGCCTGTGCAGTTACCATACATAAAGCACAAGGAGGAACTTTTGACGAAGTCGTCTATGAATATGCCAAGACTCATTCGCAGCAGTTGTTATATGTAGCATTATCTAGTCACAAGTGTCAATGGACTTTATATTGTTGCTCCTAACGAGGATTCGATATTTTATCATGGATGAAGAACACCAACTTCCCTGGGAACTTTGCAAGCTGAATTTTGTAGACTCGCTCTCAACAAAGTGGAAAACCATCAGCAAACAAGACAAATGATCGATTTCATAAGCCCTGGGAAGAGACCGTCGATATATTCATTAAATTGGCAAAGTTTGAATACTCATGCGCGATAGATTTAATCGATGAAGTGATTAAATAATCAATAATACTGGTTCTTTCTGGGCGGAAATACCTCATTTTGATTGCGTAGTTAAATTCAGACGCCCAGACGTGAGAACTGGTGAAGTTGCTATCTATCATAATTCTATCGATAGAACAACTGTTGTCACTGCTCACATGGATTTTACGTTAAATTTTACGTCAGATGAACGCCTTGTCTATGAATACGATAGCAGTGGAATAAATTAGTGTGGCACGATGTACTGTGGAAAGTAGTCAAACGATTCTTGTTGTGG
Organism: Cylloceria caligata; assembly: GCA_963942595.1. Classification (NCBI taxonomy): domain Eukaryota; kingdom Metazoa; phylum Arthropoda; class Insecta; order Hymenoptera; family Ichneumonidae; genus Cylloceria; species Cylloceria caligata. Next base: position 20,857,767 of record OZ012703.1, read on the forward strand.
CTGTGCATATATCACCAAATAGAAAAATCAGTGATTTTAAGCTAATTGTATACATAAAATGTTGCTTGTATATACTTCAGAGGGTGCAGCTTTATTGAACAAACATTAGGACAAAATACCAATTATATTGAGCGGTGACTTCAATGTAAACTTCACTAAGTCAGAAGCGCAACCACTGATTGACTTCTTAGACAAATAATTGAAATTGAAGCTGAATAGTGTGTGAAATAGATTTGTTATGGGAAATCCTATGGGAGTTCTCCTTTCATATTATTAAAATACAATAGATGGCTTGGAGCAGGCTGCAAAAATAACGACACGAACGCACATATAATATTAATAAACTGTGTATATATTCCACAGAGTCTAAGCACATCAAACATTGGTTTATATCATAGATTGATCGAGCCTTCGGTACTAACGGTCGATTATCACGTCAAGGTGAAGATTGGTTCCAAATCTCAGACATTCCTCATTCTCGATACATTAACTTTTCAGTATTGTCGCATAAAATAGTAGTTATAACGACTGATTCGATAAGTTCGGGATTTCCCAATCGTTATACAAATTGAAATGCGAAAACAATGTGACATACATATGTAAACTTATCTCAAAGATTGGCGATCGCTGTCGATGGATCGGTGGCTCTTTCTTTTGCTCTGGGGCTCGCTGATTTCCTGACCACGTCGAAAATGTGAGACTTCGGAGATGGGACTGGCTTAGTCCGTTCCAAATGAGCAGATACGATATGTCTCAGCCGATGTAAAATCAGTGGTCCTTGTGAGCGGAGTGGAAACGTCATATGGACTCGACGTCCCCAGAGAGAAAGAGGCCCTGCCGATCCGAGTCTCCTCAGCATTATTATTCTCAATCATGCGCAATGGCACTTGCCCTGATCTAAACCCCGCATAAGCACTCATAGCTGGTGGGGGCGTCGATATCGATTTACCTCTCCTAGAGTATATCGATGATCGAACTTAAACTTAGAAAATAATTCCTTACAAGTGATCGAACAATATCGACTACAAGATCTGAAACAGCTATCGAAGCAGTATTGTGCAGATATTTAGATAAACTCCAATCTCGAACTTATGTGTCATATTTGAATTATCATAAATCCATTATCTCATATTTAGATTTGAATGAAGCCATGGAGAATAATTATTAAAAATATAGTACGAGGGCTATTTGAAAAGTTTCCAGCTTTTTTAAGAAAAAAAAAACATATTTCGAGGCAAAATAAAATTTATTTCTCGACGTAGTCTCCCTGCAACTCGATACATTTGATCCAACGTTTCTCCCATCCTTTGCAAACGTCAGAAAAAAATTGATTGTCTAAACGTGAAAAATACTGGTTTACAGCGTTTTCCCACTCAGCATTTGACTTATATTTTTTTCCCCCGAGACACTTTTCAAATTAGGAAACAGGAAAAAGTCGCTGGGAGCTAAATCTGGCGGGTAGGGTGGGTACGAAAGCAATTCAAACCTCAATTCGTTCAATTTTGACATTGCGAACATGTACGTGCGAACCCGAGCGCTATCCTAGTGAAACAGGACTTTTTTCTTGGCCAAATGCAGACGTTTTTTCTTAATTATGGCCTTCAATTTATCCAGCAATACAGCGTAGTTCTATCCATTGATTGTTTCACCCTTTAAAAGGTAATCGATAAGAATTATTCCAGGGCTTTCCCAAAAAACTATCATCATCATTTTTCCTGCAGAGAGAACGACCTATGACTTCTTCGGAATTGGTTCCCCCACCGCAATCGACTGCGTTGAGTGTTGTTTGGTCTCAGACGTACAGTGGTGTACCCAGGTTTCATCGACGATTATCATTCGCCCCAAAAATTCCGCTGAATTTTGTTTGATACAAACTAAGACACTCGCGCGACATGTCCGTCCGCGGTATGCGCTTTTGGTCGATCGTCAACAAGCGCGGCACCCAGCGCGCGGATAATTTTCTCATATCGAAAGCTTAATGTAAAATTTTGTGCATCCGTTTAGATGATATCGCACAATCCTCAACAATATCCTTAACAATCAATCGACGATCTTCCATCACAGTTTGATGCACTGAATCGTCCATTTCATCAGTTGTAGCGGTTTTCGAGCGCCCGGAACGTTCCTCGTCTAAGATGCTCGTACTCGGCCACCGAATGTTTGACGTTGTAAATGAAGGGAAGGCTTCACCGTATACAGAGTCTAACTCATATTTCATTTCCTGAGTCTTTTTCCCTTTCAAATGAAGGAATTTTATCACTGCGCGATACTCACTTTTCGCCATTGTTAACAGACAATATCAGCTGACAAGTTTCGAAGAGTGCTATAGACAAAGTAATGATCGGAATGACTTGAAATTTTTACGGTTTACATATGTCAAGGCCATCTATCACACGGCGAAAGAAAATTTTTTTCTACAGTTACTTTATCGATGAGTCGATGAGGTCGGAAACTTTTGAAATGGCCCTCGTATTTTCAACTCAAAATACCTTAAAAAATATTTCGTTTTCTCAATTATTTGTGTAGCCTACAAATGTCCTAATTCTCTATCTTTCAAGTTCCAATTCTAACACGCGTGGCGACCATGCACTCTCTTTTTTTTTTAATACAATGCTATACATTGAAAGTGTAGTTTATCAAAAAAGTGTTTTTTCTTGAAGATCATCGTCTGATGCTCGGACTACCTTAAGGGTCGGATGCGATCTGCAATGGAGGTATTCAATTTTCTATTCTGTAATAACCAGCTTGGCGATTGTTAAAATCAATGTAATCATGGGTTATATTATCGAACAGATTAAGCGGTGTTCACGAACAAATAAAGTGTTTCTCTGAAATGAGTATAGTTCATCGTGTGTATATCCCAGCTCTAGAGAAAGGACGTTGGATCGTCGCCAGACTGAAGAAGGGACAGACACATCGCAGGGAGAGAGAGATCTTTATACTCTCATCATCGTAGTCGACGTTGGTACTTTTGGATCGAGTTCTTCTGACCGAATAGGGACATTATTTATACATCGCCGTCGACTTATTTTGAGTTGAATCTTCTCTGATTTCTTAAGATATTGTATATGAGGCATTCCACGTTCATTCCATCCACAAACTAATCCTCGCAATTTTAAACGTTCTGTAGTTTCAGGAACACGAAAGTGTAGTCACTAGAAGAGTTCGTAACGTTTTTTCGACTTATTAAACAATCTACTAATATAATTTGTATAAAACTTGACAGATTTTATTTTTTAGCGTGTAAACATACGAAAAGAATGGTCATCTTGGAACTTACATTTTTTTGAGAGATATAAATTGTTGTAGCATTCACATTAATTTTGTTATATTAATTTTTTTTAATGGTCATTAATGGGCTCTTCATTCGCAACCACCTCAACAAATGGTGCAATTTGTCATCCACTTAACTACATACTTATTAGTAAATATTAGTAGAAATTTATATAATCAACACTGAGAATAATAAATTATAACTGTTACGTCCGATACAGCTTTGCCAGGCGAATTTAGTATCGTGAATTTCGCTCACCAAAAATCCGTAATCACTCACCATGAAATTATAATACTTACAATAATTATCATATGTACATACGGTCACACATTTGTCCACATATATGTAAAACCATATTGTACTTTTATGAAATATGTGCTGCAGTTCTCATCTCACGAAAGTTATCGATCATCGTTAAATAGAGACACTGCGCTTATCGCTTGCGCGTGAATAATTACGGCGTTCGCTAGTCGATAAGAATCCCCTTCTCTTGCGCCTATTATAACTGTATTTTAGTGATTTGAACATCTTATAGGCACCTAACGCTATTTGAAAAAATTACGAAAAAAATCAGGAATGTAAATTCTATTATACTGAACTACCTCGCTCTATTCATGATTTTAATAAACAATTGAAAGTTTGGAATATAATTAATGTGACTGTTAAATTAATTTATATCTACAAAAAAAAAAATGCTGTCACGGAATGCCAATTTTTTTCTACGTCTAAATGAAATAATTCTTTAATAATTTGAGAAAAAATGAACGTGACGTACATGCTGTGAAATAACATCTTTGGGTATTAGTAGGATTTACGGTGCTATGAAAAATTATAATAATTTTCCAGTCGAAGGTTCTTTAAAAACTGCTACTTTTGTGTATTAAACATTTTGTTGTCCATTTAATAGTTTTTCAGATGCAACGGGTTAGTGTGAGAAATCCAACGATTTTTAAATCGAAAAATCTAAAATTATGCTGTATAAAAAACTCAAAAAGAAACTTACAAGCGACTAAACTTTCATTATCCAAAATTGTAGATGTTTAAAAATGTGAGGGTTGTTACCTGGTTAATATGGCGTATTATTAAATATGGTTTGTTTTTTTTTTGCCTGGTTTGGATCTAGATATTCCAATGCATTCCTTCCACCGGCAAGTCAGTCAAGCAACAGAACTCGTGATTACAGGTTTTTGAGTCAAAGGCTTACAACGTCAGTGTCGTGTTCTCCTGAAGTCGGCCTAACGCAAGCTGTACCATAGATCGAGCATCTCGAGGTAACCTCGACAACCAATGCCTGCCGCGTAATTAGGTGCCGCAAGACCATCGTTATGGAGCCTTGATCCCCGCAATTAGTTCGACGATCCGTGAATATTCTCGATCCGTTCACTAGCTTGTCGCCTGCTCCCCTTAACTGAACACCAGAACGCCGCCTTCGGTACGCGCTTGACTAGGTCCTTGACTAACGACATCAATAGACCAATAGCGATGCCCAAAGCGAATCCTCCATGGCTGCTGCCGTCACCAGAACTACGATATCCACAACAGCAGCACTGGTTCCGCAATTTCTCTTGGCTCCTCGTGCTTCGTGTTGTGGATGCAGTTCAAGCTTGTCATGCCACGCTGTCCAATTCCGTAGGAGAAGAGGGAACGTCCGGCGCTTTGGTGAAACGGAAGTTGCGGATAGTCAGAATAGTACGCGATGTCTAGTCTCAAACTTCTGAGTAGTCCAGAAGCTGAAATGTTGTTCAATTAAAATCTAAAATTGGTCAACGGCTCTCGAAGGACGGCTCCGTATATCTGGCATCCTGACAGAACCCACTGCGCCCATCCCCTGCCACCGCCCCCACCTTAGAGTAAAAAATGTCTACGGTGGACAACCCACTGGCATGGTTCACTTATAGTCGTACAATTTTAGTTGGTTTTTTATCAATATTCTTGTCACGAGTAAATTTGTCACGAATTTGTGGTAGATCGTTGTACAAATTGTAGACTTTATTGCTTAATCGTTGATTAATCATTGATCAACCGCTCATATTTATTTTTACTCGAGCGACGTTACGTTGCTTTCGAAGAATCGTAATGCGTTAGTTGCCAATATATAAGCTTCATGATTCACTGTACATCCTTGTTTCTTTTTATCCCACATGGCCGCCAAGAAAATATCGTTTTTCTTGACTAAGATATCTGATTCCTTAATTCCTAAATGACTTTACCTACAATTTAAGCTTTCGTTATTATAAGTAACGATTGTTCACTGCCGTTCGTCAGAACGTAGTGACCCTGCCTTTCTTTTTACGGAGAAGCAGGTCGTTGGTATATGTTATTTTGGGTGTCGTTGAAAATAATTAGACCTTATGTAATGCCGGTTTTACGTTTATTTTGCAAGGTAATTATTTAACGTGTAAAGGTGAGGTATTAATGTGTTTGCTCGGAGCGGTGCGCTCTGTTATTTGTCGCGTCTACTCGCGAGGAAGTGATCTGAAGAACTGTTGTCCTTTGCTGCGGGATCGAGGAAGTAGCCTGTGAGGGCGGTCCTATCCCTTCTTGAATATTATTAAAAATAGGTAAAGATGTAAAGGAGGACACCCTCGCAGAAACGAGCTACGTCGCCGAACCCGGTTTACTCGAATTTTCACGAGTAGCACGCATAAGCCAAAAATAAATAAAAACGTAAAAAAAAAAAGTTAAAACAATTTAGTCTATACGACGAGAATATTCTCCAGTGACGACGCACACCATCGACCCGGGTAAGTCCTTTGCGGACGTTTCCCAGATGGCGAGGGCATGGGTCATCACTGGATGCAATAAAAAAAGAGTCCGATGCCCGTAGCATGGCAAACGGCGAAATTTACAATAGGCACGAAGTTCAATTTATAAATAAAACGAACCTATGCTAAAAATATACACATTATATACAGGGTCTACTTGCACATTTGCAACAACGATTACGTCCACTCTCATAATTCATTGGACCACACACACATTCTATGACACTGCTCGTGCACCAATTGTAGCGGAGATTCAGTTAGATTAACGTAACGGTCCCTGGTCGCTGATAGAGATTCGAC